>JAVGWX010000022.1:5898344-6293344 GCA_036924085.1 Ariolimax columbianus | reverse complement strand
TGTCAACCTGCCAGGCACACTGCAGCACAAAAACACAACCAGACAGTCACCACCTCACTCATACAGTCCAGCTTCAGACCATGCTGGTGCCAGTATTAATAAGCACACTCAGGAAAACATCAACACAACCAGCTTAGAGCACAATACTAAAGACTCCCATCATACCTCAGTGGAATGTACTAAGGATACGACAACACTAGATTTCTCTGATGTTTTCAGACGGGATGACGACACAAATCCGGATGCCACCACTGTAAGTTTCATTGTTATTCTCTAGTCTAGGGGTTGACAAAACGTTTTGTACATTGCATCGTTGTATTCTTCATTGTTCATTCACATACTCCCGCTACTAAATCCTGAAACAGGCTTTACAAGTAGCAGGATTTTGTCCGGAGAACGGAATGCGTTGTGTCACAGTTTACAGCTTAACTGCAATATTTGCACCGTTTGGTCTGACACATCCGACTTCAACATGGCATTTTTGGGTACCAGGTTAGCCTTCCCTCTTTGACCCCTTCTCCTTAGCCAGTCTGCCCTGTTGCAGCCTGTTAATTAAATTACCACATGGAGGTGAAAAAGGGTCTTGGCAGCTTTGGGTCGCTGACCGCTACAGTTCATGTACTGCTCAACATCTTTGTCTGGCCTCAGAGGAAGAACTTTCCTTACATCTTTGAGCACTGGACACTCAACTACAGTTCATGTACTGCTCAACATCTTTGTCTGGCCTCAGAGGAAGAACTTTCCTCACATCTTTGAGCACTGGACACTCAAAGAAAGAACTCTCCTTACATCTTTGAGCACTGGACACTCAACTACAGTTCATGTACTGCTCAACATCTTTGTCTGGCCTCAGAGGAAGAACTTTCCTTACATCTTTGAGCACTGGACACTCAACTACAGTTCATGTACTGCTCAACATCTTTGTCTGGCCTCAGAGGAAGAACTTTCCTCACATCTTTGAGCACTGGACACTCAAAGAAAGAACTCTCCTTACATCTTTGAGCACTGGACACTCAAATAACTTTCCTTACATCTTTGAGCACTGGGCACTCAAAGAACTCTCCTTACATCTTTGAGCACTGGACACTCAAAGAGCTCTCCTTACAGCTCTGAGCATTTGACACTCAAAGAACTTTCCTTACATCTTTGAGCACTGGACACTCAAAAAACTTTCCTTACATCTTTGAGCAGCGGACACTCAAAGAGCTCTCCTTACAGCTCTGAGCACTGGACACTCAAAGAACTTTCCTTACATCTTTGAGCAGCGGACACACAAAGAGCTCTCCTTACAGCTCTGAGCAGCGGACACACAAAGAGCTCTCATCACAGCTCTGAGCACTGGACACTCAAAGAACTTTCCTCACATCTTTGACACTCAAAGAGATAGTGATCTACAAGATATGCACTTAGCTGGTATCCTTGTGTATGTTGTAGTTTCTCCTTCATCTTTGTGTTGTAGTTTCTCCTTCATCTTTGTGTTGTAGTTTCTCCTTCATCTTTGTGTTGTAGTTTCTCCTTCACCTTTTTGTTGTAGTTTCTCCTTCATCTTTGTGTTGTAGTTTCTTCTTCATCTTTGTGGTGTAGTTTCTCCTTCATCTTTGTGAAGTATTTTCTCCTTCATCTGTGTGTTGTAGTTTCTCCTTCACCTTTTTGTTGTAGTTTCTCCTTCATCTTTGTGTTGTAGTTTCTCCTTCATCTGTGTGTTTTAGTTTCTCCTTCATCTGTGTGTTTTAGTTTCTCCTTCATCTTTTTGTTGTAGTTTCTCCTTCATCTTTGTGTTGTAGTTTCTCCTTCATCTTTGTGTTGTAGTTTCTCCTTCATCTTTGTGTTATAGTTTCTCCTTCATCTTTTTGTTATAGTTTCTCCTTTCATCTTTGTGTTGTAGTTTCTCCTTCATCTGTGTGTTGTAGTTTCTCCTTCATCTTTTTGTTGTAGTTTCTCCTTCATCTTTGTGTTGTAGTTTCTCCTTCATCTGTGTGTTGTAGTTTCTCTTTTATCTTCTCACATTACCTCTGTTTGCTCCAGCTGGAGTATATGGACACCAATACAGTTTACCTTCTTTAAGAAGCCTGTGCTAAAACAATTTGAGTGCTTTTGCAGTTTGGGTTTCTGTAGCAATTTATTTTACACAATGAGGTTGCTAGCCCAATACACAACTCTCTTTAGTCACCTCTTATGACTTGTTGTTGAATGCTCACAATTAGTATGTTTTCTATTGTCTGATGTGTGTTTTCTGTTGCCAGGTGTGTGTGTTTTCTGTTGTCAGGTGTGGTTGTTTCTGTAGTCTGGTGTGTATGTTTTCTGTTTATGTTTTTTATTGCGCATGTTTTCTATTGTGTATGCAATTTGTGTGCTTTTGCAGTTGTGGTTTCTGTAGCAACTTTGTTTTACACATTGAGGTTGCTAGCCCAATACACAACTCTCTTTAGTCACCTTTTATGACTTGTTGTTGAATGAGTATGTTTACTCTTTGATGCGCCCCGTAAAAGAGCATCTTAAGACTACTGTCTATGAAAACTGTCATGTCTATGGGGGTTTGTTGTGAATCTATGAGGGTTTGTTGTGAATCCTGTGCAGTCTGTAATCATTCATTGCCTCATGTTTGACTACAAAAGATATTCATAAGTAATGTTTACTTCTAAGCGTGCTTCAATAAAATGGAAAAAAATGGAAGACATTCAAGGTTGTATCATCGGCAGGGAATTTTATGGAAGACATTCAAGGTTGTATCATCGGCAGGGAAGGTTATGTAAGACATTCAAGGTTGTATCATCGGCAGGGAAGGTTATGGAAGACGTTCAAGGTTGTATCATCGGCAGGGAAGGTTATGGAAGACATTCAAGGTTGTATCATCGGCAGGGAAGGTTATGGAAGACATTCAAGGTTGTATCAACGGCAGGGAAGGTTATGGAAGACATTTAAGGTTGTATCATCAGCAGGGAAGGTTATGGAAGACATTTAAGGTTGTATCATATTCAGGAAAGGTTATGGAAGACATTCAAGGTTGTATCATCAGCAGGGAAGGTTATGGAAGACATTCAAGGTTGTATCATCGGCAGGGAAGGTTGTGGAAGACATTCAAGGTTGTATCATCGGCAGGGAAGGTTATGCCCACAGTGTTTTGAGATTGTCACAGATTGGGCATAACCAATTTCCAGAAGAAACGTGACAATGAGAGGGATGTATTGTACTGTTAAGTTCTGTTGATGCTTTAGTATGTAGTTCAAAGAAAACGCTCCTGGCCTGCTGACTAGAGGAGCACTGCTCCATCATGACAATGCCAGACCACCCACAGCTCGATTAACCAAAGAGAAAATTGACTAACTAGGGTTGCAACTTTTCAAACATCCAGCTGACTTAGCCCTAAGTGATTTGCACCTGTTTGGTACACTAAAAACCCACTATAGCGAGAAATGTTTTGAGAATGACAAAGAAGTTGAAAATGAAATGCAAATATGGTAGATACTACAGCAGATCAAAGACTTCTATGCTGTAGATTTTGATGCACAGATAAAGCGATAAATAAGTGTATCAATGTTGGTGGAAATTATGTTGAGAAATAAGGGACAATGTACGTGCAATAATAAATGGTTTTCAAGTTCGTATATATTTATATAAAAAACAAACCGTTTGTGGCTAATTTACTGATTTGGCCTCACATATAGAAATGAAAAAAAAATAATCGGAAGAGCATAAACAATTATTATTAGATTATAATATTTACATATCACACTAGGTACTATATACTTGAATTCTGATGTTCAGGTAGATCATTACATGATTCCAGGTAGCCAAAAGCTATAATTTCTGTTCTGTAAATCCATCTGTCCTTAGAAAGTGCAGTCTTGTGTCTTCCGTGGTTTACCTTTCAGATTCAAATTTGACTTAGGAAGGTTGTGGGTGCTTTTCTTCTTGTGGCTTACTAAACAAGAACGGCGATTCAACACCTTTTACATATATTGGGGATTGGGTGGTAAGAGAGAGTGTCACATAATACGGTCTTACAGAGAGCAAACAATATCAGCATGTACTCGATGTTGAGGCAGCGACGTCTTCGATGGTTGGGGCATGTTTACCGATGAGAGGTTGCCAAAGGATATTCTCTATGGACAGCTGGCCATTGGAGTTACAAGAATCGGCCGTCTCACATTGTGATTCAAGGATGTATACAAGAGGGACATGAAGTCATGCAACATCCCACTCAAGGGCTGGGAAAAAATTGCTCATCATCGAGTTGATTGGAGACAGTCAGTTGGAGGGGGCATAGTGACTGCACACATTTATAGAGGCTTTCTGGCTGCAGAGAAAAGAGAAAGACTGGAGAGATCGAGGAACAGTCAGGCAAGCCATCCTCCTCAGCATTGTTCTACAATCTGTGGCAGGGACTGTCACTCGCGGATCGGTCTTTATAGCCATAGCAGACATTGTCGAAATACAGGAGGCAGAGCTGAACAAAACTCACACTGTGCCAAAACACATGGTCTATAGAGACTGAGACACCTATGAATACTAGATCTGGGGAAAGTGCAACTCTAGGGAAGGTGGAGTCCTGTGTCTTTCATGATATGCCTTTCAATATATTTGACTATTAGTAAGTCTGGGTGCTTTCTTTCTTGTGGCTTACTAGACCTGATGAAGGTGCAGCTCTGGGGTGTCCTGCATACATGCTTTTCCCTGTTGGCATTCGGGACCTGCACTATACCTTTAGCGGAGCTGGTAACCATTTTTCTGTTGCTGTATGAGATCTTGCCAACGGGCGTCTCCCACCATCATCTCTAGGATTATGTAGATCAAATAATTTTGATGCATTGCCTTCATGAGATGAGAAAACGGTTTCCAGGGTTCCTACATGATTAAGTGGAGTCCTAGTCTAGTCGGCAGTCAGCTGGCTTGCTAAGACTGGGATTACACCGATCAAGGGTTCGAAATCACGGATGGACAGAAACAAATCAGGGCGTGGTTTGTTTCTGGTACAACCACTCCTCCAATTGATCCAGCTGTAAATGGGTACCTGATGTATGAGTTGAGGAAGGTAAAAAACAGCATGAAAGTCAACTGGTCCCCACACCTCACATAGGCTGCAGCTTAGTCCATGAAGATTTATCTTCATCCATGACGGCAGTTGTTGCCGTGGGACCCACCTTTACTGTTACATCATGAAAAGGTTGAGATAAATGGAAGGTTTAGTATATGCTTGCCTTTGAGATCATTGTGGTTACTTTTTAAAATTGATGTAACTGGTCTCAGACAAGAACAAACTGTTGTGTTGCACCTTAGAATAGGACACAACTGACTACGCAGTCACATGTACACAAAATTGAAGATTTGCTGCATGTACATGCGGACAGGCACTCCAGACTGCAGAGCACATACTACAGAACTGCCCCGAATATAATATACAGAGAAAATCCCACTGGTCCATAGAAATAACACTGGCAGAGAAAACGTTAGACTGAAGTTTATACAAGAGACAACATTGCAGATATAGAAATATTTTCAAGCGAACGAACAAAGAAGAGGATGGCTGGTCTCGAAGTTTTCCATAGTTTCTCTACTTATTGTATTGCACTGTCTGTGCATCAGGTGTAACATATTCTTATTTGAAGCAACTCGGAAGTTAAGTTAACTCTTTGGTAGCAGGTTACAGTGACTCTACTTACATCCTGATGGGTAGTTTAGAAATTGGAACGGGGCCCTCATGACTGTAGTGCAATGTGCGACTCCTCAGTAAGTTCACCACTGTGAGGATTACAGTGTCGATCCTCACCTCGTTAGTCAGGCTACTGTGAGACAACCTGTTTACAAGAGTCAAACAATGAGTGCGAGAGGTGTTGATTCAATATGTTTCACCAGACCCTGATTACTCTTTCCTCCGTCATTGGTTACCTAATCTACACATATTTTTATCACCAGGAGAAAGATGAAACTGATAGTGGCTACAGGTCCGGGACGATACCAGACGACAAATTACCCAGAGTGCCTAGCCAGACAACACTTGACCAGCAAGAGCTCCAAAGGAAAGTTGTCAAGTACAACCACTTTGTGCCGGCCGTCAGTCTTGAAGTGGTCAGTGTTATCTTCAAATATTATATAATAGTGGCGCAGGGCGGGGCAGCTTAGCAAACATGCATGTGTTCGAATTCAGCAAAGTTGTGTCCCTATGGAAGTAAATCCATTTTAAAAATGTGGGCTCTGTGCAAACCGGCTCTTGGCAGCCCAATGCCATTCTTGTATAGATACAGGTTTTCTTCAGTTGTTTCACTGCCCCGTAAAGTGTGTTGGCAGTTGTTGACAGAGCTTGTCAGAAATTTGTCCTCATGTCCCCAAGTGCCTTGCACTCAATGAGTAGGCATCAGGATGAGAGCAATGTCTGCACAAGGACAGGTACTGGAGATTGATGCGGTTCAAGTGGCTATTGACTCTGGTGTGTCCTGTTCGGAGCTGAAAGATGAGACTTTGATCTCTTATATGCAGTTTATTTAAGTCATCATTACTTTTTGGCTGTGACATTTCGCTAAATACACTGCGACCCGTTGTTCCCGTCACCCACCTGTTCATCCAGATTTCCCTGGTATTATTCTTAATGATTTGTTTTAATGTGTAGTCACTGCAGGGAAGAAACTAAATATTAGAGGATAGTCAAAGAGTAATCTTAATATTAATCATTAACGTAATATGCAATATTAAGATTATTGTCCGACTTGTCCTTGTACATCCTTTATTTGACAATTTCATTTCTCATTCTCATCATCATCTAGACTGGAAAAGAATCATTCCAAGGTTTTCTGAAAGTTGCCATGAACCTCATCCGACCAATCACAATGGAGCTGGGAGCCAGACCTCCCTCTATCTATGAGCTGCTGACTCGAGAGCACATTGTTGAGGAAAACACCCAGCAGGTGGCGTTCTACATGCCACGAGACACACACAAGTCACTGCATATTACAAGGTATGTTCACTAAATGCAGATATTCTCCATTGGATTAACTGTCAAATTAGGTTGGATTGGATTAACTATCAATTTAGGTTAGATTAGATCAACTATCAAATTAGGTTAGATTGGATCAACTATCAAAAACTATAAGCCCTACTGGAATGATGAGTTGCAGAAAGTGGAAGATGCAGTAACAAATGCTAGGAACATGGCAGAGCGAGAAAAATCCATGGAGGCAGACATCGCCCTCAAAGCCGCAGCGGCGAAGTACAAACACACTCTCAAGCAAACAGCAAGAGAAAGCTGGAAAAATAAAACGGAAAGTCTAAACCTGGACAAAGACGGGAACAAGCTATGGAAGCTAGTCAGAGCCATGAACGACGAAACCCCGTCAAATAAACAAATTACTATCAAGCAGGGCGAGAACTTGATCACAGGTAAGAAAGCCGCAAACGCCTTTGTCGATCACTATGCCAGAGCAAACCACATCGAGCTCCCTGCAGATAAGCATACAGACATTAGCGAAGAGCTAAAGGGACACGAAAACATAAATACGGCTCCTGAAGAGCACATGATGGCCAAACTAACAATGCGCGAAATGGAAGAGGCTATGAGAACGCTAAAGAAAAGGAAATCTCCCGGAAAAGACGGGATAACAAACGAAATGCTGATGGGGCTGGGCCAAACAGCGAAGAGGAAACTACTATTAGTCCTGAACCAAAGCTGGAAAAGGGGTATTGTACCCCAGGCGTGGAAAGACGCAATACTGGTACCAGTACCAAAAACAGGAAAGGATAAAACAGATCCAAATGGATACAGGCCCATCAGCCTACTGAGCTGTGTCGGCAAGCTGATGGAACGGATGATAAACACCAGACTGATGTGGCATCTGGAAGAAAAACGAATACTAATTCCACAGCAAGCCGGCTTTAGACAGCACAGATCCACTGAGGACCAGGTCATCCTCATAGCCCAGGAGATAGAAGATGCCTACCAGGCACAGAAACACACAGTAGCTGTTTGGGTGGATCTGGAAAAGGCATTTGACAAAGTCTGGAAGGACGGACTTAGAGTCAAGCTAAGAAGAAGTGATGTCTGTGGGAAGATGTACAAGTGGATCAACCACTACCTCAAACAAAGAACGGCCAGAGTCCAAGTACAAGGGCAGGTGAGCAAAAAGGTGACACTCGAGCAGGGAGTACCCCAAGGGGGAGTATTGTCACCCACACTCTTCCTGGTATATATAAACGATATTACAGAGAATATACCAAGAAGAGTCCATAGCTCAATGTTTGCAGACGATCTGGCTATGTGGACCTCTGAAAAGAATCTCACCATAGCAAGAAATCGGATGCAGACGGCCCTAACATCGCTGGAAGAGTGGGCGAACTCATGGCTGGTCAAAATAAACGAGGAGAAAACCACGTGCACAATATTCTCGCTTTCATTAAAACCCCAAAGTACCAAATTAATTCTAAATGGCAATCCTGCAGCCAAACGACAACCCAACCTATCTGGGAGTCACATTTGATCGGCGCATGACATGGAAAAGTCAGATTGAGAGAAACCGAATGAAAGCCAGAGAAAGAATGGCAATCATGAGGAAACTTGCTGGCACAAGCTGGGGAGCAGACGAAGGCATACTAAAGAAACTGTACACTGGAAGAGTGAGACCAGTTCTCGAGTATGGCATTGCGGCATGGACAACAGCAGCGAAGGCGAACTTCGATAAAGTTAACAAACTTCAAAACCAAGCCATGAGAATCATAACAGGTGGCATGAAGTCAACGCCAATTGTAGAACTTGAAAAGATTACAAAACTGCAATCCATGACCGATAGAAGAGACTGCAGAGCCCAGCTGCAGTCAGAGAAACTCCGAAGACTGACGGACCACCCAATGTACCAGAGACTAAACAATTTGGGAAATGGGAAACTAAAGCGGAGAAACTTTGCAGAAATAGCCAAAGCAAAGATGCACGAAGATCCCATAAACGCACTAACAACACCAAAACCCATCACTACTGTACGAAAACCTATCTGGAGGCAGGATATATTTTCAGAGGTGGTAGAAAATATACCAGGTATTGCAAACAAAAACTGCCAGACTGAAAAAGAAAGGAGAGACACTACCCTAAGCTTCATAACGAAAAGCTACCCAAGCATGGACTGGACCCATGCATACACCGACGGTTCTGTAACAAACACTACACAGAACGGAGGGGCAGGAGCATTCCTGAACCTACCAAATGGCAGAAAAATAACACTGTCATTCGCTACTGGTAAGTACACAAGCAATTTCAGAGCGGAGGCAGAGGCACTGAGGGCGGCAGTGGAAGAAATGGTGACACACAGTGAAAATGAGAGCCATATAGTCCTGCTGACAGATGCTCTCGCCGTAGTCACAGCGCTAAAAAGCCAGAAAAACACTGAGCTTAACGACTTAAGAGCAGCACTCTGCAAACTGTGCCAGCAGTCCGCACCAAAAAGGGTAGTGGTACAGTGGGTCCCGTCACACTGCAACATCCAAGGCAACGAGGAGGCAGACAGACTGGCAAAAGAAGGTGCAAGACTACCACAAACAGATACCAGAATGACGTACGAAGAGTCAAAACGGCTTATCAAAGCCAGATACATGACCAAATGGGAAACCGAACATACTGGTTACACCAAAAACGATGCCTATTACCAGTTGAACCGAAGAGAGCAGGTAGTTGTGTTCAGACTTCGCACTGGCCACAACAGACTGAGGTACCACCTATTCAACAAATTGAAGATAGGGTGTACCGACGAATGCCCGTGCGGTACTGGTAAAATGACCACTGAACATCTGCTACAGAACTGCCCGACATACGAGGATCAGAGAGAGCAGATGTGGCCATTACCAGTGGAACTGCAAGACAAGCTCTATGGCAGTGGCGAGAGCCTCAGGATGACCGCCGCTTTTCTCGAAAAAATAATGGTTACTGTCTGACTGTGTACGCAGAAGAAGAAGAAGAAGAAGGATCAACTATCAATTTAGATTAAACTTGATCAAAAATACCATACGATTATCTAAGAATTTTTGCTCAGATACATTAGTTTTCTTGTCATGTTTATGAAACTTATTCCTTTTTTCTTCCCCTTTCTTTTGTATGCTTACAGGCATTAGCTTGAATATATCTAAATAACGCAGAGTTCAGTTTGAGGTAACTAGAAAGCTCATTCTCCACTCCACTCCTGGCTATGACAGCATTTATCACCAATGCTTCTGTCTAACAATACATATAGCTTCTCTCTTACTGTCTTCAGTGACACAACCACTAAAGAGGTCATCACCTCCCTGCTGAAGAAGTTTCACATCCTGGACCACCCAAGGAAGTTTGCCATGTACGAGCAGGAGTTCAACGATCGTAACAAGCTAGGTAAGTAGCTTCTACTTTGTCGTCGTTCGTCCTGAGGAAGAGGTTGTGACATTGTGACGAATCTTTCCATTTCGGCCCAACACATCTGATTTCAGCTGGTTTATAGGAGTACCGGTTTTGTCTCCCCACCTTGATTCTTTCCTCTTTGCCAGACTACACTAATGACTAGTGCCACCTGTTTCCAGGGCTGATCCTGCCCAATGCCATAAGTGGTTTCTGCAAGTGTTTGTTTGTGGCTGTTGTTTAGTTCTGAACAGGGATCAAGATGCTGAGCAGCACATAAGCTGCAGTGGTAAGTAACCCATAGCTGACTGCTAGCGTCATGGCCAGCGAACCAAAGCTGCCAAGACCCTTCAACACCCCCACGCGGTGATCCTGGATAACAGGCTACAGCAGGGCAGACTGGCTAAGGAGAAGAGAGAATCCTAACCCGGTACTCAAAAAATGCTTGCTGAAGTCGGATGTGTTGAACCGAAAGGTGCAAATATCGCAGTCAAGCTGTAAACTACGACACAACGTATTCCGTTCTCTGGACTACATTCTGCTACTTAAGCCCTTTCATGGTTTGGTAGTGGGAGATTGAGAATGAACGAAGCCAAGCCAGTTCTATACAGTGTGTTCATTTGTCTTTCCTCTGAGGAAGAAGCTCTCTTCTAACACTGTCAAGTATACACTTTATCAGTCACAGACCAAGGAACTAAGAAGATAAGAGGCAGAGCACTAGACTGGAACCACACCAATAATAAGACATTGGATAGAAGAGTTTGATTTTCTTTCTGGAAAACCTCTACAGCCCATGATTGAACAGTGGTGTTTCATCTGGCAAACCTCTACAGCCCATGATAGAAGAGTTGAGCATCTTCTGGCAAACCTCTACAGCCCATGATAGAAGAGTTGAGCATCTTCTGACAAACCTCTACAGACCAGGATAGAAAAGTGGTGTTTCTTCTGACAAACCTCTACAGACCAGGATAGAAAAGTGGTGTTTCTTCCGACAAACCTCTACATGATAGAAGAGTGGTGTTTCTTCTGACAAGCCTCTACAGTCCAGGATAGAAGAGTGGTGTTTCTTCTGACAAACCTCTACAGGATAGAAGAGTGGTATTTCTTCTGACAAACCTCTACAGGATAGAAGAGTGGTATTTCTTCTGACAAACCTCTACAGGATAGAAGAGTGGTATTTCTTCTGACAAACCTCTACAGGATAGAAGAGTGGTGTTTCTTCTGACAAACCTCTACAGGATAGAAGAGTGGTATTTCTTCTGACAAACCTCTACAGTCCAGGATGGAATAGTGGTGTTTCTTCTGACAAACCTCTACAGTCCAGGATAGAAGAGTGGTGTTTCTTCTGACAAACCTCTACAGTCCAGGATAGAAGAGTGGTGTTTCTTCTGACAAATCTCTACAGCCCAGGATAGAAAAGTGGTGTTTCTTCTGGCAAACCTCTACAGGATAGAAGAGTGGTGTTTCTTCTGACAAACCTCTACAGGATAGAAAAGTGGTGTTTGTTCTGACAAACTTCTACAGTCCAGGATAGAAGAGGAACATTTACTTATAATTAAGTTTCTACTGTCATTGAAATAGATAACAATGTCGGAGTTGTATCCGGGAGGTCTCTGTATCTGTCATAAACATGACATAAGAGCGACCTAATGTGATCTAACCACTGTAGATTCTCCACCTTTTGGGATGTTGCATCCCCACCATTCACACAGACCAAGAGCCTGCCAAGTTTGAATGCAAGCTTTGAGGTTTGGTAGAAAGCTCAAGACACAATACCTCATATAAGACACAGGAACTTAACAAGTGAATAACTTGTTTTCTCTGGGACCAGAAGAACTAGACTGGAATATAAGTTGACCCCATTTGTGCTAACTCTCATTTGTTCCATCTCAATTTTGGTCATAGTTGCAGGTGTTAAGTTAGTTGGGGTATAATTTCAGGTCATTGTTACAGGTGTTAAGTGTGCTGGGGTTATAATTTCTGGTCATAGTTACAGGTGTTAAGTGTGCTGGGGTTATAATTTCTGGTCATAGTTACAGGTGTTAAGTGTGCTGGGGTTATAATTTCTGGTCATAGTTACAGGTGTTAAGTGTGCTGGGGTTATAATTTCAGGTCATAGTTACAGGCGTTAAGTGTGCTGGGGTTATAATTTCTGGTCATAGTTACAGGTGTTAAGTTAGTTGGGGTATAATTTCAGGTCATTGTTACAGGCGTTAAGTGTGCTGGGGTTATAATTTCTGGTCATAGTTACAGGTGTTAAGTGAGTTGGGGTATAATTTCTGGTCATTGTTACAGGCGTTAAGTGTGCTGGGGTTATAATTTCTGGTCATAGTTATAGGTGTTAAGTTAGTTGGGGTATAATTTCTGGTCATTGTTACAGGTGTTAAGTGTGCTGGGGTTACAATTTCTGGTCATAGTTACATGTATTAAGTTAGTTGGGGTATAATTTCTGGTCATTGTTACAGGCGTTAAGTGTGCTGGGGTTACAATTTCTGGTCATAGTTACATGTATTAAGTTAGTTGGGGTATAATTTCTGGTCATTGTTACAGGCGTTAAGTGTGCTGGGGTTACAATTTCTGGTCATAGTTACAGGTGTTAAGTGAGTTGGGGTATAATTTCTGGTCATTGTTACAGGCGTTAAGTGTGCTGGGGTTACAATTTCTGGTCATAGTTACATGTATTAAGTTAGTTGGGGTATAATTTCTGGTCATTGTTACAGGCGTTAAGTGTGCTGGGGTTACAATTTCTGGTCATAGTTACAGGTGTTAAGTGAGTTGGGGTATAATTTCTGGTCATTGTTGCATGTCTTCTGCTCTGGGGCTCAGTGTTTTGAAATTTGTCATTACACATGACATTCGGCATTTCTGGTAATCGTTTGTTGACCTCAACGTTTCAGTATTGACTGTCTGCAGTGTCCGGGGAAGTAGTACATCATTCATCTATAAATTTCCATCTTTATCATGTAGGTTAGTTGGATGTTTTAATTGGTATTGTCCGTAGTGCCTGATTGAACGTAGGAGGGGTTAGACTGTTTGTCTTTATGGCAAAGGGGCTTGGTCTAACCCCTGGTCTGCAGTATATCTAACTGTCAATGGCCAACTGACTTACCTTTAAGGAAGGCAAGACACCCAGGAAGGGACATAGTAACCCCACCTCAGGCAGAAAAAGCAAAGACCTAGTACAATAAATTCCCTAAACACTTTATCCCTGAATGCAGTGTCAACTGTGGGACAACCTTTACCTTTTATACCTGACGAAGACCTTTTAGCACCTGTATAAACTGGAATCCTGGTATTCAATCAAGCAGATGTCTGATAGGAGCCTGGTAGGCAAAAGCTATACTTTTGTTCTGGAAATCCATCTGGTCGGGCCCTAGGAGGTGATGTTCTATGTTTTCCCTTGTTTGTCTTTTGTACTTTCATTTGGCTATTAGTAGTAAATTTGTGGGTGGTTTTCGTCTTGCAGCTTACTAGACCTGGGTAAAGTATGGCTCTAGGGTTTCTGGCCTTCAGGCTTTTCCCTGCTGACATTTAGTCTACCAAGCAGTGTAAGGTCTGCACTTTTCCTTTGGTGGGGCTGGTAACTGCTATGCTGTCAATGTGTGAGATGGAGCTACCAGAAGTATGTCACCATCGATGGTTTAAACCGACTCAATGCTTGCTAATAATATTTGCATTGATGTTCTGTCTTTCATTCAGTCCGACTTCGGAGACTAACAGACAAAGATCATCCACTGAGAGCAATGGTCAACTGGCAGCCAGAGAGAATTAGAAACTATAGGATGGTACTACAAGAAAATGAAACTGGAGAGATAGTGGTAAGTACATGTAGTCTTTACCGTGTTGTGCTTGTGTCTGCTGTTCTTAATTTTGTTTATTTGTTGAACGAGTTATTATTCTTAATGTTTAATATTTGTTTTGTTTCTAGAGTTATGTTAAAAACCCAAATGACTACTACACACTGTACAGGCGTTTGGTCTGTGTGTGTGTGTGAATGGTAGGTAGTGCCATATGTTGGAGAGACTTCTAATAATAGCCCAGATCCAGGTAGCAGTGAAAAAGGCAAATCCAGTGTTGTGCATGATAAAAATAAACCATTAAACATCGGAGCAAGGAAGTGATAGTCAGACTGTATAAAGCATTAGTTATACCTAGATTTTAGATTACTGTGTTCAGGTGTAGAGCCCTTATCGTAGAGTGGGTATAAACATGCTGGAAAGAATACAAAGAAGAGCGTCAAAACGGATATTGAGATTCCAGAATTGTAGTTATGAGGAAAGACTTAGAAAAACTAGCCTACAGTGCCTAGAAATGAGAAAAATTTGAGGTTATTTAATACAGGTTTATAAGATAATTAAGGGGAAAGGATACATTAGACTATAACAAGTTTTTTCAAAGTACATCAGACTACACAACAAGAGGGCACAGCAACAAATTAATTAAAGAAAGGTCCAGATTAGATACTAGGAAATATTTTTTTAGCCAGAGAGTGATGAATGCTTGTAATGCATGGCCACAGGAAATAATGGGAGCACGGTCAATTAATGCATTACAAAATAGATTGGATGCACATAGTTATTTATAGATCAAGTTGAGATGAAGAAACTGGTTGTATACAGATTCTGCAGACTATTCTAAATCAATATAAAGAAGTTGAGTTTAATTTAGTCCATTTATCCTTGAAGTTACGAACAACTGTAAACATACTTTTTTTTACTTTAACCGCCATTTTGTATTTACTGGGTTAGGGCATGATTTGGGCACTTTGGTTAGGGCATGGTTTTGGCACCTCTGGGTTGGGGCATGATTTGGACATCTCTAGGTTAGGGCATGATTTGGACACCTCTAGGTTAGGACATTTCTGGACTAGGGCACCTCTGGGTTAGGACATCTCTGGGTTAGGGCATGATTTGGGCACTTTGGTTAGGGCATGGTTTTGGCACCTCTGGGTTGGGGCATGATTTGGACACCTCTAGGTTAGGACATTTCTGGACTAGGGCACCTCTGGGTTAGGACATAGTTAGGACATCTCTGGGTTAGGGCATGATTTGGGCACTTTGGTTAGGGCATGGTTTTGGCACCTCTGGGTTGGGGCATGATTTGGACATCTCTGGGTTAGGGCATGATTTGGGCACTTTGGTTAGGACATGGTTTTGGCACCTCTGTTAGACTGTATTGTTGGCAGCCTTCTATGATATGCATTCATCGTGGTAGTAGACCTATTCTCATTTCTGCCACACAAAAACCCTTCCTAAAACACACTTGAGCAATTTGTTTTCACTAGAAGAGATGTAGAAAAATTAAGACATCAGACAGATATTTGGAACAGTGTCATTCGCACATATATAGATAGACAGATAATTAAATGGTTTGGACATATGATAAGAATGCCTCCAAACTGACTTGCCACATCAACCTATAACACCTGACAATGGAGCTCTAGCAAGAGTAAAAAACCAAGAAAAAGATGGATTGATTTTTGTTAAATAAACACCAGAGGCATTAAAAATATCAGTTAAATAAACACTAGAGGCATTAAAAATATCAAAGGCCACTCAGGTACTACATAAAAGAACATTGCACCTTGTCAAGACATAAATAGACAGGTGATATGGAAGTAGGTCGTGACATACATTAATGAACTAGTCTGGGTTTCAAAAATGTTTTTTCCTGACTCTAAACTGCTATCCAATGCAGTTGAAGATGAAGAAAAGGAAAGTAGAGGATCGGACATACCTAAGGAAGGTACCTAACGTAGAAACCATACATTGACTGGATTGGAACCCACAATGGAAAAGAAGACTGTGGAGGTCAGAGTACACCTAGCATGGAAAGTAGAAAGGGAAGCTAAGTCACCTACAGTCTTGTGGTGGGTGGAGTTTTGGAGGTGGGTGGAGTCTTGTAAGTTGGTGGTGTCTTGTGGGTGGGTGAGTCGCTGGTGTCTTGAGGGTGGGTTACACCAAAAAAATGGCTGACAGTTGGAACCAATGGAGAATGACAGTAGCAGCCATATGTTGGCTGCGGATACTGAAGGACAAAACATGATGATTGATGAAACCTTTAATGGTTATCTTTGCCCAATTTTTATTGGGTGTGTTATATATAGTATCTCAATATTATTTTTATGATTTGTTTGCAATCTTGATTGTATTTCTTGTTTTTGTTTTTACACATACACTTCCTCGTGTTCTGAACAAACCAGTGGTTCCCGGGGTACACCTTGGTCCTGTGGGGGTCCTCCAATCAAATCTAGATGTTAATATTAGGATATTGTGTGCATGTTTTTAATAGGACCTCTTGTGTTGTCCAAGCCAGATAGGGGAGCATAGAAGAGCAACAGTATGTCAGGCGTATCGTACATCTAATGAGAATTAGGAATATGGTTGACTAGCTAATGTTCTACCAGTAACACACAAGAAATATAATGGAAGATAGTTATACCCCAGGGTAGGGGACGGCGTGGCCTAGTGGTTAAGTGGCACGGCTCACAACCAGAAGGTGCTGGGTTCGATCCCCATCGCAGCACCGGCCGTTACCCCGGGAAGCAAACCCTTAGAAAATGCAGGAAGAAGCAGACCCTTACATAAAATGCATGCTGAAGTCAGATGCACTGGGCCAACAGGCGCAAAATAAAAACATAGTGCAACGCATTCCGCCTTGGGGATTAGAGAAATAAGGCGAACGCAAAAAAAAAAAAAAAAAAAAATACCCCAGGGTAGATGAAAAGGGACAATTGATGGATGAGAGGCATTGGTTTGAAGTGGTCCACAATATGGACTAGTTTAGGTACTATTCTGTTAAACAGTTATCTCAAATATTCATAGATTGAAGATCTTGTTCAACAAATTTGTTTTCAGTTTATGGATTAATTATTTTACCTTATCTTACCTTACCATACCTTATCTTATTTAATCGTTCCTTACCTTATCTTACATGTCATGTCTTACCTCATCTTAACTCACCTTATTTTACCTTATCTTACCTTACTATACCTTATCTTATTTAATCGTTCCTTACCTTATCTTGCCATGTCATGTCTTACCTCATCTTATCTTACCTCATCTTAACTCACCTTATCTTATCTTTTCTTAGCTTACCTTACCTTACCTTACTCTATGTACCATATTTTATCTTACCTTGCCGTCTTATCTTACCTTATTGTATCTTATCTTACCTTGATCTTACTTACCTTACCTTACCTTATCTTATCTTATCTTATCAGTGGGATGCCTTCAGTCTTCCAGAACTGAACAACTTTATGAAAGTTCTAGAACGCGAGGAGAAGGAAACAATATTAGACCTCCGGCACAAGTATGCCTACATGAAGCAGTACATCGATAGAAGACTGATCGAGCTCCGCGGGGATGGCAACAAGAAGGCCAACGACAAGATTTGAGAAAGCATTTAAAATCACAGCATGCATAATGAAGATGTTTGTTGAATATGATACCAGGAGAATATAACAGCCTTTATTGTGACCTTCAGTTTGAAGAAACTGATTTGCCAAATATAATAGAGCTTATATGTAAATACGTCTAGAAATTCACCACAGTAATTTCCAGCAATGGATAAACTATACGTTGATATTTTTTAAATTAAAAGATATTGATGTCACTAACAACCATCGTGTTATGCCTTACCAAGCATAGGAGCACCACTGTTCATTCACCATCATGCTGCCATGTCAAGCATAGGTCACCATTGCAGTTGGTTCCTTTACAGGAAGCCTGTATCTGAGCTTTTGCAGGGGCTGATTATAATGGCAATGTTTTTTTTTACATGATGAGGTTGCCAATGCCAAGCACAACCCTCTTACAGCAAGCTTGGAATGGGACACTGGTCCTGTACTTTTCATCCCTGGTTCCAATGCAGATTGCTCAATACATGAAGCCTGCGTCCAAAGCATTTGAGATCTTCCAGAAGTGCTTTTCTGTAGCAGCATGATGATGTTGCTAGCCCTATGCACAGCCATCTTTAGCCTCATTTTATGGCATGTGTGGAGTTACAGTAATCCTATTCTTTCCACACCAGCTTTTAAGGGGCCACTGGATCCTACATTGGGTGGGGGGGGGGGGGGGGATGTATATATTTATGTAATGCTGATCACCTCGTAAAGACCTTCTGATAAGCCAGCCTCCTCAGCGTGGCAGGGACTGTCACTCACGGATCGGCCTTTACAGCCATAGCAGACAGTCTCGAAATACAGGAGACAGAGCTGGACAGAACTCACAGGGCACCACACGCATGGTCTATAGAGGCTGAGACGCCTATGATGATCATCACCAGAAAATGGATGTAAATGTACTTCCATCAACACAAATAATTGAAGTATTTTGTTGTGATTAGAAAGCCAGTTTTAAAATGCAATTCTATGGAAAATGGCTCATAGAACCGTCTTTATCCTGGTGTCTCCATATGTGCTCCTGACCCCTCCATATGTGCTCCTGGTGCCCCCATATTTGCCCCTAGTGCCCCCATATGTTGTGCTCCCATATGTGCTAGTGCTCCCATATGTTGTGCTCCTTGCATCTCCATTTGTGTCCCCATATGTTGGGCTCCTGGTGCCATTATATGTTGTGCTCCCATATGTGCTCCTAGTGATCCCATATGTTGAGATCCTAGTGCCCTCATGTGTGCTCCTGGCACGCCCATATGTTGTGCTGCTAGTGCCCCCATATGGTGTGCTCCTAGTGCCCCTATATGGTGTGCTCCTAGTGCCCCCATATGTTGTGCTCCTAGTGCTCCCATATGTTGTGCTCCTAGTGATCCCATATGTTGAGATCCAAGTGCCCTCATGTGTGCTCCTGGCACGCCCATATGTTGTGCTGCTAGTGCCCCCATATGGTGTGCTCCTAGTGCCCCTATATGGTGTGCTCCTAGTGCCCCTATATGGTGTGCTCCTAGTGCCCCTATATGGTGTGCTCCTAGTGCCCCTATATGGTGTGCTCCTAGTGCCCATATATGGTGTGCTCCTAGTGCCCCTATATGGTGTGCTCCTAGTGCCCCTATATGGTGTGCTCCTAGTGCCCCTATATGGTGTGCTCCTAGTGCCCCTATATGGTGTGCTCCTAGTGCCCCTATATGGTGTGCTCCTAGTGCCCCTATATGGTGTGCTCCTAGTGCCCCTATATGTTGTGCTCCTAGTGCCCCTATATGTTGAGATCCTAGTGCCCCTATATGTTGAGATCCTAGTGCCCCCATATGTTGTGCTCCTAGTGCCCCTATATGTTGTGCTCCTAGTGATCCAATATGTTGTGCTCCTAGTGCCCCTATATGTTGAGATCCTAGTGCCCCCATATGTTGAGATCCTAGTGCCCCTATATGTTGTGCTCCTAGTGCCCCTATATGTTGTGCTCCTAGTGCCCCTATATGTTGAGATCCTAGTGCCCTCATGTGTGCTTTTGTGCCCCCATATGTTGTGCTCCTAGTGCCCCTATATGTTGTGCTCCTAGTGATCCAATATGTTGTGCTCCTAGTGCCCCCATATGTTGTGCTCCTAGTGCCCCTATATGTTGTGCTCCTAGTGCTCCCATATGTGCTCCTGGCGCCCCCATATGTGCTCAGTTCCTTTCATTCCTGAAAGTGTCAACAACAGAGCATGAACTCTGTAGCGCCCATGACTTCCTCGTGTACCCATTTACAGCTGGGTTGACTGGTCATACTAAGAAAAAACCCACGACATGCCCAGCCTGTCAGCCGAGTGTGATGAGATTTGAACCTGGTTTGTTTTGACTTGTACACCAAGCTCACAACCTCCTTAACCACACTTCCCCCTTAAGCAATGTTAATACACATTTTTCATTGTGTCTGCTATCAAGTAGGGCATGTTAATACTTGATATTATTGGCTGGTTCCCCTGCTCGCTCAAAGTCAAGCATAGGGGCCCCAAATACAACTGGCATTACAAGAAGCCTGTTACCAAGGTCTTAGAGGGACGGTTTCAGAAACAATAGTTTACATGATGAGATTGCTAATGCTATGCTAACCTTCTGTAGTTGCCTTTACAACATTGAAAGTTATAGTGGTCATATTCTTTCTACTCTCGATACCACTACTTTGATACTGGTAATACTCACAAGACTTATTCTGGACGCTGTCAAATAGCGGAGGCCAGAAATTATTTCTATGTGTTTTTAGTGTTTTAACGTACTCGTCACCAGGTGTGACATATTGCTATGTTTAACTCATTCACTGCGGAATATATTCCAGAAAGATGAATTGTTGTTGTTGTTAATGTGCATGATAAATAACTTGACGTCTTTATACTGGTTTAGAAGACTCTGCAGAGTCTATATACAACCAGTTTCATTTAAATTTCCTTGCTCTAAAAGCTATGCGCATCCAATCTATTCTTAAATGCATTAATTGTCCCTGCGTCCATTACTTCCTTTGGCAATGCATTCCATGCATTCACCACTCTCTGACTAAAAATTTTTTTCTAATATCTCATTTGGATCTTTCTTTAGTTAATTTGTAGCTATGCCCTCTTGTTCTTGTAGGTGGTTGCATTTTGAAAAAAACTTGTTATAGTCTAATTTATCCGTTCCTTTGAACAGTACGTTTACTGTTTTTTGCGTTCTCGAAAGGGCTTTAATTAGCAGGTTGCAGTAGCTTTCTACACATCCTAAGCATGCTGATGAAGGTGGATCGGGGTACTCCAGGTTCTTGAGCTATGCTTGGATTCATCTGCGCGTCGCTCACTGCAACGAGGATCACGTTGATCCCAACCTCGTTGGCCAGACTGTCATGAAATGGTTTCATGTGAAAAGGAGAACTGCGTGAAAGTGATGTGGGGTCATTGTCGGTATGTTCACCTGACCCTAACATTGCCTGATCAGTATGTTTCACCTGACCCTAACATTGCCTGATCAGTATGTTTCACCTGACGCTAACATTGCCTGATCAGTATGTTTCACCTGACGCTAACATTGCCTGATCAGTATGTTTCACCTGACCCTAACATTGCCTGATCAGTATGTTTCACCTGACGCTAACATTGCCTGATCAGTATGTTTCACCTGACGCTAACATTGCCTGATCAGTATGTTTCACCTGACGCTAACATTGCCTGATCAGTATGTTTCACCTGACCCTAACATTGCCTGATCAGTATGTTTCACCTGACCCTAACATTGCCTGATCAGTATGTTTCACCTGACGCTAACATTGTCTGATCAGTATGTTTATCTGACCCTAACATTGTCTGATCAGTATGTTTATCTGACCCTAACATTGCCTGATCAGTATGTTTATCTGACCCTAACATTGCCTGATCAGTATGTTTATCTGACCCTAACATTGCCTGATCAGTATGTTCACCTGACCCTAACATTGCCTGATCAGTATGTTTCACCTGACGCTAACATTGTCTGATCAGTATGTTCACCCGACCCTAACATTGTCTGATCAGTATGTTCACCCGACCCTAACATTGTCTGATCAGTATGTTCACCTGACCCTAACATTGTCTGATCAGTATGTTCACCCGACCCTAACATTGTCTGATCAGTATGTTCACCCGACCCTAACATTGTCTGATCAGTATGTTCACCTGACCCTAACATTGTCTGATCAGTATGTTCACCCGACCCTAACATTGTCTGATCAGTATGTTCACCCGACCCTAACATTGCCTGATCAGTATGTTCACCTGACCCTAACATTGCCTGATCAGTATGTTTTGCCTGACCCTAACATTGTCTGATCAGTATGTTCACCCGACCCTAACATTGTCTGATCAGTATGTTCACCTGACCCTAACATTGTCTGATCAGTATGTTCACCTGACCCTAACATTGTCTGATCAGTATGTTTCACCTGACCCTAACATTGCCTGATCAGTATGTTTATCTGACCCTAACATTGCCTGATCAGTATGTTTCACCTGACGCTAACATTGCCTGATCAGTATGTTTCACCTGACCCTAACATTGTCTGATCAGTATGTTCACCTGACCCTAACATTGTCTGATCAGTATGTTTCACCTGACGCTAACATTGTCTGATCAGTATATTTCACCTGACCCTAACATTGTCTGATCAGTATATTTCACCTGACCCTAACATTGTCTGATCAGTATGTTTCACCTGACCCTAACATTGCCTGATCAGTATGTTTCACCTGACCCTAACATTGCCTGATCAGTATGTTTCACCTGACCCTAACATTGCCTGATCAGTATGTTTCACCTGACCCTAACATTGCCTGATCAGTATGTTTCACCTGACCCTAACATTGCCTGATCAGTATGTTTCACCTGACCCTAACATTGCCTGATCAGTATGTTTCACTTGACCCTAACATTGCCTGATCAGTATGTTTCACCTGACCAGACATTAATCTCCTCTCCCTTGGTTGATGAATAGAATGTGATAAAGAAACCGTATATGTGGGAATGCAGATTAGTGTAAATGAGATTACTGTGATATAGCCTAGTTTTCAACCAAAAATACACAAATATTTACTCACAGTTCAATAATTCTGCTACTTATCCAAGTCTGGACAAGACAATGGGTTCCAATCGAAGATAATTCATTTGGAAAGATCTTCCTTAAGTTTTAGCTTATTAGGTCAAATAATTGTTCACAATATTCACATTTTAATGAAGACATGGGAAGTTGAACAATTGAAATAATTATTTTCAACAAAATCACCATGCATTTTAACACAGAAATGCTGTGAAACGCCAGATATGTCTTAACTGCATACAAAAAAGGCGGCATTTTATAAATAAACACCATTAATAAGATTTTGGCAGCTTGGAATTTACAAGTAGATGACTTTTTATACACAAAACATCAGTTGGATCAGATACATTTTTTAGGAGCACATACTTTGGCTCCGTGTAGTGAGTCAGTTTAACCTACATTATTTCTCCAAGCCCGTCGTCACAGATATATGCTCCTCAATCCCTTTACAATCAGATTTGAATACATTGTTTAGAGATTCATCAAGAATATATGGATATATTCAGTGCATAATTTATCGTAGTGTGAACCTCTCGTCGTTACGGAGAATCCATTGTTAAGTTATTTGATCTTATTGTGGTCATGGCATAAAGTGGTTTCATCAAATTGTGACTTAATCATATGTGATTCAACCATAAAGTGATTTAATCATATGTAATCTGTATTAATCATATGTCATCTGTAATCCTATTATTCAGCAAGGCGAAGGAAATACCTGGTACCAGGAAAATGTTTAAACTTAACGCTGTCCTTTTTTCTGGAGTACTATGTTGGACCAAGGGTTATACACTGGCAATCGATTGGTGGATGCTTAAAGTTGCACGGCTACCAAGACATCTCCTTACGTGACCATCTGTTGTCAGACGTACGACCCACATGCTACCTTGCCTATCTACATTTTATAAATGATGTGTAGAGAGACTATCAATATTCTTTGCTCCATTGCTCTTTGAGTGACTCAGAGCTTATCTGCATCTGGTTCCCAAACCTCGCTGCCATATATCATGGCTGGGATAACCGTGCTGTTAAAGGTGTTGGTTCTTGCCTCGTCGTTTCTCATCCGTTGTTCTGGTTTGATACAGTTGAACCATCCTTCTGTTATCCTACGAGGAATCTCACAATTTTATTTTGGGGAGTTCATATATTATGGTTCCTCCATAAAATGATTTGATCATATTGTTGCCCAATTAAAAAATGATTTGATCGTATTGTGGTCCCTCCATATAATGATTAGATCATATTGTGGTCCCTCCATATAATGATTAGATCATATTGTGGTCCCTCCATATAATGATTAGATCATATTGTGGTCCCTCCATATAATGATTAGATCATATTGTGGTCCCTCCATATAATGATTAGATCATATTGTGGTCCCTCCATATAATGATTAGATCATATTGTGGTCCCTCCATATAATGATTTGATCATATTGTGGTCCCTCCATATAATGATTAGATCATATTGTGGTCCCTCCATATAATGATTAGATCATATTGTAGTCCCTCCATATAATGATTAGATCATATTGTGGTCCCTCCATATAATGATTAGATCATATTGTGGTCCCTCCATATAATGATTAGATCATATTGTGGTCCCTCCATATAATGATTAGATCATATTGTGGTCCCTCCATATAATGATTAGATCATATTGTGGTCCCTCCATATAATGATTAGATCATATTGTGGTCCCTCCATATAATGATTAGATCATATTGTGGTCCCTCCATATAATGATTAGATCATATTGTGGTCCCTCCATATAATGATTAGATCATATTGTGGTCCCTCCATATAATGATTAGATCATATTGTGGTCCCTCCATATAATGATTAGATCATATTGTGGTCCCTCCATATAATGATTAGATCATATTGTGGTCCCTCCATATAATGATTAGATCATATTGTGGTCCCTCCATATAATGATTAGATCATATTGTGGTCCCTCCATATAATGATTAGATCATATTGTGGTCCCTCCATATAATGATTAGATCATATTGTGGTCCCTCCATATAATGATTAGATCATATTGTGGTCCCTCCATATAATGATTAGATCATATTGTTGTCCCTCCATATAATGATTAGATCATATTGTGGTCCCTCCATATAATGATATGATCATATTGTGGTCACTCTGTATAATTGTGATCACTTAATAACACAGAAATACACTGTGTGATCAAATATTTTTGTAACAGGCAGCAGACATGAATTTGTCATGAGACTTTTACTCACAGAAATGCCTTAATTGTTGTCATCATGTCCCACGGAACGTGCCATGTAGAACTCAAGTTAGGCCAAGTAGTATCTTATATTTTCACATACATCATATTGTTTAAGGCTATCTTTGGGACAAGGGAATGACAGAGAGGTAGAAATTACTTCTTACAGTAAAGAAACTGGGTTCTTCTGTATTTATTCTCAATCTCTCGCTACCAAGCCCTGAAAATGGATATGCAAGTAGAACAAAATGAATTGTGCGCAGACTCCGGATACACATCTCTAAGGCGGTTGTGTTTTTTGGGAAGTGTTCTAGCTCTCTAAATGGATGAAAACTTACTCCAGCAATAGCCTACACTCGAGGCCATAGTCTATGGAAGAAATTGTGCACTTGGATACATTAATTCAACAATTGCGATGTATTTTTGTTAGCAATTGTGAATACTGTGGTAGATACATAGAAAGGGGATGACATGGGCTTGTAGTTAAGTGGCACAGCTCACGAGCCGAAGGTGCTGGGTGCGTTTCTCGACACAGAAACGCCAGTAACCCGGGGAAGCGAACCCTTAGAAAATGCGGGAGGAAGCAGACTCTTTCATAAAAAAAAGCATGTCGAAGTCGGATACACTGGACAGGTGCAAAAAAACAATATAGCACAACACAACCCGCCTTGGGGAAATAGAAATAAGCCGAACGCCCCTAAAAATAAGAAAAAAAGAATTGGTGAATATTGGTCATAACAAAGATGCAACAAGACAGCGCATGCGGGCAATAATACAAGTTCAACAACTGGCATCCAACACCCTGCGCAGTGACCGTGTCGAACACTGGACAGGTCATTCTAACAGCTCTCGAGACGACTACACATCCCTACAAATCCCTATCGATGGAGGTTTTAGACAAACTCTCGGGCCTTGGTTCCCTCTGTGAAGCCAGCACTTCGTTGTTGGGCTGACAGAAATGGGCAGAGAAAGCCTTGAGAGTAACAGATACGATGGAAAGACAGAAATGGGCAGAGAAAGCCTTGAGAGTAACAGACACGATGGAAAGACAGAAATGGATAGACAATAAACAGAATCATTAATCAGACAAGAATCATTAGTTAGGCAGGAATCATTAGTCAGACAAGAATCATTAGTCAGACAGGAATCATTAGTCAGACAGGAATCATTAGTCAGACAGGAATCATTAGTCAGACAAGAATCATTAGTCAGACAAGAATCATTAGTCAGACAGGAATCATTAGTCAGACAAGAATCATTAGTCAGACAAGAATCATTAGTCAGACAAGAATCATTAGTCAGACAAGAATCATTAGTCAGACAGGAATCATTAGTCAGACAGGAATCATTAGTCAGACAGGAATCATTAGTCAGACAAGAATCATTAGTCAGACAAGAATCATTAGTCAGACAGGAATCATTAGTCAGACAGGAATCATTAGTCAGACAGGAATCATTAGTCAGACAGGAATCATTAGTCAGACAGGAATCATTAGTCAGTCAAGAATCATTAGTCAGACAGGAATCATTAGTCAGACAGGAATCATTAGTCAGACACGAATCATTAGTCAGACAGGAATCAGTCAGACAAGAATCATTAGTCAGACACGAATCATTAGTCAGACAGGAATCATTAGTCAGACAAGAATCATTAGTCAGACAGGAATCATTAGTCAGACAGGAATCATTAGTCATTCACACTTTGCTTGTTCAATAAATGTATCTTTTTGTTGGCCCCATATGTTTCCTCTCTTTGCGCTCCTCCCATGTGTCACCTCTCTCTCTCTCTCTCTCTCTCTCTCTCTCTCTCTCTCTCTCTTCTCTCTCTCTCTCTCTCTCTCTCTCCCTCCCTCCCTCTCTCTCTCGCACTCTCTCTCTCTCTCTCGCACGCACGCGTACACACACACGTACACGTGTCTCACCTTTCTCTGCATCCGTAGATCTGTCAATGATCACACATTGTCTAGATGTTTCAGTGCTGAATCATAGTGTGGCCATGGTTATAGAAATAGGAACGTCTGTGGAACATATTTTTTTGCAGGCGTGACAATACTGATCAATACCCATTCAGACGAGTCATCTCTTAATAAATATCTTCTTCGTGTTTCTGTAACAGTGTCGTCTGTCCAAACTATTTGACTCTCTTGTCAGTGTCGTCTGTCCAAACCATTTGACTCTCTTGTCAGTGTCGTCTGTCCAAACTATTTGACTCTCTTGTCAGTGTCGTCTGTCCAAACCATTTGACTCTTGTCAGTGTCGTCTGTCCAAACCATTTGACTCTCTTATCAGTGCGGTCTGTCCAAACCATTTGACTCTCTTGTCAGTGCGGTCTGTCCAAACCATTTGACTCTCTTGTCAGTGTCGTCTGTCCAAACCATTTGACTCTCTTGTCAGTGTTGTCTGTCCAAACCATTTGACTCTTTTGTCAGTGTTGTCTGTCCAAACGATTTGACTCTCTTGTCAGTGTTGTCTGTCCAAACCATTTGACTCTCTTGTCAGTGTGGTCTGTCCAAACCATTTAATTCTCTTGTCAGTGTCATCTGTCCAAACCATTTAATTCTCTTGTCAGTGTCATCTGTCCAAACCATTTAATTCTCTTGTCAGTATATGCCACTCAAGGAATTGCTCCACAATTCTATTGGATTCCAATGTTTCTCTCTATCTCTTCTCTTTCCAATAATAGCTAATGTAATTATAAATAACATTCATAATTCTATGCTAATTATATATTAATCATTTATAATATATAATTTTTTCGTTCATTTTGTCTTCACGGATGATCTAGTTGACCACTTTGAGGAGATATTGGCTGCGATTTCCTTAATCTGCTTCTTCCTGTTAAGAAGATTGGAGTTGGGGACTATTTGCAGTGAGATTATTACTCTGTAACAAACAGGTGATCTGCCTGTGTCTTATATGTATAAATGTCCTGGACTGACAACCCATTTTCGAAGGACCTCAACATGCTTATAAGAAAACATAATTTCGAAGGGTCAATATGCAATAGAAAAATGTCAAACATTACATTACAGGAATATTTTCTATATTTTTGTAGCAACATAGACAATGTGGCAAGTAGGACCAGGTAAATACAGCATTTCTATTTTTTCGTTACAACATAGGCAATGTGGCAAGTACCGTCAGGTAAAGATATCAAAATAAGAATACAAAAGGCAGAAGTAGTTTATGGAAAACAAAAGAAATTAAGTTCAACAATAAAATATTATTTTTGTTCCTTATGGCTTGGCTTGGATTCGTTCGTTCTCAATTTCCCGCTACCAAGCCCTTTTTAGGGCTTAAGTTGCTGAATGTAGTCCAGAGAACGGAATGTGTTGTGTCGTAGTTTACAGCTTGACTGCGATATTTGCACCTTTCGGTCCAACACATCCAACTTCAGCAAGCATTTTTTTAGTACCGGGTTAGCATTCCCTCTTCGATCCCTTCTCCTTAGCCAGTCTGCCCTGCTGCAGCCTGTTATCCAGGATCACCACGTGGAGGCGTAGAAAGGTCTTGGCAGCTTTGGTTCGCTGGCCCTGACGCTAGCAGTCAGCTATGGGTCGCTGACCACTGCAGCTCATGCGCTGCTCAGCATCTTACAAAGAACTAACATTATAGCTGGATCTTCAACTGCTGAGCAGTATAGAAGTAGTGGTGTTTGTCTTGGTTATAGCAGGACATTGTCAATAGGGGACCTGTCAAGTATAGGTCAGTAGGACACCTGTCAAATATAGGTCAATAGGACACCAGACAAGTGTAGGTCGATCAGGCACCTGTCAAGTGTAGGTCATTAGCACAACTGTCAAGTATAGAACAATAGGGGACCTGTCAAGTATAAGTCAATAGAACACCTGTCTAGTACAGGTCAATAGGGCATCTGTCTAGTATAAGTCAATAGAACACCTGTCAAGTATAGAACAAAAGGAGACCTGTCTAGTACAGGTCAATAAGAGACCTATCAACTAAGTGTCAGTCCTACTCTAGCATGTCCATAATTTATCCATACATATATAGCAAATATTGCATGTTGACAACAGTGATTGGTGGTCCCACCGTGGTTAAGTTATAACATTATGTATTGGTTCCAATCATTTCCAGTAGGGTTCTGTGTGGGATAGAGTTGAGAACAGAATCACTGCCACACTGAAAGCTTACTGTAACAGCAATGACGATCTAACAATTTTACCCATTCACACAAACTAGTAGCCTTCTTGGATTGAAGGAAAGCTCTTTAACCTTTTACAGTCCGGCCTTATAAATTAGATTCAATTATTTTGCCTTTTACAGTCTGGCCTAGTACATACCGTTGTAAATTAGCCCTTTACAGGGCAGCCTAATTAATCATAATCGTTACTTAACCATTTACAGTCTGGCCTAACTCATTAGATTCGTGTCTAAGGACACAACATGCAAACAGTTGGCCAGCACACTAGATTGCAAGTATGTATAAAGACTTCTACACACCTTTATCAGAAGTTAGCTCCTCATCGCAAGTGGTAATGTCGACATCATTAAACAGTTTATGTCTTGAGGAAGTCACTTGCGCTATATTTGGATTAAAGAGAGAAAGAAGCTGTGCTGATCATCAACTTCACTCTCTCGTCCCGAGCTACTTTGAACCAGTGGCAAGATTATCAGTCGATACAACTAGGGGTAACTCAGGATGCAGGCACTCTAGTCTTACCTCCCTTAAGACCAGGAGTTGCTTGAAACTTGCAGGATTTGATCGCCCGCCTTTTACATTCATCGTTTTGAGAGGTGAGTGCCTTACCTCTTGATTACGCCCCTAGGGTAGTAGAGGATTGCTTAACTATGTAAGTAAGGTAGAAGGATACCTTTCACACACACACACACCCCCCCCCCCCCCCCAAACCCCCAGCCCTCCCAAATGATGATATATATGTATATTTTTTAAATTTATTCATGTTTATTGTGAAAATCAGAAGCTGACATCTCATGAGATTTTGTTGCCATGTTGGACACTGACTTGACTGCTGAGGTGATGACTGCGGGCGTTATAACAGATTTTCACTGGCCATTTTAATTTAACTGCCAAACTGATTAAATATCAGGCTGAAAGTGTGTCCTGTAGCAGCCGCTGCTGTCGGTAATGAAGTGTTAGGGTACCATTGTGCTAGGTCACAGTTTGTTTGTGAGGTCAGATGGCTAGTTTCTTTCCGTTCTGTATTTCCTTCCCTAACAGTAAGCCAGGTACACATTCACAGCTGGGTTGACTAGAGCATGTCGATAATTGTAACGGGAACCTTTGCTGTGATAAGCGAGTGATCTAGCACTCTGTCACTGAGACCTCGTAATCTACATATAATTAAAGAAATATTTTGTGTATATTTGTGGGCCACACACAAATGTTTGAGCATGTCACATTTGGCCCACATGGGCATACAATTGGCCCACATGGGCATACATCTGGACCAGATGGGCATACATTTGACTCATATGGGCATACAATTGAACTCCATGGACATACAATTGGCCCACATGGGCATACAATTGGACCACTCTTGTCTTAGAAACAGCCACGTGTTTTACTTGCCAAGTTATCACCATATTGTTGCATGTTGACCTTTAGGTTCACTGAATGATTCACCTTGTTCGCTCCAAGCGAAGCATGAGGCCACCACTGCAGTAGCCCTCTATAAGGTGAGCCTGCTTCCAAGCAATTGCAGTGATAGTTCGTTGTTTCGAATGCCCACAATGAGTAGGTTTACTTTTTTGTGCGCCCCGAAAAGGACATTAAGTGACGGGTTGCAGTAGCTTTCCATACATCCTGAGCATGCTGATGAAGGTGGATTAGGGTCCTCCAGGTTGTTGTGCTATGCTTTGCTTCATCTGCGTGTCGCTCACTACTACGGGGATCATGTCGATTTCTCACCTCGTTAACTAGGCTGCCATGAAAACAGCCCATTTCCAGAGAGGACTACTGGGAAGTCGAGGTGAGGGTCTTGGCCAGTATATTTGCCTGACAAACCTGACTTACATGTCTGATCAGTATATTGTGCCAGACCAGACGTTAGTCTTCCTCCCCGCACTGGTAGTTTAAATAGCAATGATTTAACATTATGACGAGACAGTGATATCACATACTTTAAGAAAAGGTCTACCCAGGCTGTTAGAGGAAATCAGAAGCAACTCGACAACAACTAACACACTCTTGACTGGCAGGGACGGATCACCATTCTTCTCCACTAGACTTGGCATAGACTAAACACATGTACAGGCTTTGTCTGTCTGCTTCACTGCTGTGAAGTATGGACTAAGCAAACAAACTGCAGAGCATATTTTACAGGACTGCCCTCTGTATAGCCAGTTGAGGAAGACTGTCCGAACGACCCAACACTAAACTCAAAATTGTACGAAGCTAAAGAGGACCTCCAGACAACGGTTTATTTCATCACGGGAACTCGTCTGACAGCGTCAAAATAATGAATGAACATCAGAAGTGGAAGACATAATGAGTTTGCTAGCATGATGCACAACCCACTGCAGTTGCCTTGCATAATATGCTTAAAGGTTACAGTAAAAACTCAGTAAAAATCAAGTTTTACGCCAAGTGGCGTATAGCACATCTGATGTTAGACCCAAATTATTTCATGACCCAAGATACATAATGGCTGATGGGGTCAGTATCACGCTGACCCCCTTGACTTCCTAGATTGCTCTGGTGCCCAATTTCTGAGGTTGGGTTGACCACAGGAGCCAGTTTACAATTGGAAAAAATCCCACATCAACTGGCTTACTCATTTTGGCTCTTGTACCACCCAGCAACTGTTTTAAAAGCATCCGTATGTATCTTGGGCCAGGTTATCAGCATGTTGTTGTGTCATGGCCTTCAGATTAAGCTCTTGCATATTATACACACTTCTATTTTATTTCTTTATGTAAAGGACTATGTATTCTGACATATTTCTTTGTTGAATATTTGAAATTACAAGTTGATGAGCATGTATTAAAGTTTATAAGTTTTACATTTGTCTAATAAGTGTGGTGAGAAAACGAGAGAGAGAGAGTGTGTGTACATTATACCTTCTTCTTTCTTCTGCGTTTGTTCTCAATCTCCCACTACCAACCCCTTAAAAGGGCTTTGCAAGTGGATGCATTCTGTAAAGAGAATGGAGTGCGTTGTCATTAACAGCTTGACTGTGATATTTGCGCCTTTTGGTCCGACACATCTGACTTCATCAGGCATTTTTTAGTACCGGGTTAGCCTTCCCTCTTTGATCCCTTCTCCTTAGCCAGTCTGTCCTGCTGCAGCCTGTTATCCAGGATCATCACGTGGATGTGTAGAAGGGTCTTTGCAGCTCTGGTTCGTTAGCCCTGATGCTAGCAGTCAGCTATGGGTCGCCGATCGCTACAGCTCATGCCCTGCTCAGCATCTTGATCCCCGCGTAGAAGTATGAATAAATACATTGATGTAGCTGAATACCCATGATGAGTAAGTTTACTCAATTTGTGTGCCTTAAAAAAACGTCAAGTGATGAAATGCAGTAGCTTTCCCCACATCCTTAGTGTGAAGGTGGACCAGGGTTCTCTAGGCTATTTTTCTTTGCTTTGCTTCATCTGTGTTACGCTCACTACTACGGGGATCACTTCATTCCACATCTCGTTAGCCAGACTGCCTTGAAAATAGCCTGTTTCCAGGTTAAAAGGTTTGTCTCATAGTAATTATACTGTCGAGGAATGAAGTTGTTAAAGGCTTCAGTAAAGGTTTGTCTCATAGTAGTTAGACTACTGTCGGGAATGGAGTTTAACGTTAAAGGCTTCAGCCACAGATTGTATGAAATAGGGTGAACAGTTCCTTTCCTCGTTGCCTTATGCTTCACACGTGATATGCCAGGTACCCATTTACAGATGGATTGACTGGAGCTTGATGGTTGTGGGAGTTGAACCCTGTACCTTTACCTTGAAAAGTGAGTGCTCTACCACTATGTTAATCAGTTGCTAATCCAGGGAACGTTACATGACAGTCCAGTCAGTTCATCCCGTAACCAGGGATGACATTGGGGCACACATAAAGACAACCCCACACCAGTAAACGCTGCTTGTGCCTCTTCTGGTCAGAGATTGGTCCATTCTTTTATGTTGTCCTCCCATCTCTTTTTCGGACGACCTCATCATCGTCCACTTTGCACCTTTCTGTGCAGGGTTGTATTTGCAAGACCGTTTGATCTCAATATGTGGCCGTACCAAGCGAGTTTCTGTCTCCTGACCGTTGCCAAGAGGTCTTTTTGAAGACATGGATGAGAGGTGTCATATTGGTCAGTATATTACGCCTGACCCTAGCATGACGTCCTGGTCACTACATTATGCCTTTCCGAACTAGTGTCTCAGTTCCCCCAATATATTTATATAATTTTAATATAGAAAAGTTATTCCAGTTTTAACTGGATTAGCGAGAAGCTGTGATTAACAGAATGCACTGCCTGAGGCATTCAATTTACATGAATGTTGTTTGCCTGTATCTGAAACCTGTCTAGTCCACTCACCAATTTTTGTGGGTCAATTACTATTCCTGCAAATGGGTAGAAATATGAAAGATTACTAGTTGGTCTCTCTACCGACCAACCTGCCATACCCACAGATGGAACATGTCATTCCACAGACAAAATAACAGTAGAGAATTTTCTCCAAGTCTTGTGAGTCCATGAAAGGGGGAAGGTGTCCGCAATCCCTTCTCAAAACCATTTAAGAGAAAAGGTGTATGGTGACAAGAGGAGTCTGAGACAGGCTGCCAAGTTTATAGATGTTATTTGAGAGATAAATTATACAGTAATGAGAGAAGTCTGAGACAGGCTGCCAAGTTTATAGATGTTATTTGAGAGATAAATTATACAGTAATGAGAGAAGTCTGAGACAGGCTGCCAAGTTTATAGATGTTATTTGAGAGATAAATTATACAGTAATGAGAGAAGTCTGAGACAGGCTGCCAAGTTTATAGATGTTATTTGAGAGATAAATTATACAGTAATGAGAGAAGTCTGAGACAGGCTGCCAAGTTTATAGATGCTATTTGAGAGATAAATTATACAGTAATGAGAGAAGTCTGAGACAGGCTGCCAAGTTTATAGATGTTATTTGAGAGATAAATTATACAGTAATGAGAGAAGTCTGAGAGAGGCTGCCAAGTTTATAGATGTGGCTATTTGAGATATAAATTGTACAGTATTGAGATATGCCACCAAGTTTATAGATGTGGCTATTTGAGAGATAAACTGTACAGAAATGAGAGAAGTCTGAGAAAGGCTGCCAAGTTTATAGATGGGGCTATTTGAGATATAAATTGTACAGTATTGAGATATGCCACCAAGTTTATAGATGTGGCTATTTGAGAGATAAACTGTACAGAAATGAGAGAAGTCTGAGAAAGGCTGCCAAGTTTATAGATGTGGCTATTTGAGAGATAAATTGTACAGTATTGAGATATGCCACCAAGTTCATAGATGTGGCTATTTGAGAGATAAATTGTACAGTATTGAGATATGCCACCAAGTTTATAGATGTGGCTATTTGAGAGATAAATTGTACAGTATTGAGATATGCCACCAAGTTTATAGATGTGGCTATTTGAGAGATAAATTGTACAGTATTGAGATATGCCACCAAGTTTATAGATGTGGCTATTTGAGAGATAAATTGTACAGTATTGAGATATGCCACCAAGTTTATAGATGTGGCTATTTGAGAGATAAACTGTACAGAAATGAGAGAAGTCTGAGAAAGGCTGCCAAGTTTATAGATGTGGCTATTTGAGAGATAAATTGTACAGTATTGAGATATGCCACCAAGTTCATAGATGTGGCTATTTGAGAGATAAATTGTACAGTATTGAGATATGCCACCAAGTTTATAGATGTGGCTATTTGAGAGATAAATTGTACAGTATTGAGATATGCCACCAAGTTTATAGATGTGGCTATTTGAGAGATAAATTGTACAGTATTGAGATATGCCACCAAGTTTATAGATGTGGCTATTTGAGAGATAAATTGTACAGTATTGAGATATGCCACCAAGTTTATAGATGTGGCTATTTGAGAGATAAACTGTAGAGTAATGAGAGAAGTCTGCCAATTTGATAAGGGATATTGATATAACTGTTGGAGGGTAAAGATTTATGATGGCCTGAGATAGACCACCAAGCTTATGATGGAAATAGATTTGGTCATTTAAGATAAACTAGAGTGACAAGAGAAGGCTGAAATACAGTGTCAAGCTTAAGAGAGAAATCATGACCTGGCCTCTTTTACTCTAGTAGGAGCATAGAAGTACAACTACAGTTTCCCGCCCTTCAGAAAGCCAGAATCAAAATAAGCATTTATGTTCTCTTGTAAAACTGGTGGTTTCTGTAGCATTTTGTATGATAAGGTTGCAAGTCCTAATCACAGCTCTATTAATGCATGCAGTGTGCTCAGTTGGAAACTGTGGACCTATACTATTCTGAATTAGGTGTCCCAGGACCCACACATGGATTATGAGGGACATTCTTCGTCGACCTGTACTTCTACAGGAGCAAATGCCCTGTGCAGGTCCCAACTCTGGTGTGAGCTGGACGCAGCCAGAAGGGTTTCCTGCTTAGCGGGCTAGGCTTGAGCAGCTTAATACTCCACTGCATTGGGACAGGCGCTTACGGAAGGTGGTTAACCGATGTGCGAGTCCATCTCAATAGACTCAAACACTAGAGCAAAGTAGACCTGCTGCCTGTTAGGCACCATCTATGCTACCCCAAACAAACAACCTGACCATGGCCGGTGTTATGCCATGTCACACAGTTAGTCGCCTCTTATGACATGCTCTCTGTGGGGCAGTGGTGCTATTCTTGACCTTGTCATACCCTGGTTGACCACTCGAGTTGATGTGATTTATTATAGAATGAATGAAGGAAACTGGCCACCACAGCCGAGTGAATCCTGAGGACTTTACTGGGTAGGAAAGAATAGATCTGCTGTGCCGCTATGCATGTCGTAAATGAGACTAAAGAGAGTTGTGCACGGAGCTAGCAACCTCATCATATAAAACTAATTGCAACAGAAACCACCACTGCAAAAACACTTGACATGCTTAGGCCCAAGATTCTTAAAGGTCAACTTTAGTGGTGACTGTATGCTCCAGCTGGAATAAGACGAAACAAAAAGAATAAAGGAACTGCCCACCCCACCTTATTAAAATGATGATGCCTAGTCTCTTAACACTTCATCCTTGACAGCCGTGGCTTCTCCTTCGTCTTCGTTCTTATTCTCCCGCTACCAAGCCCTGAAAAAGGATTTGCAAGTATTAGGATGTAGTCCGGAAAACGGAATGTGCTGTGTTGTAGTTTACAGCTTGACTACGATATTTGCACCTTTCTATCCGACTTCATCGGGCATTTTTTATTACCGGGTTAGCCTTCCCTCTTCAATCCCCTCTCCTTAGCAATTTTGCTCTGTTGCTCAGGATCACCCCGTGGAGGTGTAGAAGGGTCTTGGCAGCTCTGGTTCGCTGGCCCTGATGCTAGCAGTCAGATATGTGTCGCTGACCACTGCAACTCATGCGCTGCTCAGCTCTGGTTCGCTGGCCCTGATGCTAGCAGTCAGCTATGTGTCGCTGACCACTGCAGCTCATGCGCTGCTCAGCTCTGGTTCGCTGGCCCTGATGCTAGCAGTCAGCTATGTGTCGCTGACCACTGCAACTCATTCGCTGCTCAGCTCTGGTTTGCTGGCCCTGACGCTAGCAGTCAGCTATGGGTCGCTGACCACTGCAGCTCATGCGCTGCTCAGCATCTTGATCCTCGACAGCCGTTTCTGATATTGGACTACCAATTGTCCTTGAAGAGACAACGAAGAAGATGCAGTCATAATATGACTGTAAGAATAGAAGAAACGGGTGGTGAGTCAGTTGGAGTTAAGTGCAATGGACAGTACTTGTACGGTCTATTATTTATATTTTCAAATATAAGGGCTCTGCAACATAAGTTACACTGACTATAGCTACCTACATTCTTGGTTTCATTGTATGTTGAAGTATCTTGTTTTATATGTGCGCTTTTGTTAGTAGAAGGAGAGATAACAAAACAAACAACAAAATTGAGATACCTGGTGACCATCATAACAGACGGAGGAAGGGCAAGTCAGTAAATAGGTCACAAATTGCTATTTAAAGAAAACTCAATGAGATAATCTTTTTCTGTGTTAGTCCTGAATTAACTTAACTTGACGTCTTTATACTGGTTTAGAAGACCCTGCAGAGTCTGTATACAACCAGTTACATTTACATCACCTTGCTCTAAAAGCTATGAGCATCCAGTTTATTCTTAAATGCATTAACTGTCCCTGCCTCCACTACCTCCCCTGGCAATGCATTCCAAGCAGACACCACTCTCTGACTAAAAAAATATTTCCTAATATATAACCTGGACCTCTCTTTAGTCAGCTTGTAGCTAGCTATGCCCTCGTGTTATTGTGGGTGGCTGTATTTTAAAAAAACTTGTTATAGTCTAATTTATCGATTCCTCTGATCATCTTATAAACCTGTATTAAGTCACCACGAATTCCTCTCTCTTCGAGACACTGTAGGCCGGTTTTTCTGAGTCGTTCCTCATAACTGTAATTCTGGAATCCCACTATCATCTTTGTCGCTCTTTTTTGTATTCTTTCTAGCATGTTTATGTCCCCTCATTGATAAGGACTCCACACCTGTACACAGTACTCCAATCTAGGTCTAACTAAAGCTTTATACAGTTTGACGATCAATTGGACATGATGATGTGTTTTTTTTTTTTGAAAAGGGGGGGGGGAGGTTTGCCTCTGTGTATTCTACTTGCGAAGGCATGCCCCTTTGCACATCTGACCATAGTCTTTCAGATGATAACAAGACGTATTAACCAGTGATTGAATGTGTGCGTGCATCTGTATACAATATCTGGTCCACCTCATCCGACTATAGCTAGCTTTTTTTTGGTGCTGCTGGGTTTGCCTTCCCACTGCAATCCCTCGTCTCCTAGCCAGAATACACGTCCAATCTGTTTCCAGGTTGGGAATAGGGACTTGGTCGACTTTGGTTGAGATACGAACCTGAAACCCATCTATTATTGCACTGGTGCCAGAGGTTGCGGGTTCGAATCACGGTGGAGACCGGGATTTTTTTCACGTTTATCTTCTGGTAAAAATTCCCCTGATCTCTAGGTAGTGAGATTAAACTCCCGTGTTCAGTGTCGAGCACGTTAAAAATTCATGGACAGTTGGAAATAGAAAAGAGTAGACTTAACGGCTGCTGTCCATTAAAAATTAAAAATTTATAGTTAAAAATCTGCTCAAAATTAATTGTTACTCGTCTATCACCTCGAATGATCTGCTCAATCCGACACACAGATGAATCTGTTGCACTATGAACAGGGTGATCAGGTTCGGTTCCATCAACTATTTTTTGGCGTCTTGAGAAAATTCATCAACCAGCTTTATGTGACAAACACTTCTCACGGTAAACAGATATCGTTTCCTTTACAGAAAATCCTTTTGTCCAAAACAAAATTTAGAGCATCATACTGTTCTTTGGTTGTATACTGTCAGTCCTGTCTACAGATGCCCTGGCCGTGGTTACAGCACTAAATAGCCTGAAAAATACTGAACTTAATGATTTAAAAACAGTACTCTGTCAATAATGCCAGCAGTCTGCACCAAAAAGAGTAGTGGTACAGTGGGTTCCATCCCACTGTAACATCCAAGGCAACGAGGAGGCAGACAGACTGGCAAAAGAAGGTGCAAGATTACCACAACCAGATTCTAGTGTAACCTACGAAGAGTCCAAAAGATTTATCAGGGCCAGATACATGGCCAAATGGGAAACAGAACATACTGGCTACCCAAAAAATGATGCCTATTACCAGCTGAACAGAAGAGAGCAGGTCGTGGTCTTCAGACTCCGCACACGCCACAACAGACTGAGGTGCCATCTATTCAATAAACTGAAGATAGGTGGCACTGGCGAATGCACTTGTGGTACAGGGAAAATGACCGCTGAACATCTGCTGTAAAATTGCCCGACATACGAGGACCAGAGAAAGCACATGTGGCCATCACCAGTGGCAACACTAGACAAGCTCTATGGCAGTGTCGACAGCCTTAGGATGACAGCTGCTTTCTTCTAACAAATTCAAGTTGACATCTGACAGCGTACGAAGAAGAAATACTGTCAGCACGGACGCCGTTTTGTATTTGACTGCATGTGACACCAAGCGTCTGCCGCCTACAGTCATCACAAAGCAGGATTCTGGGATTTCCTACAGACACCTTTAGTAACTACCAGCTCCATTTTTTTAGCGCCAGCTGTTCACACAACCAAATGTTTTTTGTTGTGCGTTTTGCCTTATTTTTCAATTCCCCAAGGCGGTGTACGTTGCACTGTTTTTATTTTACGTCTGTCGGCCCAGTCCATCCAATTTCGGCATGTAGTTTATGTAATTGGCCACTTCTTCCTGCATTTTCTAAGGGTTTGCTTCCCCAGGGTAACGGCCAGTACTGTGTTTGGGAGCGAACCCAGCACCTTTAGATTGTGAGTCGCCCTCTGACTGTGCATGTGACACCAACTGTCTGCTGCCTATAGTCATCACAAAGCTGGTTTCTGCTGTAACCTGCTGACATCTTTAGTAACTACCAGCTACCTTTTGTAGCTAGCCCATATCAGTTTGTGAACTTCTTACTGACTTACCCTTGTGTGTTTATAATCTATCTATCTTCAGTCCACTTATGTCGTTAGACACCGCTTTGCTTTATATTTTTTGGCAGGTGAAAATCCACAGGTGACTTGCTAGGTCAATCTCAGCATCTGTTAACCCCTGGAATATACGATCGTCTATTTTTGAGACTGGTGGAGGTGGAAGCGTAAATTAGAGCACGGTAGACCCGCAGCTTGTCAGGCGCCATCTGAGCCGCTCCTCTAACCACTTTATGCTAGGAAGCCAACAATATTCTGTATGCTAGGAAGCCAACAAAATTCTGTATGTGTTCCAATATTTTGCAGCGGGGTACCAATGCGGGCCTAGGTCTTTGGTTAGTGCATCTCGCCATCGCAAGTGGGGGGGGGGGGAGGATATATATATATATACAGGTATCTGGACCAAAAATGTTGTTCTATGTGTCCATCTATTGTAAGGCATGCGTACTACAAGTTCAGTCCAGTGTTGTTTGCGGGATATTGTTGCTTCCAGAATATCCTTTAAAAAACCGCTACCTAAAGCCAGCCAATGAGTCAAAACACCATTTAATAATATTAAATGTAACACACTCCTTGAATTCCAAATCTGAAACCATATCATTTTCATAAATCACTATCTTTTATTTTTCCACATGGAAAAAAAGTGGCATAAAATCAATTAAGCACACAAATGTGAAAATGTAGTGGTACACTATCAACTATAAAGGGAGCCGCGTAGCGTAGTGGATAGCGCGCTGGCTTCGGATTTGAGTGGTCCTGGGTTCATTCACCAGTAGAGGCAGTAATGTTTTTCATATTGTAATGGCTCCTGGGTCGACCCAGCCTTAAATGGGTACCGGTTCAGTCCGGGAAGTAAAAGCGGTGAGGGAGAGGAGATTGCTCAGCCCTCATATAGCCGAGCCTTTGAAATATGAGATCGCTAACACCTCACACCCCTACGGCAGTAATGCAATGGGTTACTTTACTTTACTTTACAACTATCAACCAGAGACTTTGTGCATAACGCACAACTTTTTTCTGAAATTATAAACATCCAGGCTAGCTTTTCCGTGGTTTAATAAACTGGATATTTTATAGTCTACCGTCTGCTCTTATCTGTTGACTGAAAACTGCTCTTATCTGTTGACTGAAAACTGCTCTTATCTGTTGACTGAAAACTGCTCTTATCTGTTGACTGAAAACTGCTCTTATCTGTTGACTGAAAACTGCTCTTATCTGTTGACTGAAAACTGCTCTTATCTGTTGACTGAAAACTGCTCTTATCTGTTGACTGAAAACTGCTCTTATCTGTTGACTGAAAACTGCTCTTATCTGTTGACTGAAAACTGCTCTTATCTGTTGACTGAAAACTGCTCTTATCTGTTGACTGAAAACTGCTCTTATCTGTTGACTGAAAACTGCTCTTATCTGTTGACTGAAAACTGCTCTTATCTGTTGACTGAAAACTGCTCTTATCTGTTGACTGAAAACTGCTCTTATCTGTTGACTGAAAACTGCTCTTATCTGTTGACTGACAACTGCGATTGTTGTTGAATGCTCACAACCAGTAGGATTACTCTAACTGTGTGACATGACATAACATCGGCCATGGTTAAGTGGTTTGTTTAGAGCAGCATAGATGGGGCCTAACAAGCTGCGGGTCTACTTTGCTCTAGTGTTTGAGTCTATTAAGATGGACTCACACATCAGTTAACCACCCTCCGTAAGCGCTTGTCCCAACACAGCGGAGTATTAAGCTGCTCGGGCCTAACCCGCTTAGCAGGAAAACCTTCTCCCGGCTACATCCAGCTCATACCAGAGCTGGGACCTGCACATGGGCATTTGCCCCTGTAGAAGTACAGGTCGACTAAGACCTTTTTTGAGGCCCTAAAAAGGACATTAAGTGGCGGGTTGTTGTAGTTTTCCTCCCATCCCGAGCATGCTGATGAAGGTGTCCTCCAGGCAGTAGATGATGACTGCGGTAATCATGTCTTTCTTTACTACTTCCTGTCTGCCGAAACGGAGAACTATGTCTGTGGACAATTGATGATTGTGTTATTTCTCTGACTCTGTGAGATGGCTGATTTGTGCTCAAATAACCTACACAATTAATGTAGATGTTTGGTTAATGATGTACAAGGAAACAAACTCAGTTCTCACATTATATGTCTGCTTCTAGTGTTCAGTTGTCGAATCAGAAATCTGCTCCAGGATACGCTTAGTACAAACAGGTTGTATATTTGTTCCCCTGACTTGCTCTTACCAGCTGCTCTCAAAGGCTCTGACTTGCTCTCACCAGTTTATAATCTCATCAGCTGCTCTCGTAGGCTCTGACTTGTTCCCACTCGCTCTGACTTGCTCTCACCCATTCTGACTTGCTCTCACCCATTCTGACTTGCTCTCACTCGCTCTGACTTGCTCTCACCCATTCTGACTTGCTCTCACTCGCTCTGACTTGCTTTCACCCATTCTGACTTGCTCTCACCCGCTCTGACTTGCTCTCACCCACTCTGACTTGCTCTCACCCGCTCTGACTTGTGCTTCGTTCTACACTTTTGACTTCTTAGCCCACCCTTTTAAATGCTCATTTTCTCATTGTGAACCAACGTTTACCACAACAAACCAATAAATCTCATATGTGCTGGTCCAACAAAAATCTCTTCTCATCCAAAGTTGGATGAATCATCTCGCTTCTCGTGACTGATTAATGCAGATTGTTTCCTGTGTGACCCCACTGGAGACTCCTGAATTCACAGTCTAATTACAGAAAATGGGTGGCTGGTTTTTTACCATTTGACCATCCATCTTGTTTCAGCCTTGCTCCTTAACTATACTGGCGCAAAACAGTGTCTCTCTCTACTTGAGACAAACATCATCTTATAATATTGTTCATTCTGTGGCCAACCACTAGTCCATTAAGTTAATTAATCTTCTTTCCCAGGGGTGGTCACAACATGTTTCTAGAGAAACTTTTGTGCGAAATGCTGCAAACTACTGACGCAGCTTAACGATGATTCTATCAGCCACATTGTCTTACACAAATTCTTACAGATCCCACTACTGCAAGAGCACACACAATTGGTGCAGGCTAACACACACAATTGGTGCAGGCTAACACAAACTCTTACAGATCCCAGGGGACAAGATAACCAATATTATGTTACTGACAAATAAGTCAAATTTAGCAAAAGTTTCATTCATCAAGAATCATTGTACTTAGTTGTCATTTATTTCATGGATTTGTATAACTGTTGTTCATGTTTTATTGTGTGGAAGTGGTTGAGGCTAAACGTTTGGTATCCTTCTTGGTCAGAGATGTTGATTTTTGTCTGCTTCTGGTAGATGGAGGGGATTGAAGCCCTTCTTGAACTTTCACAGTACTGGACTTCCTTAGAGCAGTAGATGAGGGCACAGACTCCGCAGCTTCGGCTGATAATGTCTTTACCGTGGTACGGCGCCGCAATGCTACTCTCCTCTTCCTGACTGCAGGAAGAGTCAGTGGAGATAAGGTTGGCTGTTGTACTGATTGTATGCGAAGCATGGCACTTAAGGTCCCACTTAGTGTTTCTGTTGTTGATTCTTTAACCATTTTTGCTGGTCGTTCATCTTTAGCTGGGGCTGACGCCTTTCTTTTCATATTTATAGAGAAGAACAACTGGTCACCTGTAAGAATAGGAACACATGAGAAGAGGGGGTCCAGACATTTCAATTGTGGACATACGAGGCGTGGTCAAATGACACCGGACCAAACTGCACCAAGTGAACATACGATGTGCACGATGATGTCACTTCAAGTGTAAACAGCACGTACCAACCGTTAAGTTTGCAAAATTGCATTATCCCCTCGACTCATAGTTTCCTCAGCAGACAGATGAAAACATGGCTGGTGTGATACGGAATCGGTCCAGAGTTGATCAGCGAGCGGTGATTCGGTTTGTAACAGCTGAAGGATGTCAACCAGTTGACACTCATCACAGAATGCAGGCAGTGTTTGGTGACAAAAGTATGTCGAAGACAACGGTGAAGAACTGGAGACGACGTTTAAAGAAGGACGTGAGTTAACGAAAGATCCTCCGAGACCAGGTCAGGCGCATATTGTTGCGTCAGAAGATGTCATCGCCAAAATTGATGCAGCAATTCGGGTGGACCGTCGCCGGAGGTTACGTCCGCTACACTTTTGTCGCAATACACGGCCTGCATTTTGCTATAAATGTCGACTGGTCGACACCCTCTTACTATTAGAAACCGAATCACCGCTCACTGATCAACTCTGGACGAATTTCGTATCACACCCGCCATGTTTTCAACGGTCTGCTGAGGAAACTATGAGACAAAGGATATTGAAATTTTGCAAACTTGACGGTTGTTATGTGCTGTTTATATCAGAAATGACGTCATCATGCGCATCGTACGTATCTTCATTTGGTGCAGTTAGTTCTGGTTTCCTTTGAACACGTCTCGTGTATATAAAAATAGGGAGCATATTTTTAAAAAGAAAAGAAAACAAAGAAGCAAATATTATACACACAAAAAAATTAATTAATGACAGCTTATATATTTTGGCTGTATCAAAATATATAACACTTCATTTAACTTGGCCACTCCTAATTATATTATATTATAAAACCCAAGGCGCCTAATGTTTGGACATCAGGTACAGAACACAAGACTCAAATCTAGACATAGCTTTCTAAAATCAACAAACCCCAAACAGACAAACCCCGAAAGTCGCCGTATCGAAAGATGGCACGAATTGGTGCATGCCCCAGAGATGGAATACGGGAGGAACCAGCTTCTGGTATCATCTACCATACACAACATGGAAGTCGCTGAACAGACTCCGAACTGGTGTATCACGGTGCAAGAGGAATATGAAGCGATGTGGATACACAGATGATGACACATGTGACTGCGGCGCAATACAGGACCCAGACCACCTGATGACCTGTCCCAACCTCCAGGAAGCATGCAATAGGCACGACATGCTGGAGGCAAATGACAAGGCAATCCATGTCGCTGGATACTGGATGCAAGATATATAACGTGGGGCTTGGACAGGGGAAGTAAGTAAGCAAGTACTCATAATTTGACCATGGTTTGTTGAGATTTTTGTTGATGTGGAAATGTCAGCTGCTCTTATTTGATCTGAATGTACAATTATCAATTTGACTTGGCTAAGCTTCGTTCGTTCTCAATCTCCCGCTACTAAACCCTGACACGGGCCTAAGTAGCAGAATGTAGTCCAGAGAACGGAATGCGTTGTGCCGTAGTTTACAGCTTGACTGCGATATTTGCACCTTTCGGTCCAACACATCCGACTTCAGCAAGCATTTTTTGAGTACCGGGTTAGCATTCCCTCTTCGATCCCTTTTCCTTAGCCAGTCTGCCCTGCTGCAGCCTGTAATCCAGGATCACCGCGTGGGGGTGTAGAAGGGTCTTGGCAGCTCTGGTTCGCTGGGCCTGACGCTAGCAGTCAGCTATGGGTCGCTGGCCCTGACGCTAGCAGTCAGCTCTGGTTCGCTGACCCTGACGCTAGCAGTCAGCTATGGGTCGCTGGCCCTGACGCTAGCAGTCAGCTATGGGTCGCTGGCCCGGACGCTAGCAGTCAGCTCTGGTTCGCTGACACTGACGCTAGCAGTCAGCTATGGGTCGCTGGCCCGGACGCTAGCTGTCAGCTATGGGTCGCTGGCTCGGACGCTAGCAGTCAGCTATGGGTCGCTAACTGCTGCAGCTCATGCGTTCCAATTATCCATTTCATAATGTTAGTTTCGTACAACAAATTGATTCGCTTTATTAGTTCTTCAATAACAGATTTCTCCTGGCCGGAATCTGACGTGTCCAGTCGTGGTTCAGTCCTACGACTATCAAAATATGGGCTGGAATGGAAGAAGTTCAAATATATACTGCCTTTTTTTAACTTCTCCTTTCTCATATCCCCCTTAAATATGAGTCACTGACTCTTTTATGATTATATCATATGAGATGTTTTAAAAAAGGATTCGACCTTTGGACCAGGAAATGCAATTACTCATCTGGAGGTTTGAAACCCTAGTCCCCATCACAATACTCTCATTGGGGCACATCGCACAGCGGTCCTCTCATTGTTGGACGCATTTCAGGAAGGCCTCTTTGTGAATGGAGTACATCTGGGTTGTCGCAATCCACATAATGTCTTCTTGTGACTGAAACCAATCCACAGAATGTCTTCTTGTGACTCAAATCAATCCATAGAATGTCTTCTTGTGACTCAAATCAATCCACAGAATGTCTTCTTGTGACTCAAATCAATCCACAGAATGTCTTCTTGTGACTGAAACCAATCCACAGAATGTCTTCTTGTGACTCAAATCAATCCACATAATGTCTTCTTGTGACTCAAATCAATCCACAGAATGTCTTCTTGTGACTGAAATCAATCCACATAACATCTTCTTGTGACTGAAATCAATCCACAGAATGTCTTCTTGTGACTGAAATCAATTCACAGAATGTCTTCTTGTGACTCAAATCGGGTCCTTTTCAGTTTGGGGAACAGCCAAAAATAGCAGGGAGCCATGGCGAGAGAATAGGAAGCCTGGCGAACCAGAAGAAGGTTGTGTTTGGCCACGAAATTCTGAATGAGATGCGAAGAATGACTGGGTGTGTTGCTATGATGGAGCTGCCAAGTTCCCGCTGTCCACAGTTCCACAGTCAACGAAGATGACGAATGACCTACAAGTGGTACTCTTTGGTACCTAGTGGTGCGTACTCATGCTGCACAACCCCACGGGATTTGTTCACGTTCCCCACGCTGAAATGGACTGCATTTGAGTAACGAAAAGACATTATGTGGAATGCGACCACCCCGTTGTGCTCCAATCCCAAGTAGACCTTCCTGAGATGGTTCCAACAATGCTGGGACCGCATGGGATATGTTGTGGAGTCTCAATGAGAGTACTTTGAAGGGAACTAGAACACCCAGGAGAGTGACGCTGTCATACACGCCGGCGTATCAGTCGTGCGCAGTGGGACATCAGGCTGGGGTTTTTCGGCTAGAGTGAGCGGAGAGGTCGTTGCTGGGCGCAGTAGGGCATATATGTCGACATCTTCCAGTATGAGAATGGAGACGGAAGCAGTGACCTCAGCACTGAAATGGATATCTGAGGCTTCTATAACAAGGGCAGTCACCGTGACAGACGCGCAAGCCGTACTTCAGAAAGTACAGAAGAGATGGTTTAGGTAGGAGTGGATAGCTGTTGTTGAGGCCTCAAACCTCCAGGCGCTGACCTGGATCTACTGTCCTACTCGTGACGGGGTTCAAGGCAATGAAAGAGCTGATATCTTGGCTTCACAAGCTCCCATCATGGGCACATTAGTGATAGATAGAAGTGACATTTTGAAATCAATCAATGACGGCCTGCTGGATGAGGACACCGCAATAGATGAAGCAGCAATCCACAGACTGCAAAGTTTTTACATTAAACGAGGTTCAAGCGGAGTGGGGCGCATGAGAGGACGGTGCAGGAGAGTGTACAACCAGCGAGATACAGGGACCATCAGCATCCATACCTTACGTCATTTGATGAGAGAGACTGAGCACCTATGGGTATGCCCGGAGTGCAGTGACGTCGATTCTTAGAAACAGAACTAGGACAGAAACCTCCAGGTGAGTCATTGTATTCTACGGGCCTAAAGGCCGGGATACTTTCTGAACACACTTTGTATATGGGGTATTGTTATTGGAGCTTACCTTCATTCCGATAAGGCTCTGCTACACCCTCTTAGCCTGTTGGTGTGTGTGAACTGCGTAGTGTACTATGTCATGTGTTGGAGTCTTCTACTCAAACCGAATCACCGCTCGCTGATCAACTCTAGACGGAGACCGTATCATGCCCGCCATGCTTTCAACGGTCTGCTGAGGAAACTATGAGTCGGAGGATAATGAAATTTTGCAAACTTGACTGTTGGTTTGTGCTGTTTGCACCAGAAATGACGTCATCATGCGCATTGTACGTATGTTCACTTGATGCAGTTAGGTCCGGTTTCATTTAAATACGCCTCGTACAAACTGTACAGTTGAACACATAACCTGATCAAAACTACATTTAAAAAAGCGTCAAAGATATGGTGATGGATGGAGATCAGAGAGGAACTTGTGACAGGGCATTGTATTACATTATCCCTGGGTGGATAATGGCCGGTGGTGTTATTGGAGAGTGAACCGAGCCCCTTAGGTTTGTGAACCGAGCCCCTTAGGTTTGTGAACCGAGCCCCTTAGGTTTGTGGACCGAGCCCCTTAGGTTTGTGAACCGAGCCCCTTAGGTTTGTGAACCGAGCCCCTTAGGTTTGTGAACCGAGCCCCTTAGGTTTGTGAACCGAGCCCCTTAGGTTTGTGAACCGAGCCCCTTAGGTTTGTGAACCGAGCCCCTTAGGTTTGTGAACCGAGCCCCTTAACCACTAGCCCACGTCATCCCCTGTCCTCCCTTAATATGTGTATGGCTATTCTAGTCAACGGACATCATTTAATAATATATAAAAATCTTATCTTAATATCTATGTGACTTCTGGTCAACGGACACCATTTCACATACAAGAGAGTACTTTGAAGTGAACTAGGACAGAAAACGTCCAGATGAGTCATTGTATTTTACAGGCATAAAGGCCGGGATACTTTCTGAACACACTTTGTATATGGGGTATTGTTATTAGAGCTTTCCTTCAATCCATTAAGGCTCTGCTTCACACTCTTAGCCTGTTGGTGTGTGTGAACTGCGTAGTATACTATGTCATGTGTTGGAGTCTTCTACCCAAACTTTATTAATATTCCCTTCAATTCATCACCAAACACGGTGATATGGTAACTGGCCACATGTATATGATGTCCCATGTGTGTAAGATGTCCTACATGTAAGATGTTATATGTGTAAGATGTTATATGTGTGTAAGATGACACATGTGTGTAAGATGTTATATGTGTAAGATGTCCTATATGTAAGATATTGTATGTGTACGATGTTCTATGTGTGTAAGATGTCCCATATGTGTAAGATGTCCCATATGTGTAAGATGTCCCATATTTATAAGATGTTCTATGACTAAGATGACCCATGTGTGTATCAGCCGCTCTGATCTTGACAGATGATCGACCGATTTTCTTTTCATGTTTTCATTTGTTTCCTAAGGCAAAGTGCGTTCTATTGTGTTTTTGCGCTCACGCCACAATGTATCCAAATGGGTTTACTTCCCGTAACAGCACTTTCTTGCTGAATCTGAACATAGTCATGTTATGTTCGTGGGCCGTGTCACTAACCACTAATTTGCTGGATCCGAACATAGTCATGTTATGTTCGTGGGTCGTGTCACTAACCACTACCTTGCTGGATCCGAACATAGTCATGTTATGATCGTAGGCTATGTCAATAAACACTCAATCCGAACATAGTCATGTTACGTTTGTGGGCCGTGTCACTAACCACTAATTTGCTGGATCCGAACATAGTCATGATATGTTCGTGTCACTAACCACTAATTTGCTGGATCCGAACATAGTCATGTTATGTTCGTGGGCCGTGTCACTAACCATCTAGTTGTGCAGCTGCCCACCCTACGATTAGACTGTGTGTGCTTACAATTGTCAATCCATCTTATATGACCTTTTATAGGACACATTCTCCACAAAGAATACGTTTCTAAGGGGGAGGTGCTGAAACAGTTAGCCGCCTCGTCGTGTAGAGCCACCATTACAAAAGGATACACAAGATATGGTACTGATTTCCTTAGATAATACCACATTCTACAGTAGCCGCGTACAGTCAATCAATAAATGCATGGAAAATATGACAAATAAATGATACATACCTTGCTTATTTGCCAAATTTTGCGTAACCGTTCTCTACTGGGTGGAACTTGGCGATGTGTAAAGAGTCGTCAGACAAGTCTATTCTGATATAAAGTGCTGTTCAGTTTAATCTAGATCTCAGTAATATTCTAAACAAAGTAGACCAAAGTGCGGGCTATTGATTATCTCATACAGCGTGTCCCAAAATTCTAACACCATTTGTGTTATGTAAAGGACGTTCAGTGGTTACCACCCCTTTACGGTGTGCGCGGGAATGGAGAGGCGGACATGTTTGTGACAATTAGAAGGAGAATGTAGGGAAGGCAGATGGTGGAATCACAGACTTTGAAAAAAAGAGAGCTATCCAGGCTGTTAGAAAATACCAGATCCAACCTCATAAAACGGTGTGTGTTCAAATGAAACCGGATCAAACTGCAACAAGTGAACAAACTTACGATGCGCGTGATGAGGTCACTTCTGGTGTAAACAGCAAGTTTGCAAAATGTCATTATCCTCCGACTTATAGTTTCCTCAGCAGACTGTTGAAAATATGGCCGATGTGAGACGGAATCCGTCCAGATTTTATCAGCTAGCAGTGATTCGGGTTCTAACAGATGAATGATGTCGACCAGTTGACATTCATCACAGAATGCAGGCAGTGTATGATGACAAAAGTGTGTCGAAGACAACAGTGAAGAACTGGACAATGATGTTTAAAGAAGGACGCGAGTTAACACAGTATGCGCCTGAACTGGTCTTCGAAGATCTTTCGTTAACTCACGTCCTTTTTTAAACATCGTTGTCCAGTTCCATTCATCACTGTTGTGAACCAACCTGACAACAGCCTCACAGAACAGACACCAACCTCACAGAACAGACCAGACACCAGCCTCATAGAACATACAACACAGAACAGACCAGACACCAGCCTCACAGAACATACAACACAGACCAGACCAGACAACAGCCTCACAGAACATACAACACAGAACAGACCAGACAACAGCCTCACAGAACATACAACACAAAACAGACCAGTCAACAGCCTCACAGAACATACAACACAGAACAGACCAGACAACAGCCTCACAGAACATACAACACAGAACAGACCAGACAACAGCCTCACAGAACAGACCAGACAACAGCCTCACAGAACAGAACAGACCAGACAACAGCCTCACAGAACAGACCAGACAACAGCCTCACAGAACATACAACACAGGACAGACAAGACACCAGCCTCATAGAACATACAACACAGGACAGACCAGACACCAGCCTCACAGAACATACAACACAGAACAGACCAGACACCAGCCTTACAGAACATACAACACAGAACAGACAAGACACCAGCCTCATAGAACATACAACACAGGACAGACCAGACACCAGCCTCATAGAACATACAACACAGGACAGACCAGACACCAGCCTCACAGAACATACAACACAGAACAGACCAGAACTAACCTGACAACAACCACCAGCATCACCCAACTAGGATCACCCAACTAGGATCACCCAACCAGCATCACCCAACCAGCATCACCCAACTAGGATCACCCAACCAGCATCACCCAACTAGTATCACCCAACCAGCATCATCCAACCAGCATCACCCAACCAGCATCACCCAACCAGCATCACCCAACTAGGATCACCCAACTAGGATCACCCAACCAGCATCACCCAACTAGGATCACCCAACCAGGATCACCCAACTAGGATCACTCAACCAGCAACACCCAACCAGGATCACCCAACTAGGATCACCCAACCAGCATCCCCCAACCAGGATCACCCAACCAGCATCACCCAATCAGGATCACCCAACTAGGATCACCCAACCAGCATCACCCAATCAGGATCATTTAAACAGCATCAGCCAACCACTCTGATTTCATTCATCCATTCTCTTTGCTCATCTAATTTCTCCGAGATCATATTTGTTTTCTTTTCTTTCCAGAAGGTGTATCCACATTCCAAAGACATAAATTCTCTTCACCAATCATTTGTTCAATGTCTACCTTTCTCCACCATACAGTAAAGACGAGTATACATAACACTTAATCACTCTCACTTGTAATTTGTGAGTGACTTGTTTGGATGTCAATATGTGACTTATCTTGGTAAAAACAGATTTGGCTATCCATATTCTCTTACCATCTCCCATTTTCCGTTATTATATTTTCAATATAGGAGAAGCTCTTGACCTATTGTATAGTAGTTTCCGAGTCTACTTTGCTAAATATAAAAATTTTAGTTTTCTCATTGTTAATGACCAAATTTCAGAATGTCATTTCCGACACAGCACCCAGGATATTGAAACGTAAGGCCACACTGCGGAGGGCACCAACGTATTCATGATATAATGCAATGGATGATCCCACAGTGGTCCCGATATGTCAAAGCGGATCAAACTAGCTGCATCCGCTATGCATGCCCTCCGACGTGTGTGGAGTAATGGCAAGATCTCCCTTGGGACAAAAATCTGCATCTATCAGTCCTGCGTGGTCCAAGTCCTGCGTGGTCCAAGTCCTGCGGGGTCCCAGTCCTGCGTGGTCCAAGTCCTGCGGGGTCCCAGTCCTGCGTGGTCCAAGTCCTGCGTGGTCCAAGTCCTGCGGGGTCCAAGTCCTGCGTGGTCCAAGTCCTGCGTGGTCCATTTCCTGCGTGGTCCAAGTCCTGCAGGGTCCCAGTCCTGCGTGGTCCAAGTCCTGCGGGGTCCAAGTCCTGCGGGGTCCCAGTCCTGCGTGGTCCAAGTCCTGCGGGGTCCCAGTCCTGCGTGGTCCAAGTCCTGCGTGGTCCAAGTCCTGCGTGGTCCAAGTCCTGCGTGGTCCAAGTCCTGCGTGGTCCAAGTCCTGCGTGGTCCAAGTCCTGCGGGGTCCCAGTCCTGCGTGGTCCAAGTCCTGCGGGGTCCCAGTCCTGCGTGGTCCAAGTCCTGCGGGGTCCCAGTCCTGCGGGGTCCCAGTCCTGCGGGGTCCCAGTCCTGCGTGGTCCCAGTCCTGCGGGGTCCCAGTCCTGCGTGGTCCAAGTCCTGCGGGGTCCCAGTCCTGCGTGGTCCAAGTCCTACTTTACGGCTCCGAAACCTGGACATTGCTGAAACATGACATGTCAAGACGGGAGGCGTTCCACATGCGCAACCTACATGACTACATCCGCAACATGGAGGTATCTGCTAAAACAGGCCTCCACCCAATCTAAAAAACACTTGACCGACGCCGAGTTTCTTTGTTCGGTCATGTTGTATGGCTGGACCAAGGAACCCCGGCCCACAACATACTACACAAGTCGTTCTTCAGCGCCAAAATTCTTCCCCTGACCGGCTTGAGACACAGAAGAGGCTGTCCCCGCACAGTATGGCTCCAGCAGATATCAACCTCCACCTCCGCCCTGGACGAGGGCTGGAACCATGCCGCAGCAGTGGGTATGGATGTAGCCGACCGATACAACAGGCCTCAGATGCCTAAGCAAAGATTATTATTAATGTTCAATCCACACACCTGACATTTGTTCTTTACCAGAATCACCAATTCCTGTAGTTTTTGTTTGCTTTCATATGAAATATTGTTGATAATAATAGTATACTTGGACACCCAAGACCCGTTATGCTGAATGGCAGTGTCCACAACTGATGACCGAGTCCTAGATGGCCTTCCGTTTTTTTGTGCCTGTTTTTTTTTTTAAATTTCAAAAGTAAATTATCATATATTCACTCAGATCCATGCATGTTTTTGTACAACACAGGATGCATAACTATCTTTGTTTATATATACAACAACAGCAATGGATAGATCATTAAGTTGGGAAGGAAGCCATATACTGACCAAGACCCTCACTTTGGCTTCCTCGTAGCTCTTCCTGGAAACAGGCTGTTTTCATGGCAACCTGGCTAACGAGGTGAGGGATCGATGTGATCACTGTAGCAGTGAGTGAAACACAGATAAAGCAAATCATAGCACAACCGCCTGGAGGACCCCAGTCCACCTTCATCAGCACACTCGGGATGTGAGGAAAGCTACTGCAACCCACCAACTAATGTCCTTTTCAGGGCGCACAAAAGAGTAACGGTTTTTTTTTTTTTTTTTTTGCGTTCGCCTTATTTTTCTCTAATCCCCAAGGCGGTGTACGTTGCACTGTGTTTTTATTTTGCGCCTGTCGGCCCAATGCATCCGACTTCAGCACGCATTTTATGAAAGGGTCTGCTTCCTCCTGCATTTTCTAAGGGTTTGCTTCCCCGGGATAACGGCCGGTGCTGTGATGGGGATCGAACACAGCACCTTCGGTTCGTGAGCCGTGCCACTTAACCCCTAGGCCACGCCGTCCCCTAGTAACCGTTTCATTGTGGGCATTCGTGCAAACAACATCATATTTTCACACAAGCTCCCTGTATACTTTTCTTCATTAAACAACACAAGAGACATAACTATTTATGTTTATATATACAACAACAGCAACAACAAATGGATAAATCATTAAGTCAAGTCGACATTTATATTAGGCATGTATTGAATATTTAGCTCTGTATTCGCTTCGGAATAATGCATTTAATAAATGGTTTGTGTTCAATCAAATTGTCCACTAGGGGACGGCGTGGCCTAGTGGTTAAGTGACACGACTCACAATCCGAAGGTGCTGGGTTCGATCCTCATCACAGCACCGGCTGTTACCCCAGGGAAGCAAACCCGTTACATAATATGCATGCTGAAGTCGGAAGCACTGGGCCGACAGGCGCAAAATAAAAACCACAGTGCAATGCACACCACCTTGGGGAATAGAGAAATAAGGCGAACGGAACAATAAAAAATACAAACAAACAAAAAAATTGTCCACTGAAACCAACTATGAATATTAGAAAGTCTGCTTGCACTGTCAGACAATCCGAATGTCTTTGGCAGAGAATGTTAAGAGACAAGTTTTTTTAAGCCAATGTGTGTTTCACACAACAATGAGTGACTAGACAGAATAGCACAAACAACAGTAGCGCTTGCACAATTGAAACATGTATGGAAAGATAAACGACTCTCCCTCGCCATAAAGGTCAGACTAATGCGCTTACTAGTTCTTTAGATATTCCTCTACACCTGCAAAACTTGGACAATTACAGCAGACCTCCAGAGAAGAATCCAGGCCATGGAGTTGAGATGTTTTAGAAGACTCCTAAATATCCCCTACAAAGATCGTATCACAAATGATGAAGTACGATGTAGAATCAAGAATGCAAGTGGACTGCACGACGACCTCCTCACAATGATCAAAAGCTGACTTAGTATGGCCACGTCTCGAGGTCCAGTGGACTTGCAAATACCATACTACAGGGCAAGTGAGGGGATGGAGGCCTAACGTCTGGATAGGCACAATATGGTGATCAGACATGTTAGTCAGGGTCAGACAAAACATACTGGCCAAGACCCTCACCTCGGCTTCCAAGTAGACCTCCCTGGAAACGAGATATTTTCATGGCAGCCTGGCTAATGGGGTGAGAGATCAACCAAGTAGTGAGTCACACGCAGGTGAAGCCAAGCATAGCACAACCCCCTGGAGGACCTGGACCACCTTCATTAGCATGCTTGGGATGTGAGAAAAACTACTGCATCCCATCACTTAACGTCCTTTTCAGGGGGCACAAACCTGCAATTAAACCTACTCATTATGGGTATTCGTAAACAACACCAACAGGGCAAGTGAAGGCGAGGACGTCCTAGAAAACAATGGAAAGACAACATCGATGAATGGACTAACCTACAACCCGAGGAGGCCCATAAAGCAACTGCAGAAAGAGAGGGACGGCACAGGTTTATGGAGGTGTCAGCAACGGTGCCCACACGATCTCAAGAGGTCACGGGATGAACTGAACTGAACCCTAGAACTGCACGCAAAGACTCTTCCTTCTTGTTTGCCACGTGTTTGTTTTGATGTCTATACAACAAGTCCAGTTCTCAAATATATTTGTGTGGAGGTTCATTTCCATGGACCAGTCGTCAGTATAAGTTATTGCTCATCGCGAAGCAATGATGGCCACAACGCCAGATGGGTTTGTTTTAATAATGTGATGTGCGCTGTATTTGGATTATGGTGAGGAAGAAGCTGCGCTGGTCATCAATCTCACTCTTTTCCCGATTTTTCTTGGATCAACTTAACTTAACTTGACTTAACGTCTTTATACTGGTTTAGAAGACCCTGCAGAGTCTGTATACAACCAGTTACATTTACATCACCTTGCTCTAAAAGCTATGAGCATCCAGTTTATTCTTAAATGCATTAACTGTCCCTGCCTCCCCTGGCAATGCATTCCAAGCAGACACCACTCTCTGACTACAAACATATTTCCTGATATCTAACCTGGACATCTCTTTAGTCAGCTTGTAGCTATGCCCTCGTGTTATTGTAGGTGGCTGTATTTTAAAAAACTTGTTATAGTCGAATTTATCCATTCCTCTGATCATCTTATAAACCTGTATGAAGTCACCACAAATTCTTCTCTCTTCGAGACACTGTAGGCCGGTTTTTCTGAGTCGTTCCTCATAACTGTAATTCTGGAATCCCACTATCATCTTTGTCGCTCTTTTTTGTATTCTTTCTAGCATGTTTATGTCCCCTCTATGATAAGGACTCCACACCTGTACACAGTACTCCAATCTAGGTCTAACTAATGCTTTATACAGTTTGATGATCACTTCCTTGCTCCTATGTTTAATATTTCTTTTTATCATACCTTACATTGCATTTGCCTTTTTCACTGCTACCTTAACTTGCTCACTCACCTTTCCTGTATGATCTTTTATAACCCCTAGGTTAGTGGCATGACTATTGGTCGAGACGACTGGAGGTAGCTCTGGATGCAGGCACTCTGGTCTTACCTCCTGTGAGACTAGGGATCGCTTGAAACTTGCGGGATTTGATCGCCCACCAATTCCGTTCATCACTGTGAGGGGCGAGTGTCGTAACCTCTTAACTACAACGACCCCCAGTGGTCAGTATACAATTGGCTTATCATACAACAGGATGTGCAGTAAATGTTCGGCTGTCTGTGTTGCTTGCCTATTCAGTAGTTATTTAGCAGCATTAAACAGTGTCATAACAGTTCCATTAAAAAACCAAATTAACTTAACATCTTTATACTTGGTTAGAAGACAGAAATCTGTATACAACCAGTTTCTTGGAGGGGGGTTTTTAATAGTCCATCTTAATAGACTCAAACACTAGAGCTAATTAGACCCACAGCCAGCTAGGCGCCATCTATAGCTGCTCTTAACAAACCACATGTAGAAAGGTACAAGTATGTGAGAGACTTCATGAACACAAGTTTGGGGCCGAAGATGCCGCAGTGAATTAACACAGTGGCCAGTGACTCCTAGCTGGCTGCTTGCATTATATTTGACCAAGACCTTATTCCATTTCCAAGTAGTAGCCACGGAAACAGGCTGCACTAGTGTGGTCTGGCTTTAAGAATAAGGATCACATATTGAATAGAATAGGGAAGGCAAATGTGATCCCCACAACAACGTGCTAAAACTGGAAGTAGCATACTGACACCAGATAAGGCATGCTGACACTGGATGTAGCTATATCCTACACTACATCCTGCTACTTGCAAAACCCTGTTCAGGGCTGATAGCGGGGGATTGAGAACGAACGCAGAAGAAGTATTCTGCCGATTAGTTATATGCTTTATTAGTATTCGGCTGAATAGTTTTATGTTTTATTAGTATTCAGCCAAATGTTACAGACCACTGTTCAGTACAATCCTAGTTTATGTATCTACATAATAAATCTCATCTAAGATGAAAACCAGTCGTGCACACAAAATATCTGGGACTGTTTCTTTATGAACAAAAACAGTTAATGAAAGGAAATATGCTATTTGTGGAATGTCCTGAAGGAAATGAGAAAATAAAAATGTGAAATAAGACATGAAGATCGTAAGAACATTATACTTAGACAACAAAGATAGAAGAGTTCTGCGACAGAAAATAAGAACCATAATCTTAAGTCCCGTTTTGTTCTATTCTTGGAAGGAATAAAAAAAAAGTAAAGATTCCATCATGCCATGTGGCGTATAAGAAATGTGTTAGGCCCATATTATTTTGTGACCCATGGCACATAGTGGATGATGTGGTCAGCATAACGTCGGATGCCTTCACTTCCCAGATTTATTTTGGTACCCAATTTCTGTGGCTGGGTCGACCACAGGAGCTGGTTTGCGATTGGAAAAACAATCCTGCCACAACCGAGGATTGAACCTTGATCGCTTGACAGGGAAGCCAGTGCACTAATCACTGCACTACCACGGCCCCTATCCTTGGAACGATGTGGTGATCCAATTCTATACACTCGAGGATTCAGATGGATCATAATGACTGAGCACTCTGGGTATTTGGTCCTTCAACTGTTAACTTTAGCCATTTAAAATTATTGACAGACGGGTGCAAAAGGAAAAGTAAGCTTAACACATCAGGTATATGCTCAAATAACAAGCAGACAGATGAAGCTCATTGGACATATACTCGGGATTGACGGCCTGGAAAATCTTGAAACAACAGGAAAGATTAAGGACAAGAGAAACAGAGGAAGACACAGGAAATAGATATGATCTGGATGTGGAAAATGGAGTGCATGACAAACTGGATGTGGAAAATGGAGAGCATGACAAACTGAATGTGGAAAATGGAGGGCACGACAAACTGGATGTGGAAAATGGAGGGCACGACAAACTGGATGTGGGAAATGAAGGGCATGACAAACTGAATGTGGAAAATGGAGGGCATGACAAACTGAATGTGGAAAATGAAGGGCATGACAAACTGAATGTGGAAAATGGAGGGCATGACAAACTGGTTGTGGGAAATTAAGAACATGACAAACTGAATGTGGAAAATGGACAGCACACAAAACCTTGATATGAAAAATGGAGAGCATCAGAAGTGGCTGAATTGCTCTAATGACAATTGGCTGTGGATGAAGTTGATCAGCAATGCATAGATACATGAAGATGATCGACATCTTATGCATAGCATAGTTGATTTTATTTTTGTTCAACACATTTATTCCAAAATCTTTGTCTTGGTCTTACTTTGTTGTTGCCAGATTTGTATTTATCATTTATGTCACCCTGGATAATTTCCTCTACATGTTTCTGTTTATTTTACGGATCTGATAGATAATGAATGATTCACATTGTTTATTCCTGTATCCTTATGAAGTATTGTTTCCTCGGCCAGCTTTCAAATCCAGAAGGTTGCTCTACACTTATCAGGCTTGTGTCCTGTATTAATGGCTGGCTGTTCAAAGCCATGATATGGAAGAGTCTTTTACGTTAGACGAGTTACATCGAGCCTGTGACCTCTTGAAAAACCTTCTTTGTCAATTTCTCTGTCACTAACATATGGCACTACCATTCATCGTCACTTCCTGCTTGCCGTGACGGTGCTTCAGCTTTCGGTGGGGCCGGAATCATGGATGCTATTCTGTCCATGGCAGACCCTGAACCAGCCCCCCCTGAGTCCGTCTTCTCTCCAGCTTTGGCCGTTCCTGATATCCCCTTCCTTCGGTTGTTCAATTTGGAGAGCAAGTCGCTCATAAGATCACCTCCGCCCCCACCTCCGCTAGGAGCACTCTCTTGCTGCTTTTCCTCTTGCTTCTTCTTCTTGCTGGTTTTTCGTTCCTTGGCAGATTTCAGTCCAGCTCCGGCCGTACCGCCTGCCTTGACTATTGAGTCTAGCAAGCTCTGACGGCCAGATGCTGGAGCTGCAGCTTCCTTTGGTACATCTGCTGTGGGTGTAGGTGGTGGTGGTGGTCCTGGAGGAGGAGGAGGGGGTGGAGGAGCTGCACCTGTAGGAGGTGGGGGCGGAGGAGCCCCAGATGGTGGTGGTGGTGGTGGGGGAGGTGGTCCTGGTGGAGGTGGGCCTGAGGGAGGAGGAGGTGGTGCTGCGGTGACTCGCGCAGGTCCGGTTGGTACCGCATCATGCTCTGGACTAACGGACGGAAGATCAGGCATGTTGGAGCCCATGACTGATGGTGCGATAGAGGGACCTTGGTCTGCACTGAATGCAAGGTCATCAGCGACACCTGGTGATAGACAAGGATAACAGTGAACAAACTTCCTCATTGGCTTTCTAAAGCATAATGCAGGAATCAGTAACCTAGGGCTAACGGGTCCAATAGAGCCCACGAACCAAAAATATGTGACCCACAATATAAATATATCTTGTGGCTCTTAATTATAAATTTAGTGATGTGGTTCTATACTCTAGGGAGGTGGTCCTTAAATTGAACTATGTGGTCCTAAATAATAAATATAGCGATGTCTTCCTTAAATCCTGTGATGTGGTCCTTAAATTGAATTATGTGGTCCTAAATAATAAATATAGCGATGTCTTCCTTAAATCCTGTGATGTGGTCCTTAAATTGAATTATGTAGTTTCTTGAACTACCCCATCACCAGATCTACTCCATGAGTCTCTCACAGCAACTCATGACGCTGCTGACAACATGGTGTGACGGAATAATAATTTATTTATACAAGGGAAAGGGCTCCCGCCTGGAATGCAGCAATTACAGGCCTATTACCCTACTGTTCGTCCCCGGCAATGTCTTCGCACATGTGCTTCTCTTCAGAATGTAACCCCTTTTAATGAGGCATTGTTGCCCTCAACAGTCAGGGTTCACAGCTTCTCGCTCTACTATTGACGCCTACTGCCTCCTCACAGAACTGCACCCCGAGTTTAACCGCCCTCTCCACGTCCTAGGTTGACCTACGGCTGCCTTTGATTCTGTGGACAGACACATCCTGTGGAAGGCCCTACAATGCGTGTATATCCCAGGCACCCTGCTGAACCTAATTGAGCAGCTTCACAGTCACACCAGCGCCAAAATTTAGCTCAGGCAGGATCTCACAGAGGAGTTCTCTACATCATCTGGTGTCCAACAGGGCTGCGTTCTTGCGCCTGCACTTTTCTGCTTTGCCATGGATTGGATCCTCAGACAGTCTTCTGTACATAACCCAGGGGTCCTCGTCGGCGACTCCGGTTACCCGATCTCGCCTACGCTGATGACGTCGTTATATTGGGCTATGATTCTCAGGCCCTGGTAGGCCCCCTAGGGAATGGATCGATTGGCTACCCACCTAGGCTTGCACATTTCCTGGACGAAGACAAAAATCCAAAACCTCAGCAGGAGCCCCTCTGCGCTGAGCATCACCATGAACGACAACCCTGTTGCAGTAACCGCAGACTTTATATACCTCGGCAGCAGACACGACATCACCCGTAGGCTGGGCCTAGCAGCTTCATCCATGCACTTGCTCCGCAGAGTCTGGTCCCAGCAAGAGTTCTCCCTGGAGACCAGGCTCCGTATTTACTCCTCCTGCATTGTCCTCATTCTCCTGTACAGCTCAGAGTCCTGGATACTACTACAGCAGGATCGGCAGCATCTTGAGGCCTTCCACCTGCGCAACCAGAAGAACATCTTCGGGATCGTCTGGCATGTCATGATTTCCAACAGTGAAGTAGTTTGACGTACTCAGCTTGCAAGCATTGTCTCAACTATTTATCGCTGTCGGCTCTCCCTCTTCGGTCACGTTGCTCGCCTTTTCTTGGAAGTTCCAGCCCATGAGATGCTCCAACAGGCTGTGGGGAGCGAGTTACGGGAAGAAGCCGTGCTCATCCTGGAGACGTCCTAGGGAGCCACCCTCGTAACACCTGGCTAAAAGAAATCACCACCTCTCCAACAGAACTGCAGGCCGCCTGGGATACGGCCATCAGACATGGTCATGAACATGGTCATTCGACGCGACGGGCCCTGGTCGTCTCAGCTTACTATTGATTGATCTATTGGTCCTAAATAATAAATCAAATGATGTGGTCCTTAAATATAGTGATGTGATCCTTAGATTGAATGATGTGGTCCTTAAATATAGTGATGTGATCCTTAGATTGAATGATGTGGTCCTTAAATATAGTGATGTGATCCTTAGATTGAATGATGTGGTCCTTAAATATAGTGATGTGATCCTTAGATTGAATGATGTGGTCCTTAAATATAGTGATGTGATCCTTAGATTGAATGATGTGGTCCTTAAATATAGTGATGTGATCCTTAGATTGAATGATGTGGTCCTTAAATATAGTGATGTGATCCTTAGATTGAATGATGTGGTCCTTAAATATAGTGATGTGATCCTTAGATTGAATGATGTGGTCCTTAAATATAGTGATGTGATCCTTAGATTGAATGATGTGGTCCTTAAATATAGTGATGTGATCCTTAGATTGAATGATGTGGTCCTTAAATATAGTGATGTGATCCTTAGATTGAATGATGTGGTCCTTAAACTTTTACAGTCAAACCTAATTTACCAGATGTTAGTCTTAATGTCCATGACCAATAATAAAGAAAAAAATTCATTAAAACCAAAATTATTATTTTTATATTTAAAGATAAAGCTTTTGTTTATAAATCAAATTTAGCTAAATAGCAAGATATGGTTGATATGTGACATGTGACTTCAGATAAATCGGACTGTAAGTGGTGCTACGCTAGCTGCAATGGACAATTTGGACTGTAAATGGTCAACTATAAATCTAGTGACGTGGCGCTTGAATCTAGGTGTGTGGTCCTTAACAATAAATCTAGAATGTTTTAGTCGACCTGTACTTCTACAGGGGCGGATGTCCATGTGCAGGTCGCAGCTCTGGTTTGAGCTGGATGTAGCTAGGAGGAGGATTTCCTGCTTAGCGGGCTAGGCTCGAGCAGCTTATTACTCCGCTGCATTGGGACACATGATGTGAAGGGTGGTTAATTGATGTGTGAGTCCTTCTTAAAAGACTCAAATACTAGAGCAAAGTAGACCCGCAGTCTGTTAGGCGACATCTATGCTGCTCTTATCAAAACCACCTAAGCATGGCCTGTGTTATGCCATGTCACACAGTTGCCTCTTACAACACTCTTTCTGTCAGGCAGTGGTGCTATTCTTGTCCTTGCCATGCACAAAGACCCTGGCAGATCACTTCCTTTTTGTTTGTTCTAAAATAACCACATCTATTTCTGTCATTAATTGGACAGCCTGTCTAGAGTTTCTCTCCTTACCATTCAGTACTTCCCTCAAAATACCCCATCCATTTCCGTCACAAAGACCCCAACAGACCCCTTGGATCTAGTGATGTGGTGTGAACCAGCGTGATTTTTATAAATTGCATTGATTTGTCTATAAAAAACATATGTACTGTAGTGCAATACATTGATACAAAATAAACAGCAAGTTCACTATTTCTACCTTTATTTTATTAGCTACCATTTATAGCAAACCCACATTACCTCATCGACATGGCCTCCCACACCTGTCAAGGAGAAGGTTCCCAACATATGACATAATGATTTAAACACATTTCTCACCATCCATTCCGGCACCTGTCTGGGAGGTTCCTGGCATATGACTGTACGCTTATTGACATGGCCTTTGGCATCTGTCTGTAGAAGGTTCCCGACCTGCGTCCATCCACTCAGTAACATGGCCTCCCACACCTGTCTGTGGAGAAAGTTCCCGACCTGCGTCCATCCACTCAGTAACATGGCCTCCCACACCTGTCTGTGGAGAAAGTTCCCGATCTGCGTCCATCCACTCAGTAACATGGCCTCTGGCATCTGTCTGTAGAAGGTTCCCGACCTGCGTCCATCCACTCAGTAACATGGCCTCCCACACCTGTCTGTGGAGAAAGTTCCCGACCTGCGTCCATCCACTCAGTAACATGGCCTCCCACACCTGTCTGTGGAGAAAGTTCTCGACCTGTGTCCATTCACTCACTAACAGGGTCTCCCATACCTGTCTATCAGAAGGTTGCCGACATATGACCTAATGTTTTATTTTATTATATTTTTTTGTTTTAAAAGGTGTGTCTCTCTGTATTCTACTGGCAAATGCATGGTCCATTCCACCCTGGAACATAATCTTTTAGGCGACAACAGGACGTATTAACCAGTGCTTGGATGCATGTGTATGTACCTATGATAGTTAAGGCGATCTCAGTGGTCAACCTCAACCAAATTGCAATGGAAGAACCTCACCCTGAGAGTGCGTGTTAATGAAAGGTTATAAATGCTATATGTGTATATCCTAATGTTTTAAACACAACCTCATTCACAGCCCTACTTAGCAGGTTTGCTTAACCATTCTCTACTGGGTGGAGCTTGGCGGTGTGTCAAGAGCCACTACACAAGTCTATTCTGATATGAAGTACCTGTTGGCTTAATCTCTGACCTATAATTTTCAGATGACATTGTGATCTACCTAGATATCTCCAATGTAGTAGACCAAAGTGTGAGCTATTGATTATCTCTCTCAGGTCTTAAATACAGTGTATCCCCAAATTCGGTCACATTTATGTTAAATAAACCTTCAGCAGTTCAAATTGTATTGCCATGCTCCAATCAAGGCAAATAAAGGCAGATGCTGCCGTCCATCGCAAATGATGACGGCATCATTTATTTTGCGAGCGCTATTTTTAGTAAGGATTAACTGCACTACTTTTTATCCTCACTCTCTCGTCTTGAGCCTCAAGCCGCCCGACTCGAGTGGCAAGTCAAGGACAAGACGACTAGGAAGTGGCTACGAGATACAGGAGACTCCGCATCAAGCACATGTGGAAAAAAAACGGCGGAGTCCGGAGTCGAACCCACACCACCTGATCACAAGGATGACTGCTTAACCACTTCACCATGTAATCAAGCTCCAATCAACCCATCAGTAAATGGGCACCCAACTTACTGTTAGAGAAACAATCGAGGATAGAAACTGGCCACTCCACCTCATAAAAAGATGTGGCGTAGTACAATGTGATTCACTTTATCCCAAAATAGAAATCTCCGCTATGAGGCTACCTTTCCTCCTAGAGGGCAGCACGTGGCGAAAGGGTTGTTCACAAACCCAATGTACCAGGTTCGGTCACGTCATGCTCGGTTTGACAAACTATCATATCTGGGTTTATTTAACAGCATGACTGCTTCTTCCAGTCTGTAAATCGGTACTTGACAAAGTCGTGGGTAATTTCAGAGTCGTAGCAGGAGCTATGGTGACGAAAAGGGACAAGATCCGTAACCAGACAATACGTAGCAATCTGGAAGTTCAACCCCTGCAGACACGAGTGGAGCAGTCCCAACTACAGTGGTTTGGCCATGTCTGTAGAATGGAAGAAGATCAGATACCAAAGCGGTCATGGGAGATGAAAAGTCAAGGACGCAGACCCCCAGGACATCCAAAAGTACGTTGGGAAGACAACATATGACAGTCCCTAAGTGATAGAGGGCTGGATTGGAAAGAGGCAGGAAAAAGACGGCGGATAGAGCAGTGTGGCGTTCTCTTTGGCAAACCTCTACACCTCACGGTAGAAGAGGAGCGACTAAGTAAGTAAGTAGGAGCTATGGAATTTGTGTTCTGTCGTCTGCACTTTCAGCAATGAAAGCAACTGAGCACATATGAAGGCACCCAGGTGTAGTGAAGATCGAGCCATGTTTTCCTATCTGCAGGCGAACATGTTTTGTCTGGCTCTGTATGTGATTCACACAACTGAAAATCGGATACTATGGAGAATAATTCATTTGGTTGCTAGAGTTTTCAGGAAGAGGTTACCTGGCAAGTTGGGCAAGAGGTCAGGAACTGCAATTTCAGGTACTGTGCCCAGTGATGGAATGTAGAGGAAGTTCTCCGCAGCTGCCCTGTACAGTTCTTCATTGTGAACGATTGTAGAGGGAGCATCGGCAAGCCTGGCTTCCTCCTCTTCTATGGCAGCTCTTGTTTTGGTGACAACCCCTAGTGGGTCAAGCATGACGTACTTCTTGTACCTATGACACATAAGAGCATTATCATTATCTCGTTTATGAGGACTGGGTGGCTGAGTGATTAACATGCTGGTCTGTTGATCAAATGGTGAGGTAATCGAATCCGACCAACGATGGCAATGAATACTGCAATGATAGTTTGATAGGTCAGGGTCGCTGACCACTATAGCTCATGCCTGGGTCGCTGACCGCTACAGCTCATGCCTGGGTCGCTCACCACTACATCTCATGCCTGGGTCGCTGACCGCTACAGCTCAAGCCTGACTCGCTGACCGCTACAGCTCATGCCTGGGTCGCTGACCGCTACAGCTCATGCCTGGGTCGCTGACCGCTACAGCTCATGCCTGGGTCGCTGACCGCTAAAGCTCAGGCCTGGATCGCTGACCGCTACAGCTCAGGCCTGGGTCGCTGACTGCTATAGCTCAGGCCTGGGTCGCTGGCCGCTACAGCTCATGCACTGCTCGGCATCTTGATCCCAGCCAGCGACTAAACGCCGGCTGCTTGTATTAAAGTCAGCAAACTATAGCTAATCAAACTCTATTCAGCTGCACTAGTGTAATCTGGCTAAGAGAATAGAGATCCCAGTGGGAAGGCAAACCCTGTACCCCAAAAAACCCTGCTGAAATCAGATGTGTCGGACCAAAATATGCAGATTTCGCAGCCTCGATGTAAACTATGACATGGCACCCTATCAGGACGAACTCAGTAGAAGATCATTGTTTATCTGTATCATCACTCTTTCTTTCTCACTCCTATAGGAGTATGGGACTCCCATCGCCTCCTTGTAGGAAGCCTGCACCAAAGCATTTATTAGTTCTAGCAGTGCTGGGTTTATCCAGCCTAATGTAGAACTCACCTTGGTGACTTTTTATGATAAAGAAATTGGGAAGCAATATTCTTATTATTTTCTCTCTACATGTTGATTGATGACTTCATATATTCTCAGTAACCCTTTTCAGTCATCACTGATTATAGTAGCCCCTTTCACTGGTCACTCTACCTAATAAACCAGATGTGGCCTCCTACATGAATGAACTACCTTTACCTCTAGACGGGAAAAGGCGGCTAACTTTCGGTCAGTTGAAACATATTGATCAGACCATGTTAGTCAGGGTCAGGCGAAATATATTGATCCGACTATACAAGTCATAGTCAAGTAAAGATAAAGAAGAGATCGCCTGAAGTGGAACACACGCAGAAAAATCAACTTACGGATTATCTGTTGTATTGAACAGCAGCAGTGAACTGATAGAAGGAATATTGCTTGGTAGAACACCCAAGCCCTCCTCCTGGCGGTTTTGGTCCTTGCGGGCCCGAATGCCCAAATGAACATGGTAGAACTGAAGCTTCTCTTTGTACACCCTGTCATCAACGTAGGCGTGCTTTTCTTGAACCTGGTGTGTAAAATACAGTATCACTTAAACAATGTCACAATGGTGTCTTCGTCTTCTATTGCTGACCCCCAGGAATGTTAGTTATTCCATCTTTATTCATGTACCGAACTGTATACTCTGGACATGCAAGGAGGTTAAACCACTTCCACACAGGTTGCTGAAGGTGAATATTCCACATTTTATGGCAAGATCGTGTCACTGACATCGAGGTTCTCTTGAGAGCTGACATGCCCAGCATCCATGCACTGCTAGAAAAAGCATGACTAGGATGGGCCGGACACCTCATCTGTATGTCAGATGAACGGCTACCAAAGAAGCTCCTCTACGGTAAGCTGAGTGAGGGATGGCGCGAGATAGGGTGCCCAAAGAAATGATTTAAAGACAGTCTGAGGGACTCATTGAAAAGTTGCCAGAAGGTTGTCACCACCTGGGAATGTCTTGCACAAAACAGATCTGACTGGAGAAGCGCAGTCAAAGCGGGTGTAGCTAGCAGCGAAGACCAGTGTTTTGAAAGCCCAGAGCAGACGTGACCCTGGAAATCAGGAGCAGCGGGAACACCATTACCTTTTACTGACCTCCTGTGCCCATTATGCAGCAGATGTTTTCATGCCCCCATTGGCCTGTTCAGCCACACGCGCACCCATATCCAACAGGGAAATCTGTGACACGGATGATGTTGGCTGTTCGCATCAACAACGCTGGACAGATATTATTCATGTACCATTAATGAGGTATTGTTTCTAGACTTTTGTGACAAATCCAGAATGCAGCTGCTCTCTTCCAGACTTTTGGCCCGTGTCAATGGTAGGGCAGGGACCTAGGTGTTATAATAGATCATACAGGTAACATTAGGAAATGGTCTGTAAGCTGGCAAATGGAGTTTAATGTAGATAAATGTACAGTCATCCACATGGGTAGATTCAATATGGAACATAATTACAGATTGGGCGAGAACAATATTAGAAAAATAGATAAGGAAAGGAATCTAGGAGTTATAATAGATCATACAGGTAAGGTGAGTGAGCAAGTTCAGGTAGCAGTAAAAAAGGCAAATGCAATGTTTAGCATAATAAAAATAAATATTAAACATAGGACCATGCAATGAAAGCCAAACTGTATAAAGCATTAGTTAGACCTAGATTGGAGTACTCTGTACAGGTGTGGAGTCCTTATCATAGAGGGGATATAAACATCCTGGAAAGGATATAAAGAAGAGCAACAAAGCTGATAGTGGGATTCCAGAATTAGTTATGAGGAAAGACTCAGAAAAACCAGTCTACAGTGTCTAGAAAAGAGAAGAATTCGAGGTGACATAGTACAGGTTTATAAGATAATAAAAGGAACGGATAAATTAGACTATAACAGATAGAATTACAACGGCAATAGGGCCTTTCAAAGATCTCTTGGCAACTGTCAAAAGAAGGAAACTCGCTTGGTACGGTCACATATCGAGATCAAATGGTCTTGCAAACACAATCCTCCAGGGGAAAGTGCATGGCAGACGACGAAGAGGCCGGCCCAAAAAGAGATGGGAGGACAACATAAAAGAATGGACCAGTCTCCGACCAGAAGAGTCACAGGCAGCGGCATCTGACAGAGAGGGATGGCGTGGAGTTGTGAGGATGTCTTCATGTGTGCCCCAACGACCTGACCTGACAAGAACAAGAGGGTATAGCTACAAATTAACTAAAGAAAGGTCCAGATTAGATATTAGGAAATATTTTTTTAATGAGACAGTGAATGCTTGAAATGCATTGCCATAGGAAATAGTGGAAACAGGGTCAGAATGCATTAAAAAATAGATTGGATGCACATAGCTATTTTTAGATCAAGCTGAGATGAAGAAAACTGGTTGTATACAAACTCTGAGTCTTATAAACCAGTATAAAGAAGTTTAGTTAAGTTATGCAACCCCATGAGCAGGAAGAGTCTTCTACCATTGAGTGGTGACACTGAAATTTTGGCCACTCATTTTTTTTTTCGTTTGCCTTATTTCTCTATTCCTCAAGGCAGTGTGCATTGCACTGTGTTTTTATTTGACTTTGGCATGAATTTTATGTAAGGGTCTGCTTCCTCCTGCATTTTCTTAGGGTTTTCTTACCCAGCTTAACGGCCTGTGCTGTAATGGGGAGCGAACCCAGCACCTTGTGAGTCGTGTCACTTAACTATTAGCCCGTGCCGTCCCCTATGGGTCACTTCTTCTCCTTTTGATATGATTTCATGATTGGCAGTGGCCTATTCTCATCTGTCCCACACAAAGAGCCCTCTTGAAAACGTCTCTGGCATCAATGGTGTAACAGAACAGGACTACTCAAACGGTAATCAGTGGATCAGTACTGAACACAGTACTCCAATTTAGGTCTCACCAATGATTTATATAGTTTGACTATTACTTCCTTGCTCATGTGTGAAATGTTTCTTTTTATCATGCCCAACATGGCATTAGCCTTTTTCAGTGCTACCTGGATGGATGTGCTTCTGCATCTTACCTGTATGATCTATTCCTGGATGTGCTTCCCATCTTACCTGTATGATCTATTCCTGGATGTGCTTCCCATCTTACCTGTATGATCTATTCCTGGATGTGCTTCCCATCTTACCTGTATGATCTATTCCTGGATGTGCTTCACATCTTACCTGTATGATCTATTATAACTCCTAGGACTTATTTGCATATTGCTTATTTTCTGATAAATGTAAAGATGCATTTCTTCTTCTGTGTTTGTCCTAAACAGGACATTATGTTGTAGTTTACAGCTAGGCTGTGATATCTGCACGTTTCAGTCCAACACATTCAGTTTCAGCTGGCTTTTTTTAGGTTTAGGGTTTGTCTTCCCAGTTTTATCCATATTCTCTTAGACAACACTAGTTCAGCCTGTGTCCAGGGTCGCCACATGTAGGTAGAATAGGGTCTTTCTCAGCTCTGGTTTGCTACCCTGATGCAAGCAGGTAGCTATGAGTCGCTGGCTGTTGTCAACTCATTCACTGTGCTGCAACTTTGGCTCCAGGTACATTTCTAAACCATCCTGTAAATTTTCAATTCTGATGTTTCTTTGACACAGGAAACTTCTTCTTCTTCTTCTTCTGCGTACACAGTCAGACAGTAACCATTATTTTTTCGAAAAAAGCGGCGGTCATCCTGAGACTCTCGCCACTACCATAGAGCTTGTCTAGCAGTTCCACTGGCAATGGCCACATCTGCTCTCTCTGATCCCCGTATGTCGGGCAGTTCTGCAGCAGATGTTCAGTGGTCATTTTACCAGTACCGCACGGGCATTCGTCGGTACACCCTATCTTCAATTTGTTGAATAGGTGGTACCTCAGTCTATTGTGGCCAGTGCGAAGTCTGAAGACAACGACCTGCTCTCTTCGGTTCAACTGGTAATAGGCATCGTTTTTGGTGACACAGGAAACAATACACATTTATTAGATTACCAAATTAATATACCTTGTAATGTGAATGTTTACCTTCCCGAGTCCATCGGTGTTAGTAAAGGTAGTTTTAAATAGTACCGGGTACATTTTTAAACTATCCTGTAAATTTTCAATTCTGATTTTTCTTTGACACAGGAAACAATACACATTTATTAGATTACCAAATTAATATACCTTGTAATGTGAATGTTTACCTTCCCGAGTCCATCGGTGTTAGTAAAGGTAGTTTTAAATGGTACCGGGTGGAAACAAAAACTGCCAGACTGAAAAAGAAAGGAGAGATACTACCCTAAGCTTCATATCGAAAAGCTACCCACGCATGAACTGGACCCATGCATACACCGACGGTTCTGTAACAAACACTACACAGAACGGAGGGGCAGGAGCATTCCTGAACCTACCAAATGGAAGACAAATATCACTGTCATTCGCTACTGGTAAGTACACAAGCAATTTCAGAGCGGAGGCAGAGGCACTGAGGGCGGCAGTGGAAGAAATGGTGACACACAATGAAAATGAAAGCCATATAGTCCTGCTTACAGATGCTCTCGCCGTAGTCACAGCGCTAAAAAGCCAGAAAAACACTGAGCTTAATGACTTAAGAGCAGCACTCTGCAAACTGTGCCAGCAGTCCGCACCAAAAAGGGTAGTGGTACAGTGGGTCCCATCACACTGCAACATCCAAGGCAACGATGAGGCAGACAGACTGGTAAAAGAAGGTGCAAGACTACCACAAACAGATACTAGTATGACGTACGAAGAGTCAAAACGGCTCATCAAAGCCAGATACATGACCAAATGGGAAACCGAACATACTGGTTACACCAAAAACGATGCCTATTACCAGTTGAACCGAAGAGAGCAGGTCGTTGTCTTCAGACTGGCCACAATAGACTGAGGTACCACCTATTCAACAAATTGAAGATAGGTGGTACCGACGAATGCCCGTGCGGTACTGGTAAGATGACCGCTGAACATCTGCTGCAGAACTGCCCGACATACGAGGATCAGAGAGAGCAGATGTGGCCATCACCAGTGGAACTGCAAGACAAGCTGTATGGCAGTGGCGACAGCCTCAGGATGACCGCCGCTTTTTTCGAAAAAATAATGGTTACTGTCTGACTGCGTACGAAGAAGAAGAAATGGTACTGGGTACATTTTTAAACTATCCTGTAAATTTTCAATTCTGATGTTTCTTTGACACAGGAACCAGTACACATTTATTAGATTACCAAATTAATATACCTTGTAATGTGAATGTTTACCCTCCCGGAGTCCATCGGTGTTAGTAAAGGTAGTTTTAAATGGATCCAACTTGTCATCTGCAGGATATTTGGCCCCTGCAAATACTTGTGTTGCTTTGTTACTTCCTTTGAGTTTATCTACCCTTGCTGATGCTAAGCTGACCCTGTCGTTGATTTTCTGTAGATGAGCTTTGTTCTCTGCCACCCTGTTTCCAATTCTGGCAAATATTTCATTTGCAACCTGAAATTAATGTGTACATTATGAATATTTTAAATTAAATATGTGTGAAAACTATATGGAAATACAAGGATACAAAAAAGAGCGATAAAGGTGATAGTGGGATTCTAGAATTACAGTTATGAGGAAAGTCAGAAATTCCAGTCGATTGTGTCTAGAAAAGTAAATAATTCGAGGTGACAATACAGGTATATAAGATAATCAAAGGAAAAGACAAATTAGACTATAACAAGTTTTTCACAATACAACCACCTACAAGAACAAGAGGGTATAGCTACAAATTAACTAAAGATAGGTCCAGATTAGATAATAGGAAATTTGCTTTTAGAGCAGGAAATGTAAATAAACATGATTGTATACAGAATTTACAACTTAACGTCTTTATACTGGATTAGAAGATACTGCAGTCTGTATACAACTAATTTCATTTACATTTCCTATCTAATCTATTTTTTAATGCATTCTGACCCTGTTCCCATTATTTCCTATGGCAATGCATTTCAAGCATTCACTGTCTGACTCAAAAAATATTTCCTAATATCTAATCTGGACCTATTATTTAGTTAATTTGTAGCTATGCCCTCTGGTTCTTGAAAGGGGTTGTATTTTGAAAAAAACTTGTTATAGTCTAATTTATCCGAGTCTTCTAAACTAGTATAAAGACATTAAGTTAAGTTACTCATTAAAAAGGTAAAGACATATACACACTAAATACAAACACAAAAGGACAAGCATATTAAAAAAAAAATTGCTATTTGCCGTTCGCCTTATTTCTCTAATCCCCAAGGCGTTGTGCGTTGCACTGTGGTGTTTATTTTGCGCCTGTCGACCCAGTGCATCCGACTTCAGCATGGGACAAGCATATGAGAGCAACTGTAGGTTGACAATAACTGATAGATGCAGCAATAGGAAACATTATGCAGAGCTTCTTATTCTTCCTGTTCTACTACCCTTGTTTTACATCTTCAAAAAGAAGTGGGAGGCATAAATTCCTTGTTATCACCAGGTGGGAAGCCTGTGTTGTCATCAGGTGAGATTCCTGAGTGTGTCAGAGTCATCCTTGATCCACCTACACCAAGGGGTGGCCTCTTGCACGAGAACTGGAGATTTGCATGTGGTATGCTCTTGCAGCAGGCTTGTTATCACCAGGTGGGAAGCCTGTGTTGTCATCAGGTGAGATTCCTGAGTGTGTCAGAGTCATCCTTGATCCACCTACACTAAGGGGTGGCCTCTTGCACGAGAACTGGAGATTTGCATGTGGTATGCTCTTGCAGCAGGCTCTTCCTAATGCATTCTGAGCAAATGTCTACAGAGAGCATTTTTGGGTCATGACTACATGGCTCATTGAGGAGCTAGAGGAGCGCGTGACCAAATGGTTTCGATGTTTGCCCGCCGACAAGGAGGGCATCGGTTCGAATCCCCAGTATACAAATGTTGTTTTTCTGTTGGGTGTGAAATAACTAACATAGCCAGCACACAACGTGGCGAATCGGCCTGTAGTTCTCAGCCTTAAAAGCCCTCGACTACCCCAGCAATGGGAAAAAAGCCGTACGACAGTTTTGACTCCATGGCATTGTCATATAATATTAATTTTCCCTTTCAAGATGTAGAATTGAACCCAGGGGATCTGGTTGCCAGGCTGGTTTTTTATTTATTCAGTCAGCTTGAGAGAATGGTTAAGCTAATACATTAGATGCATATAAACTTGCTACACTTCGCAACAATGGTTCCTTGTGATTGATTTGCAGCCAGAACGAGGCCATTTCAGCTGTTCCCAGAGATCTTTCATTGCCCTTGACATTGGCTGCCCTTGTATACGATATTGTTCCAGTAGTTAGCATAATGTTTCCTCCCTTTAGTGGGTTATATATAAATGACACATGTAAAAAAAGTCAAGAAAGGTAGATGGATGTCATTTTAAGTTCAGTAGACTTTTGTGATACTTTCTTTACTTTCTTTCTTTTCGCTTTTTGTTCTGCTTGTGCCTTTCAGCGTCTGGTTATAAACAGGTTTCTTGACAGGGCCCTATATATGCTCTGTACACAGGGAGCTTTACTGTTTCTGTTATTTCTGCTTTCCATCTTTTACTTGGCCTGCCCTTGGTTTTGTATCCGTATAGTATTGCTTTCAAGGGATAACTCACTTCCATCAAAATTGCCCTAGAGACTTTTTCAAATGCGATTTAGAGACGAGCGCTTCAATCCTACTACAGCCATCAATGACAAGTTTGGCTTTCCTATAGTTAATGAGCTCAGCTGAAGAAATTGGTGGAAGGAATACTTTCAAGAACTTTTCAACCCTACTACCTCCACAGCGGATTCAGTTTTTCTACCATGCAACCCAGATCATACCGAACCCGACATAATGATTCAAGAATCTGAGAGAGTTGTAAAGAATAGTCTCAAGAATAAATCACCAGGCAAGGACAGCATAACAACGGAGGTGATACATGCATGTGGGGAAACAGGGTTACTCTGGCTACATAGGCTCTTCACAAAGGCATGGAAAGACAGACGCGTACCAGATGACTGGCAGCAAGCTATAATCGTTTTCAATTTGGAAGCAAAAGGGCGACAAAAGAAACATGTACAGAGGCATATCACTACTTAGCCACACTGGTAAAATGTTTGCCAAAATTTAGAAACAAAGAATAAGACCTATTGTTGAACCTCAATTACCGAGAGCTCAATTTGGATTCCGCCGAGGTATGAGCTGTACGGAACCTTATTCACCTTAAGCAAATAAGTGAAAGATCAATAGCATACAATGAAAATCTATGTGTTGCTTTCATTGATCAAGAAAAAGAGTTTGATAGGGTAGACATGATTACATTTTGGAAGATTATGGTGTACAAGGCTAACTTCTTGATAATGTCAGAGCACTGTATCGTTCGAGTACAAACATCATCAGAACGACTTATGGTGTTGCAGGTGCTTTTGAAATCTTCTTCTTCTTCTTCGTATGGTGTCAGACATCAACTTGAATTTGTTCGAAGAAAGCAGCTGTCATCCTGAGGCTGTCAACACTGCCATAGAGCTTGTCTAGTGTTGCCACTGGTGATGGCCACATGTGCTTTCTCTGGTCCTCGTATGTCGGGCAATTTTGCAGCAGATGTTCAGTGGTCATTTTCCTGTACCACAGGTGCATTCGTCAGTGCCACCTATCTTCAGTTTATCGAATAGATGGTACCTCAGTCTGTTGTGGCCTGTGCGGAGTTTGAAGACCACGACCTTTTCTCTTCTGTTCAACTGGTAATAAGCATCATTTTTTGTGTAGCCAGTATGCTCTGTTTCCCATTCGGCCATGTATCTGGTCGTAATAAACCTTTTGGACTCTTCGTAGGTCACACTAGGATCTGGTTGTGGTAATCTTGCACCTTCTTTTGCCAGTCTGTCTGCCTCCTCGTTGCCTTGAATATTACAGTGGGATGGAACCCACTGTACCACTATGCTTTTGAAATCACAACTGCGTGAGACAAGAGTGTGTGCTTTCTACTCTGTTGTTTAACATCTACATGGACAACATCACATCAGAGACTGGTGAAATTGAGACATCTAAAGCAGAATATAACTCAATACATGAATTTCTTTTTGCAGATGATCAATGTTTGCTGTATGATGATGAAAACAAACTGAAAACCACATGAACGCACTTGTGACTACCTGTGCTAAACACAATATGCGAATTAGCAAGAACTATAATGATCAGTAAAACACCTGTGCCACTCAAGATAAGTGTAAGTGATATTCCTCTTCAACAGGTCCATGAGTTCAAGTATTTGGGCAGTATTTTTTCGGCAGACAGTAGGATTGACAGGGAAATTGAGACTAGGCGTCAGAAAGCATCTGGTGACAACAAAGCAACAGCTGATAAACTTTATATTTATGCTGTGTTGCCAGTGCCAAACATGGCCTCTGTCAAGGGCGTGTGAGAGCAGAATTTTGACTTGTGAAATGAAGTGTTTTAGGAAGGTCATCGGTGTTACCAGGAGATACAGAATGTGGAACAACGACATTCGAAGTATGGTCGGAACTACATCGTGTGCCGAATACATTTCCAGGCAGAAAATAAGTTGGTTTGGTCATCTCATGAGAATGCACCCTCATCAACTTCCACTGATGGCTTACAATGCTGGTAGATCTGGCTACAGGGCAAGGAGGCAACCACGAGGCAGGTGGATAGTTGACAGAGTGATTGTGCAACAACAAGGGCTCACATAGACATATACAATGCACTTGGCGCAGGATAGACAACTTAAGCTCCCCACAACACTCAACAGCACAAGTGGAAAGAAAACTAACTAACTATCTGATTTTTGGCATGTCACGTTGCCAAACCATTTGGTTTGCTGTCTCTTGATGAGGTCTAGTACTGGTGTTGTACCTACTTCTTTCTTCATTTCTGATTTTGTCAGTTCTTGTTTCTCCAAGCATTCTGTCCAGGCATCTTATCTCTGTTGTTACAATGTTACTTTTATTTTTGTTTGTCAATGTCCAATTCTGGCACTGATAGTACAATGTGGGTATAAATATTGTGTTGTATGGCGTTACTTTTGTATTCCTTGTCATGTGCTTACGCAGTAATATTGGGAACATTTGCCAATTGATTTTACTTTGCCCAATGATACATAAAAGAGAAAAATAATGTACTACTAAATGTACTATAAAATACATCTCTGAAACCAACAATAAAAGATTTACCTTGTCGAGGTAGTCCAAAGCATCTGCGATCTGGTGAATGGTTTCTTCTCTCCGTAAATCTGGAGGAATAGTTGGGACATTGAAGCCCTGACTGCCCATGATCGTCATTTGATTGTTACCACCTGAGTAAGAGTTGTTTTTAAAATGCAAAAAATTATAGCTGTGCTCAGCCTAAAACGGATGAGACTTATTTCTTCTTCTTCTGTGTTCGTTCTCAATCTCACACTACCAAGCCCTGAACAGGGCTGTACAGTACAGGATGTAATCTGGAGAACGGAATGCACTGTATTGCTAGTTACCAGTTTGACTGCGATATTTGCACCTTTTGGTCCGATACATCTGTCTTCAGCAGAGAGACTTATTTAAAACAATCAGAAATGAAAAGTAAAGTAAAAAAAAAATCAGGATTAGGACATTTGGTAATATGTAACTTTTTGCGATGGAATTAATAAAATGAGAGTCGTACATGGATTTTTTAAGGCATGAAACAATGTTACGAATTGTTTAACTCAATGGTTCTCAAACTGTGTGTCATGGCACCCTGTCCGGTTTACAGGGTTGAAGAAAAATATTCATATATATATATATATTCATCAACTACGCATTGCAACTGTTAAGTAGGCCTATTTTCTGACTTGGGGTGCCGTGGGAAAATTCTGGTATACTAAGGGTGTACCACCAAAAAAAGGTTGGGAACCAATGGTTTAACTGTTATAAAATAAAATGATAAGAAATTATATAACGTAATATATGGTACGTTATCGATATCATACTAGATCACTGCTTACTGGAACCTTTGAGTTTGAGACATTTCTGCCAAGGATGCCATCAATTCATTCAGTTCAGTGTTTTTGTAATCTGTTTAACAGATGATATTCGGTCTGCAGTGACGTATTCGTAGTCTGAGTATTGTCATTTGTATCTCATCTTGTAGATGAGACCTCAGACACTGAGCGCCACTGTGTTTCCGTGACTACTGACTCAGACTAGTGTTTCTGTAGTAAATCAAACGATTGCATTGCAGATTGCTCGTTCTTTCACTTTGCCATATTTGTTTCTAAAAATGACTTTTATTATTGTTTTTATTGCTTCATATATTGATTTGTCTTCAGGTTAGTTTTTTTTTCTTCCTCGCTATCTGGTTAGTCTACCTGCCTCTTCCCCACAATAACTATGTATGATTGTATCTTGCAGTTGAGTGGGCAGATCTGGAACTTGAAAATCAAAATGTGTGTACAACTTTCCTGCAGCTGACAACGCCCATAGAAGGATGGTAATTTAAAACATCTACATACCACTATGTCAAGTAATACTTATTTAAAAGCTGCAGAACATATTAACTACTTAATATATGAACAATTTAAACAAACGAAATGTAATATACTAAAGTTAGAGTCGATCATTTACTCACACAGAAAGAGCAGCAGACTCGTCACCTGACACAATCTGAAAGAAGATCTGATGATAAACAAAAGTAAAACTGGAACTTTTTTCGCATATAAAACAATAACCGTAATAAACGAGCTAAATATATGATGGCATTTCTTTTTAAACTTAAAATAGCTAAATTAGACATTTTAAATGTATGTGTCAGTTTAATAATGCATTAATTAAAATATATCATCGCTGTGCGCTGCTTTTTTTAATTAAAATTAAATAAATAATTGTATATTTTGCGTTTTATTTCTTTAATGCAGATGTTAATTTATATTCAACCGTTTTGTGTTTTTATATTTTAAATTAATTTATTAGTTGTGCAATAAACTTAATTTAAAGTAAATACTACTTTTGTTACTTGGAGTGAAAACTAGCACAGCATTTTGTGGGTTTTCTTTCTTAAATAAATGTGTCACTTTTTATTCAACCCTTTCCTGTTTAAAACATGCATATGAAATAAATCCGGTCCAAGTAGCATTGACTTACGTAATATATCATAGACAATAAGTAAATTTCCAAATGGGCACTACGGAACTGAGCTGAAACTATCTGATGGGAACAAAGAACAGTGGCGTGACATGATCAGAAGACTTTAACACCAGTCACTGGACTGACTAACATAGGACAGTGGCGTGACATGATCAGAAGACTTCAACGCCAGTCTCTGGACTGACTAACAGAGGACAGTGGAGTGATCAGAAGACTTCAACACGTCTCTGGACTGACTAACAGAGGACAGTGGCGTGACATGATCAGAAGACTTTAACACCAGTCACTGGACTGACTAACAGAGGACAGTGGCGTGACATGATCAGAAGACTTCAACGCCAGTCTCTGGACTGACTAACAGAGGACAGTGGAGTGATCAGAAGACTTCAACACGTCTCTGGACTGATTAAGAGAGGACAGTGGCGTGATCAGAAGACTTCAACATGTCTCTGGACTGACTAACAGAGGACAGTGGCGTGACATGATCAGAAGACTTCAACACCAGTCTCTGGACTGACTAACAGAGGTCAGTGGCGTGATCAGAAGACTTCAACATGTCTCTGGACTGACTAACAGAGGACAGTGGCGTGACATGATCAGAAGGCTTTAATACCCGTCTCCGGATATGCGTGAGAGAACAGCAAAAATGAAGCCTAACCGGCCTCGTGCCTAACTTTGCTATGGTGTTTTAGTCTATTATGGATCCCACCATGGCACGAATTTGACTGGAATTTAAACTAGCCAACGACTTACACTTACTGTTTATATATGCTTAAATAATCTCGTATTCCATTCAAGCCTGCCTCTCTTCTATTCTGCACAACCTACATATCATTTTTTCATCATCTTCCAACATTGTATTTATTCCTACATTAACACCAACACTTTCACACAACTCGCACACTCTGTTATTGGTAACGCTAAATTTTGTTCCTGCCTTTCGTCTGGTCGTAGCCATACTTACTATGCTATACTATTAGTATTACTACTGTACTGTCATATGACATTTTTTGAAGGCCGAGGACTACAGACCACTTCGCCTCTGCTGTCGCCACTATGTTTGTTTATTTCACCTCCAACAGAAAAACAACATATGCCATATCGGGGATTCGAACCGATGTCCTCCTTGTCGGTAGGCAGGCCTCGAAACCATTCGCCCACGCGCTCCTCGCTATACTATTTAATATTTTAATCATTTAAACACACGCACACACACACACACACACACACACACACACACACACACACACACACACACACAATATATACATATAATCGAAGGCAAAGGCCGCCGTCCATCGTAGACGATGATGGTATAATTAATTTTTCTAGCGCTATTTTTAGCAATGATTAACTGCTCTACTATTTATCCTCACTCTCTCGTCTCGAGCCGCCTGACCCCAGTGGCAAGTAAAGGACAAGACGACTAGGGGGCGACTACGGGATGCAGGTAACTCCGCATCAAGCACCCGGGAAAAAAACGGCGGAGTCCGGAGTCGAACCCACACCACCTAATCACGACGGCTTAACCACTTCGCCACGGAATCTCATACATATAATCAACACATAATTATTAATTAAATGTAACAATGTTGATGAATTTGACTTGGCTGTTGTCTGAACAATCAAACGTCAACATATACTCGAATGTTCTGTATTGATTTCTCTACTTCTGAACTGCTAGTGATCAGACGGTCATAAATAATACAATTAATTTCAGTCAAGCTCCCTGAGCATGAATCTTCTGTTGTGTTGAAGAAAATTCAATATTGTCAAGCGATAAGCATTCCTAAAGAAACGGGTAAGACCACTGACCTTCAAAAACTGCGCGTCGCCGCACTTTCAGAAAACAGAACGCACACATATCTCATAAACACAATATGACGTGATGTACTACATCCATGGCCATTTGTAGTTTAGATTACAGATGGTCATGCTTGAGCCCACCACTTTGGAACCTCGTAAGCACAAGAAAAAGGTATTTGTTGGCTATGTTCGTTACGTCTTCGTGCAAATATGCAGCTGTCGTTCAATACGTCATCCCCGGAGACTGCCATTAACTCGTTCCAACAAGCCCAGGTAATTTCGGGAGTCGTTCGACCGGGCGTAGTTGATTCGATAATTCCAGACGACGACTAATGATCAAATGATGAAAGTGTATCCGTGGGGAAGTTTTATTAATGGAGTAAAACTTTACAATTACACGGTTGAACTTGTTCCCAAGTACACCACGAAAAACAAATACATCCCCATCTCAACTCTTTAGAACATGTGGCATGATTAACATAATATTTAGACAAGACATTACTGATTACTGGACCACCCGTTCTTCAGCGGCGGTTACACCGCTGCGGGTCCCAACTTCTCGTCCAGCGGTCTCTGTCGTGGGCCACGGTGGACCAGTGGATAACGAGTCGTCCATCTGTGGCATCGTGAATGCTGTTGCGGGGTGCAAGGGTGCCGGTCAATGTGTTGGTGGTCGTCCCCGTGGTTGTTTCTTGTCTTTCGGGTACCCCATTGATGTCGCTGTGCTCCAAAGATCGTGCAGTCTTCGCAGTAAGTGACACCTCGCCCTACCCCCAGCGATGTTTCATCTTGTCTGTGTAAATAACTATGTTCCATCTTCCACCAGGGACAATTGACGTAAGTCCGAGCCGTGAAGACCTTTTGTGCGCGGGCTATGAAGCGTGACGCCGGCCATGCGCCTCTCGAGGGAGGCTTGGGTCACTCTGAGTGTGGACTCCATCTCTTTCGTGAGTGTTCATGTTTCCGCCGCATAGCATATTGCAGGTAGTTCTGTGGAGTCGAATGGAGAGGGACGCAGACTCTGGTCGTGGATGTTTTCCAGTACCGGCTTTATCGTAAAGAAATCCGCTCAACCCCCGCGACGCTGTCTTGTCAACTCTGGTCTTAAGTCGTTCTGCATGTTGTGCAGGCAAGACATTAGGCCAACATTATTTTGACTTTCCAGTGTTGCAATCACGAACAGTGTATACGTGATGAACAATACTAGTTTCTAATGATTGGCATCTGTCGTAAGAACTTCTTCCTCTACACGTGATGTTATGAAGATATTTTAAAGTTTAATGTTCCTAATGAAGCTGATGATCACAAATAATCCCTTTCCATCAAACATTCGTATTAGTTGTATCAGTAAAGATAAATAACATCGAAGCTGCATCAGGTTGTATCAGAACGTGTCAATCAATCAATCAATCAATCAATCAATCGATCAATCAATCAAAGTCCGTCGCTCTTCTCTGTGCATATGCCACTGACAACATACCGCCAGCACACACAGTCCTGTGCTGCTTGCCTCACTCCAGGTGTGATCATTTAATCTTATTCAGAAGCGCAGTCAGCTGTGGAGCTTACTTGCTGTTTCCACCCCGCTACGTCCTTCTTCTCATTTCCTAAAGTCGTTTCTTTCCCAATGTCGCTTGCTTTCCCAATGTCGCTTGCTTTTCCTATGTTGTCAACATTTTCATAAAAAATTTTTAAAAAATTTATTTGGGTAGTCGGCCCTAACCTTACCTATTATACTCAGGTAACTTGTCCGTGTTTGGGTAGTCGGCCCTAACCTAACCTACTATACTCTAGGTGACTTGTCCGTGTTTGGGTAGTCGGCCCTAACCTAACCTATTATACTCTAAGTGACTTGTCCGTGTTTGGGTAGTCGGCCCTAACATAACCTATTATACTCTAGGTCACTTGTCCGTGTTTGGATGGTCGGCCCTAACCTAACCTATTAAACTCTATGTGACTTGTTCGTGTTTGGATGGTCGGCCCTAACCTCACCTATTATACTCTAGGTGACTTGTCCGTGTTTGGGTGGTCAGCCCTAACCTATTATACTCTAGGTGAGTTGTCCGTGTTTGGGTGGTCGGCCCTAACGTAACTATTATACTCTAGGTGAGTTGTCCGTGTTTGGGTGGTCGGCCCTAACCTAACCTATTATACTCTAGGTGAATTGTCCGTTTTTGGGTGGTCGGCCCTAACCTAACCTATTATACTCTAGGTGAGTTGTCCGTGTTTGGGTGGTCGGCCCTAACCTAACCTATTATACTCTAGGTGAGTTGTCCGTGTTTGGGTGGTCGGCCCTAACCTAACCTATTATACTCTAGGTGAGTTGTCCGTTTTTGGGTGGTCGGCCCTAAGATGGCGCCATAACTGGCTGCGAGTCTACATTTCTCTACTGTTTTGGATCATTATGGATGCCGCCAGACCCCGGATTTGCCTGGAATTCACACTAGTCGACGACTTACACTTGTGTTCACGGAAACGTGCTGTTTTTTTTCGTCGGGACTTGTTATTTCGTTCTTTTTTTGTTGTGATTTCTTCCATCCGTTTATCCTGGTCTGGACGCCGGCTGAATGGCACTACGTTTATACCTGTGTCGTATTTCACGGGTTAGTTCTGCCGGTTCACCTTCACGAATTTGGCGTGTGGGAATTTTAGATGCTACTATGATGAGATGAATACAGCTGGGGAGAGATGCCAGACTCACTCCCCACATGAGTGTTGTACATACGATCTCTTGTGGTTATCGAAAAGGCACGACAAACTGAAACTGCGTTAGATGCCATCCCACCTTTCTACCCTGCGGGTTACATGTTTACGGAAAGGCTTCGGTGGTAACCCTGAGACAAAATCTGCATCCTATGCTATCTCTAGTCGTCTCAATGAATGTCTTGCCACTGGCAAAAGGTAGCTTAGGCTCTGTGAGTGAGGTTGACAAAAGGCGCAGTTTCTTCCTCACTTTAATCCAAACCACCGCGCAAGTCACCCATTTCAGAGGACACAGCAAGAGATACGACTGTCCACACGGCTGAACAAAGAGAGTGGTCTTCATCACTTGTGATGGACAACTATTATATATATATATATATATATATATATATACACAACCTTCCATAGCGTCTCACTGGTTCATTGATTTGTTTCAAGATTATAGGTAAAAAGATTAATCTTTATCAAAATCATAGGCGTCTCAGTCTCTATAGACTATGCCCGTGGCACCCTATGAGTTTTGTCCAACTCGGTCTCCTGTATTTCGGCACTCTCTGCTATGACAGTAAAGGCCGATCTGTGAGTGACATTCATCCATACCACATATCGTATATCCATAATGAGGAGGCTGGCTTGTCGGGGTGTTCCTCAATCTCCTCGGTCATTCTCTTTTCTCTGCAGCCAGAAGACCTCTACGATAGTCGGCAGCCACTTTGCCCCCTTCCACCTGAATGTCTCCAAATAGCTCTATCCTGAGCAATTGTATCCCAGGCCTTGGATGGGAAGTCGTATGGCTTCATGTCTCTCTTGTATACGTCATTGAATCGTAGTGTGGGTCTGCCGATTCTTCTAACTCTAATGGCCAGCTGTCCATAGAGGATATCCTTTGGCAGCTTCTCATCTTCCAACCGGCGAACATGCCCCAACCATCGAAGACTTTGCTCACCAAAAAGGTTCACAAATACATGGGTTTACCACTTACACAGCTAACAACAAGGTTCACAAATACATGGGTTTACCACTTACACAGCTAACAAAAATGTTCACAAATACATGGGTTTACCACTTACACAGCTAACAAAAAGGTTCACCAAAATGGGTTTATCACTTACACAGCTAACAAAAAGGTTCACCAAAATGGGTTTACCACTTACACAGCTAACAAAAAGGTTCACCAAAATGGGTTTACCACTTACATAGTTAACAAAAAGGTTCACAAATACATGGGTTTACCACTTACACGGCTAACAAAAATGTTCACCAAAATGGGTTTACCACTTACACAGCTAACAAAAAGGTTTACCAAAATGGGTTTACCACTTACACAGCTAACAAAAAGGTTCACCAAAATGGGTTTACCACTTACATAGCTAACAAAAAGGTTAAACAATATGGATTTACCACTTACATAGCTAACAAAAAAGGTTCACAAATACATGGGCTTTCCACTTACACAGCTATCAAAAAAGGTCACAAAAATAGGTTTACCACTTACACAGCATAAAAAAAGGTTCACAAAAATGGATTTACCACTTACACAGCTAACAAAAAAGATCACACAAATGGGTTTACAACTTACACAGCTAACAAAAAGGTTCATAAAATGGGTTTACCACTTACACAGCTAACAAAAAGGTTCACCAAAATGGGTTTACCATTTACACAGCTAACAAAAAAAAGTTAACAAAAAATGGGTTTACCACTTACATAGATAACAAAAAATATCTTGATATGTTGTTTGCTTTTTTTTTGTTGTACCAGGGTTGCCTTCCCTATTCTCTTGGTCATACTACACTTGTACAGCCCGTTGGCAGGGCCGCATAAAGACGCTGAGCAGTGCATGAGGTGCAATGGTCAGGGTCCCATAGCTGACTGCTATCGCCAGGTCTAGCAACCCAGAGCTGCCAAGACTCTTCTAGACCTCCACGCGGTGATCCTGGATAACAGGCTGAAACAGAGCAGACTGCCCAAGGCGACGGGATCGAAAAGGGAATTTAAAAAAATGCCTGCTGAAATCGGATGTGTCGGACCGAAAGGTGCAAATTTCACAGTCAAGCTGTAAACTTGATCTCAGGTTCGCTGACTGATGCAGTCAACCTACGAGCCGCTGGTTGCTGTCATGTCTTTCACCGTACTGCATTTTCGGCCCCGAGGCGTACTCGAGAAGGTGTACATGTGATATCCTGACTGTATTGCAGTGCGAAGTTCATCACTATAGGGACCACAGTGTGATCCCCCCTTCGTTGGTCAGACAATGACAGCGTGTATCTAGGAGCGGACAGATCACCCTCTCTTGTGGCTTATATAGTTTCCACAGAATGGGGTAGCCGACCGCATGCACTACCCTCCAGCCTGACAGGTTACAGTGCTAGTATTCTTGGCTCCTTTTGAGACACCTGTCAACACACTGGCAACAAAATATGATACATGAATAAAAGAGTGAATGGCGCGCTTTCTCTGAGAATCGGGAGAAGACAGAATGATTATGATTATAACATGCTGACAGTACCAAATAAATATGGAGTTGTTCCGCTTGACATTGTAGGGTTGTATTTTCGACCAGTCTTAAGTAAGTAGGGCAAGCTTGCCACATATTTATTTTAATTCTCAATTTAATGTGCCGCCTCTTGTAATGAAACTGAGGTAAAGGAAATAAGACTAAAAAGTAAGAAATATAATCATGAAGATAACTTGCATGCATACATGAGCGTTAGGTGGAAGTTTGTTTTGTGTTGACCTCAAGCCACGCTTATGAGTTGTAGCTTTTAAAGTAGCCGTAACATGAACTAGCACAACGCCGACATGTTGGTTGAGTCTACAGAGCGGCTGACAACTTTTAGTTAGGACTGTTGTAACATATGCTGCATAGTTATTTTCCATATGTAGTGTAAGTATGTTTTGAAATACTTCTTTTGTTAGCGTTTTAAACGGACAAGTGCCCTGTTGTCCAAATTAGGACACCAGCGAATGCTATCCAAACTGGGTTAGGCTCTGGGACAGCTTTAGCCATCTACAAACAAAATGGCAGCCAACACTAAAACTCCAGCAAAAACATATCCAGTGTTAGCAGTTTCCCCAGCAAGCTTAATATTGTTATAGCACTATTAATTCATAAAAAATGCAAGAAAATGTATGTTGCAAACTGTTTGTAGTAATAGTAGTATTGATGTAATCAGATTCACTGACCTTAAGTGACTCGATCATTACCTTGTTACTTGTACTTGTAGTAACGAACGTAATATTTTAATATATAAACGCCACGGTATCCGGGTAGATCCATGAGTCGCTATCCAGTAAATCTAAATGATTGTCCTTGCCAACAAACTGATGATAGTTTGTTACAACGTGGACACTTACAACAGTCCATTTTGGAACAGCCAGCAATCGGAATTTATTGAAGTGACTGGCTGTTTGTTGTGAAACTGAATGAAGTGAATGTGGTTATCTTGGAATATTTTTTCCATTAATAATATGAAATCGAAAAGTACAGTAGTACACTGTACAGGTTTGCATTACTAGGCATTTACAAAATGAAACACATAGTCTATTTAATGACATATACAATGTTTGGCGGATTCTCGTTTTAAAATCACATTTTTCTCCAACAAAAATATTACAAATCAAGACATGCAGATATCTGTATGAGTACTATGACTGTACACAAAATGCAGTCAGCACAAACTTAATTCTAATCTAAGTCAAAGGGTTCTAATTAAATAATAGTAACATTCCTATGAAGTGTGTAGGCTAGGTAGAGTCTAGATTTTTTAAGAAGAAAAAATGTTTTGTCACATAGACCTAGATGAAACCATTATTTATTATTATATAACAATCTTTTTATTTGACAGTGACACCACTAGTGTTATTATACCTGAGCTTGTGCAAAAACAAAGTGTAATGTAATGTTTACTTGTCAGATCAGTTCAAGATCCACATTGAAGTTGATTGAAGATTGGCAGTGTTTTTTGCAAGGTGGCAATTTGTTTCCTTGTCAGTTGTAGCACTGTTTTGACCTGACCGTGTTTGCCTTCAACCTTTCCAATTTGGTTTTCAACAGTGACATGCCTAGTTTGAAAAAAAACAAACCAACTTTTTGTTTCTGCCAGTATTTCTCTTTTCATTCCTACTTGCTTCTGTGAAATCTTTTGTCCTTGATTTACTAACTTATCACAGTAGAAGAGCTTGTGTCCTTATGAGCCCAAGATAAAAGTAATGTCAGCAGTAGTAGTCTAGATGCCATCAGGGTACACCCAAGTCACAGTTTGAACAGAGCGGACCAGACAATGTGATGTACGAGTTGTTGGTAGGTTGGGTACAGCTGAGGACTAAGGGAGCAAACCTTCGGATATTTGTTGAAATCAGATGCGCTAGGCCATGGGTCTAATGAAATAGGGCAACATAATTTGCTTAAGAAGAATGTCTTGAATAAAAACAATTAACACAGAGTGATGCTCATCTTGTAGGACTGCTGAACTTCAGCATGTAGTAATATCATACGTGGGCAAACAATATGGAAATGCCAATGGTCTCGTACTCATCATTGCTTTCTTAAGATATATTCAGGGTGAGCCCCTGAAAGCAAAAGAAGAACACATTCGTGAAATGTTTCCTATTCTTGTGTTATTTTTCATATTTTACTTTAATAAAAAAAAATCTTGTTTGTTGATTGATTACTCATGTTTATACCAATAATGAAGAAAACATAATGTTTTGTTATCCTAAGATCTGGGGAGGAAGACTAACGTCTAGTCATGCAAAATATACTGATCAGACAAAACGTACTGGCCAATACCCTCACCTCGGCTTCCTTGTATCCCTCAGGATGCATAAAACTACTCTTTGGGGGCGTTCACAAACAACAACAACCCTTTGATCTCCCTCACTTCTGCCATTGTCTGTTCTATATGGAGATTAAATAAACTTTTATTTTTCTACCATCCTTTTATTATACACTCAATGGAGAAAAAAAAAGTTTATATTTTTCAGTCTATATCCACATCTATGGATTGTTTATTTGATCTACCAGGTCTTGCAAACCTTGCTCTCTGTCAGCTCAAAATGCTGCATTATCTGGACATCTAAGATTGTTTATGAATTTTCCTTTCATTCAATGTTGTTTATTGCTCTTTTACCCATTAAAGTTTCTTATTTTTCATTGATCATTCTCAAACTCCTGCCACCAAACCCTGAAAAGGGCTTTGCAAGTTGTAGGATGTAGTCTGAAGAATGGAATGCACTATGTCCCAATGTACAGTTTAACTGCGATTTTTGCACCTTTTGGTCTGACACATCAGACTTTAGCTGGAATTTTTGATTACCGGGTAAGCTGTCCCTCTTTGATCCCTTATCCTAAGCCAGTCTGCTCTGTTGCAGCCTGTTATCCAGGATCACCACGCGAAGAAGGATTGCTGGCCCTGACTCTAGCAGTCAGCTTTGGGTCGCTGACTGCTACATGCATTGCTCAGAATCTTGATCCCCACCATTCATGTTTAGTATTCACATTCATGTTTGAATATTTTTTATTGTGTGAATGTTAAATAGTCAAAACACCACATCCTTGTCTCTCTGTACCTTTTATATTGACACAAAGCATGTAGCTCTTGTCAGATATTATTGCTTGTCATTGTTCTGGGAAAATGAGACCAGGTGTGAGAAAGCATCTGCTGTGACTTATTAGCTGTCTCCACTGCTTAGACACCCGGGTATTAGTTTGGTAACAAAGCAACAGTTGATAAACAGTATTTTTATACCGACTCATGCTACTAGTGCTAAACGGCCCCTGTCCAGGGCACGTGAAAGCAGAATTTTGACGTGTAAAATGAAGTGTGAGGAAGGTCATTGGTGTTACCAGGAGAGACAGAATGTGGAATGACGACATTCGAAGCATGGTCAGCGCTACATCTTGTACCGAATACATGTGCAGGCAGAAAATAAGTTCATTTGGTCATCTCATGAGAATGCACCCTCATCATCTTCCACTGATGACTTGCAACGCTGGTAGATCTGGCTACATGACAAGGGGACGGAAGCGAGGCAGGTGGATAGATTATTACATTAGAGTGATTGTTCAACGACACGGCCTCACATCGACCGACACAACACACTTGGTGCAGGATAGACGACTTAAACGCCTCATGATGCTCAATTCCACAAGTGGAAAGAAAACTTACCAACTAACATACTTGTTCCTGTTAAAGGTTGCTGATTAGTCTCGTGTGTCTCATATCTAAATCAATCAAATACATGAAGCCATTCTGCTAGGTTTTTGTCATAGACTCTCAAATACATGTAAATTCTACTTTTGTCTTTCATATATCAAATATTTAAAAATGAGCATGACCCTCCTGCCAAAGACAGATGTGTCGGACCGAAAGGTGCAAATTTAACAGTCAAGCTGTAAATTAGCGACACAACACATTCCATTCTCTGAACACATCCTGCTACTTGCAAAGCCCTGTTTAGGGCTTGGTAGTGGGAGATTGAGAACAAATGCAAAAGAAGAGCATGACCAAAGACATTCATTCTATGAAACACAAAACATGAGTATCAAAAGAGTTGTGGTAGTGGTTTTTGAAGTGACATGAGAGGAGAAAACATTACTAAATAGCATCTAGCTTAAATATCATCTATGGCATGAGCTCAGATATCATATAGCTTATATATCATCTATGATGTGAGTTTAGATATTGTGTTCATAATTTATGCTCAAATATAGTTTTGCCTCAATTGCAAATGCTCACTTTCTACTATTATATATTTATGATGTACTCTACAGCTGTCATGGGGGAAAAGTGTGAAATGTTTTTGTTTCAGTTATCAGAATTTCTGACATGTCACATACCTTTTGTCATATTATATTGAAACTGGAAAAGAAACATGTCATTCTAGTGTTTTTGTTGTTGTCAAGAAGTGCTGGAACTTAAAACCAAGAGTTAAACATGAAGATGTAACTTTTAGTTTGTATAGTGTGCATTGATTAATATCTTGTGTTTTATGTATGTACTTACACAATTGGAATTTGGGTTATATTTGCATTGAGAGCAAGTGACTACTTAGTAAACTGTTGTGGAAGTAATGTTTGTTTTATTCATATTTTTATGTGTTTGCATTTTTATGCAATTAACCGTTTCCAGTCAAGGCTGGAAGGGGAAATGAAAGACTAAAATATTTGTGTGCTCACCTCATCTTTCGTCAATATATGTATCACTTCCTTTACACATATTTCTTAAGTGTCCCAGTCACAGTTGGTCATAGAAGGCCACGATGTTTTATTTTGCGACAGTTGAAGTCTACAAGCTGGAACGAGGGTTAAATTCTTTTATTGTATACAGTATTTCTTGAGCGTAACAAACACAGAACTATTTTTTTCCATTATTATCAGCTCACTTAAAGGCTTGTTTTATTGTGTTTGATACTTTTTACAGTGTCCTGGGCACCATGTCAGACATGCTTTCAATGTTTGGATTGTCCTGTTCTTACTCATGTCATCAATATTGCATGTTTCCAGAAGGTCTGGGCAGATTATCAGGTGGTCAGAGACTTGTGTTGCTCCACAGTTGTTTATCATTCCAGTATCCTCATACCTATTCTTCTCCTGTGTTCATTCTCAATCTCACGCTGCCAAATCTAAACAGGATTCTGCAAGTAGCTGGATGTAGTCAAGAGAACGGAATGTATTGTGTCGCTAGTTTACAGCTTGTCTGCGATATTTGCACCTTTTGATCCAATTGGTCCAACCTGTGCATCCTCATTCCTCTGTACTTGAATCACATGCACGCACATTAAGTATATTTTCAAGTTTTTAAACACACTGCTCGTTGAGCGTCACCTTTCTTGATGTTAACTTTGAGGTTGTTTTTGCAGACACTTTTTGCATTTGTACAATTATTTGGATTACCAGTGTATTCATTCTAAAGCTTTTCCTGATGATCTTCGATACGCTATTCTTGCTGCAAGCTGCAGACTGTTTTCTAGACAGTAAGGGTTTGATCAAATGGATGCAGAATGTGAATTAATATGTGATTGGTTGTGAGCTAATGTGAAATGTTCTCATTGACTGATTGAATATTTACTGCACATTCAGCTTCACTTGAGAAGTGAATTTTTGTAATGAAAAAAATTTGTAATGAAAAAAATTTGTAATAAAAATTGAATATAATTTTAAGACCCTGTTGTAACTAATCAACATTTTTGCAGGGTATTGTTTATCAGTCTCCCTATAGTGTTGTTATCTGCTCGACAAATGTATTATATAAGCCACTTTTATACCATCTTGTATACATTCCCATTGGTTGAGCAATCCAGTTGGGTGAACTATTTTAGTTTACAGTTATGGAGATATCCATACTTACTGTTGTTTGTGCGTTACAGTATTTTAATAAAATTACTGACAGTTTTGTCATTGAGGGCTTGTCTATGTTTGGTGTTCATAACTTGAACATTTTCATATTCTTGCATTAGTAATATTTATAAGTATCAAAGTTGTATGTTACACACTGCAGGAGTATATTTTTTACTAATTTACTTCAGTGTTTATGTTATTACAGTGTTATGAAGTATAGCCTGCACAGATGATATATAATCAAGGCAAGAGACTGAAATTAGTTCCCTTTCTTCCATTTATGTTTTTAATCACTGGCCAAATAATTGAAACTGGAGCTAGCAACCTCTTCATGCCACTGGTGATTGTGGAGCACCCAAACAAACACCAGAACATATTCTGCAGGACTGCCCTACCTATGCAGATCAAAGAGAGTGTCTAGCCTAGGGAAGTGACCATGCTTGAAAAGCTGTGGGAGACTGGCGAAGACCTGAAACGCAATGAAGAAGAAGCTGCAGAAACCATCCCTAAAAAGTGCTTTGACATATGCTTGCATGGGGTGGGATGGGGGGGGGGGGGGGAGCATGTGCTTTAGCTGCCCTGTTATTCGCATTGAGCAAAATGATTTTCTTATAAAGCTGTATTTTATAAGTATAACTCCTTTCTAAAACAAAATTCATGCGATTTAAAAACTTGCAAAAATACATTTTGTAAGAATGTTCTTTCTTCTGGCGTAATTATTGAGTTTCTGAGCCTTGAGACACAGACTGAAACCTAGCCTGCACACTATAGTGTAATTGCCAGGGCAAGAAACCACTAATTCCTAATCCTTATCCCCTATGACGTTCCTTGATCGACTTAAGAAAAGGAAATCGTGTCATAATAATTTAAAAATGTTCTGTGCCTTTTGTTCACTTTGTTTTCAAAGGTAGAGTTCTATTGTACTGTGTTTAGTGTAGTCGAAGAATTAACGTCATTGCAGACGGTTTAACCCATAAGTGCTCTGTTCTTCTCTATATTTACGAACTCCGTAACACCGGCGAAGATCCCGTAATAGATTAGGTAGATTTTTAACATTGTTTTGCATTTTTCCAGGACACCTAACGATAAGCCTACTCTTTTCAATCTCCAATTAATAATAATGTTCGCGAAGGCGTCAAAGGCTTACTGCGTCGATCGATCGCTACCATGTCAAACTGCCGAGTCTATTCGTGTGTACCCTGTTGACCGAAATCCCTACAGACACCCCATGTGCAGCCGTGTACTGCACAGCCTTGGGATGAGGGTCATGAGGAGTGTGTTAGACCAATGTTTGTGTCAAGCTTTCCGTGTTTGACCGTGTTAAACTCCATTTTTACGTGTCCGAGGCTTCTGATTGTGTTCACCTTTTGGTCAGCTTGACCCTTGCCGTGCTGAGAATACGAGGTTGGGAGAGGTATCGTTTAACCTCCAGTGGAGGGAGGGGTGGGCAGGAGGAAGTCGGCTTCAGCCCTAGCAGAAAGGTCATTGGGTAGTGATAATCTGGACTGAATTCTCGTGTGCGGAACGTTGAACTCTGTCATGGACTGGTCTCCCACGGCTTGAGCCAGGAATGAAATACAGCGAAATGCAACATAACAAACAGGCTAATCGATCGAAAGCATATAAATCCCACATAATAAAGTCTTTGATACCATCTGGTGAAGGAGTTGTCAAATATAATCCTAGCAGGAACCACAAATCACCGGAACGATTCGAGAGTGTAGCCACTAAGGCACGACAATCTTACTTTTACCCAATTGCCGAGGAATTTTTAACGTTTGCAACATTGCAGATGAGCGTCCAATCTCTACTACCCAGTGATCCAGGGAAATACCAGAAAGTCCACGTGACAAAATCCTGGTCTCCACCGTGATTTGAACCCGTGACCTCCTGCACCTGAGGCCGACGCCGTACCTCGAGACCACTCAGTACTGTGATTTGTTCCTTAATGGCACAGTGTGACCTTGCTGTTTCAATAACCTGAACACAAGAAAGTTTTAGTTATGAGCTGTGCCACACCCCCATAGTTTGTTCAATGTTTCCTTTGTTTCAAGATCCCCTCTCCATATTTGTTCCTGTCTCCCCTCTAATTCTCTTGCCCTCCGAATTCTTGAACACAGCCTACCTTTTAATGCTGTCATTTAGGTTCTGTAATGCCACCAGCATCTTCTCCTTACCTCCTGCTCCACTGTCATCTGTTCTTTTAGTTTTTCAATTAGACAAAATTAAAATTTCTTTAATGTAGAGATAGCAAATCCTTTTCAATTTAAAAACACACCGTTGGTCATCTGGTAGCTTTTGAAACAACGTGTAACATATAGACACTCGTAACAGTGGTTATAATCATAGAGATTTTGTGGGGATTATCTTTTTACACTCAAGCGCTGATTTCATTGTTAGAATCATCTTTTCTGTTGGTATAATAGCACATTCAAACTACCACTCTTAAATTCAGAATGGTTTTGCACTAGCACTTTGTTGAAGTCGATCACTACACAGAATGAGAGTGCTTGTAATATCTGCTGTATTACTAAAGCATGTAACTTGTAAAATACAGCATGAATGATATATAGCTAAATGAGACCAATTAAAATGAACAATTAATGTAGGAAAGAACAGGAGGAGCAGAAACCATAAGTATCCATACCCTTCTGCTGTGAATGAGACTTAACACCTAAGCATCTGTCCAGAGTGCAGTTACGGCATTTTTGCAAAACATAACATTAAACGTGGAGCATGAATACAAGTTTTTCAGGGCCATTTTTTTTTTAAACAGCCATTTTCAAAATACAACTCAAGTAAATATAGAACATTTTGGTATTGTACCTATTTTGCATTTTTGTGATATCAATCGTGAAAACCTTTTCAGCTTCCTTAGGAGCTCAGGTCTTCAACAAATAGTGTCAAGTCATCAGATGTTGACATGTTCATATTTATTGACAATTTTGGGGCTTGACATTTCTGCAGGATGGGGTAGCCAGCTCCATGTCAAACCCTCCTTAGTAGCATGCCTCTCCTTAGTCACCAGCCTGACAGGTTACAGTGTTACTATTGTTTGTTCCCCTTTTGAGCCCTGCTAACTTTTATGGATATAGTTTTAGCAGAATTATGTACAACTCAAATGGGAAACAGGCCCACAGCAACAATTTATTTGTGTTCTATAGCCAATGTACAACATTGGTGTCAAACAATTCATTTACGTAGTCGGTATTCAATATAAAGTTTTGAAAAATAATAGAAAAATAATTTGAATTAGACATTACTGTTCTCCTATGCCTATATGAGCGGTCTGTCTGAGGGTTGTCTTATGTGGCGAACTAAACAAAAGAGGCTCGTGCCTAGTTTCTACGAAGGACGCTCTGAAAGTATTGCCTTTTATTTTATTCCATGAAAACCATAAGGGATCTAAAGAGCACAATAACGCCGTTTGATAGAGCAATGTATTGCCTTCAAAAACTATTTTTTTTATATAGTCACCACTCTTGGCTATACATCATCTCTAACGATGAATAAGAGCACACATGCCATGCTCGTAAAAATCTGCACGAGTGGAGGTGGACCACTGTTTCACAACTGCTATAATGGCGTAATTGCTAGAAGAATGTTGCAGACACAGTCCATCTTTCATTGTCCTGAACAGATGGAAGTCAGAAGGGGCCAAATTTGGACTTTATGGTAGGTTTGGTATGACAGTTCAGTCAAGACTGACAATGCGCTCGGTCATCCAAACTGGTATGGGGCCTGGCATTATTGTGTTATAAAAAACAGGCTGTCTTCTTCTCTGGCCTGACCCTGAAAATTTGAGCCTTCAGCTTAGTCAGCATCACAATGTAACGGTCAGAGTTGATGGTTTGTCCAGATTCCAGGAGATCAAGAAAGGTTACATCGTTCTTATCCCAAGAGACAGTGCACATCACTTTACTCGCTGAGGGCTGCGTCTTGAACTTTTTTCTTGATGGGGAATTCGTCGCCACTCCATGGGCTGCAGTTTTGGCTCATTGGTGACATCACATTTCACCACCAGTTAAGATACGATCCAGGAAACTGTCACCTTCATCCTCATAATGGCGCAAGAGGCCATGACAAAATTGCACGCAATATTCTTTTTTGTTCAAGTGTGAGCATTCGTGAGACTCGTGCATTAAAGCTGATATCCAGCTCCGTAGACAGTTTTCTGGTCGTAATTCTCTGTTTGAAGCTGATATCCAGCTCCGCAGACTCTAATCTACTGATTTGCACGGATGAGCCGATCAAGATGTTCTTTATTGCGTGGTGCAACAGCTGTGCGTGGCCAGCCGGAATGTGACTTGGCCTTTATGTCGCTTTCGCCACTGTTGAAATGCACAACCCACCGCCTCACTGTGCTAACATCCACTGTTTGGTCTCTGTAAATGTTCAGTTAGTGTCGATGAATGTCAATTGGTGCACCATTTTCCGCATGGAAGAATTCAATAATTCAACTGTTTATAACGCACTTCCACGACATACACCATTTTTTACGGATATTGGTGGAAAGGTTCAAACTTTACTGATGTACTCCCAAAATCCATGTCTGACGTTGTGGGACATCATAATAAAATAGAAGGCATTACTTTCGGAGTGCTCCTCGTATATAATAAAATATCGCTGCTATGTGGGGGCCCAAACAGTATCTTGTCCGAGTGGTTTCCAATAGAATTCTTGTATGTTATCAGATGAGAGTAGGACCACTACCACACTGAGAGCTTATCATAACAGCGGTCTAATCCCTCTTTGCATTTGACACTCCTCCACTGACATAGGCAATGAGTACGGAGCAGGTTCGAACTGAAGGTTTAGAAACAGTACCTCATATATGATATAGGGAGGGGATGAACAATTGACTCACTTGTTTTCCTGGGGATTAAACAAGAAGAAGAAAACAGTATCTTGAAATAAAATCCACTGGTAGACAAATTCAATGTGCACATTGACAATAGCTCTTTAAAGTATTCACCCTGCTGTTTTCTTCTACTGCCCCTTGACAAAATATGCACACTGCTAATAATTTGATCATATCTGTCAATACTGAATACTGGCTACAAGGGAAATTATCATCCAACTTGAGTGATTCTTCTGCCATGTCTTGACTTGACACTTTCTTCTTTTTCACATGGTTCTTGTTTTGCTATAGAACCCTGCTATGCTGGACTTCACTGGCTCCACTCACTACAATGGGATCACGTTGATCCCCCCCATCTCGTCAGCCAAGGCTGCCATGAAAACACCCTGTTTTCTGGGAAGACCTACGTGGAAGGCGAGGTGGGGGTCTTGGCCAGTTTATTTTACCTGACCCTGACTAACATGTCCAATCAGTATGTTTTGCCTGGCCAGACATTAGTCAGCTCTCTCCACTGATATAATTAAACTTTGCTTTGTTTAAAAAGACCTCTTGGTATTTCTTATTGTACTGGGATATTTCCCTTAACATTCTAGCTTTGAATTGGGTATTTTTCTTTGAATGAGTTAGCTCAGAAAACGTGAAAAAGTCTTTAGCTCTTCCAGGTTCACTTTAATCTGTAATATGTAACAACTTCTCATGAGTTGCAAAGTAGATTGTGTTTTTTTCAAAAGATGTAGAATTCATTTGAGCAGGTTCAGATCTTTTAGCATACTCATCACTAAATGTTCTTTGTATGGTTCTCATTCTTAGCTGTTGTGTGAAACATTTCTGACAATGTAATCTATATTTCTGGAATTTGGCATGAAAAATGTCAAGCTGGCAACCTCACTAATATTACTTTCATTAACCAGTATGTTTTATTTACTATTATAAAATGCCCCTTCACTATGATAATATACCCCTTCACTATTGTAATGTACCTTCACTATGATAATATACCCCTTCACTATTGTAAAACATCCATTTACTATTATAATATGTCCCTTTCCTATTATAAAACACCCCATTCACTATTATACAATTCCCCTTCACATCTTCAAGTGACGAGGTTCATGGCTAAAGAAATTATCTGACTTCCAAACCAAATTTGTTTAAAATAGCTGTACTAAGAAATTTGGCTCTAAAAAAGCCACATTAGCAGCCATGATGTGAAGGTAGATTTGCTTTGGTTAAATCTGTGGTTTTCAAAACCTTTAATCAATGATGGGTGCCCCCCAACCCCCCCCCCCCCCCCCCCCCCCCCCCCCAAGTAATGTATCTTATTTTATGGCACCCCTTGCCAATCTGCTTTATAACTTTCGAAAAGTAATTACGTCAATAAAATAATGGCAATCTGTATTGTTGAATGTAAAGTGCGCATGTTGTAAGATTGATTAGCACTCAATATATACAACGGATAATGTTAAACAACGAAACAAGGCATGAGAACAAGAGATACACCGAATTGTAAAATACAGCTAATTTAGAAACCTATAAAATGAACAAAATATAAATAAAACTATGGCCACATTTACTCTCATTTCTTCCACTGCTGTTTGTAACATTTCTCTTTTGTTAACGGTAGTTTCTATGTTTGTGGCAACATAAAATCCCAACTCACACTGGCAAGATGTGGAAAATTGCAAAAGAATCACAATAGCCATTTTTGCTACATCTGGATATTCATTGTTAATATCCATCCAGATCTTGTTAAGAGGTAGCTCTTTATGTTTTAATTTCAAAGTGATGACATTACATACATTAGTCAATTTCTCTTTTCATCTGTAAGATTGAGCATATGGTCTTCTTATTTCCGTCTATCCTGTTTTACCTTCAGCGACATGTTGTGAAGACTGGCAACCTTCAGTATTGTAAAATACCCATTCACTATTATAAAATTCCCCTTCACTATGATAATATACCTCTTCACTATTGTAAAACACCCATTCACTATTATAAACCGGATGCACATAACTTTTAGAGCAAGGTGATGTAAATGTAAGTGGTTGTATACAGAATCTGCAGGGTCTTCTAAACCAGTATAAAGACGTTAAGTTAAGAGATCTCTAGGACAAGCCAGATGGTGTGTCTCATGCGGTGTCGCTAGTTTACAACATGACTGTGATATTTGCACCTTTCGGTCCGACACATCCGTCTTTGGCAGGTTATGTGGCCTAATACTGGTGTTTGTTTCCATCAGTATTCAGATGTCATCGGTTTTTTAAATCCTGGCTCTCTTTGTTACACCCAATATTTTTTGCAGGCATTTCATTTCTGTTGTTCTGATTTGTCGTTTTTCAATAATGTATTAGTGTCCAGTTTTGATATTGGTATCACAATGTCGGGACGGAAATCGCGTTGAATAAAGCTCTTGTGGTAGTAATTGTCAAGCTTGCAATTAAGCAATGGTGTTAATTACCCAATGATTTGATTTGCCTTATTGCATCTTTGTTGGATTTTCACGGTGAGGTTTTTTTTGCATAGAATGGTATGGAACACATACTATCAATGGGTTACTAAAACAGCATTGTCTTCTGTGCACAACTTTGGAAAATAATACTGGCTTTTGCTCCCAGTACTTCAAGATGTTAAGAAATAAGCGGTCTAATTTCCTCAATCTCTGTTGCAGCAACAAATTGGAACGTATTCATGTTGTCTGCCTTCACATTGACAGCCTAAATTCATCTCTGAGGGCATTGATTTTGTCACAATATTTTTAGATTTGCCCTGCAAAATCTTGTTTATCCATTCACTGTCCAGCCTAATTTAATAGATTTGTGTCTTACAGCTTAAGGTGATTTGCAGCAACTCCGGAAGTTAGTTTTTTCCCTTTAAAAAAATTTAATAAAATTTATGGAAAAAACAAACATTGTCCTTGGTGTGGCTCTGGAATATTAGAGAATATGTGTCTCTGCTTGATTGTGGAGCTTCATACGTCGAGTAATTATTTATTTATTTATTTTTAATAAAACTGCTCTTTAGTAGCTGCACTATTTAGTATTATTTAAAGCGTTGGTTGGCTTAGACAATGTCAGCCACTTTTGTCTTTGTTCATTTAAGTCTTTCAATCTAGGCTTCGGATTTGTTTTTGTCTTTGTTCATTTAAGTCTTTCAATCTAAGCTTCAGATTTGATTTTATCTTTGTTCATTTAAAAGTCTTTCAATCTAAGCTTCGGATTTGTTTTTGTCTTTGTTCATTTAAAAGTCTTTCAATCTAAGCTTCAGATTTGATTTTATCTTTGTTCATTTAAAAGTCTTTCAATCTAAGCTTCGGATTTGTTTTTGTCTTTGTTCATTTAAAAGTCTTTCAATCTAAGCTTCGGATTTGTTTTGTCTTTGTTCATTTAAAAGTCTTTCAATCTAAGCTTCGGATTTGTTTTTGTCTTTGTTCATTTAAAAGTCTTTCAATCTAAGCTTCGGATTTGTTTTGTCTTTGCTCATTTGAAAGTCTTTCAATATAAGCTTTGGATTTGTTTTTGTCTTTGCTCATTTAAAAGTCCTTTCAATCTAAGCTTCGGATTTGTTTTTGTCTTTGTTCATTTAAAAGTCTTTCAATCTAAGCTTCGGATTTGTTTTTGTCTTTGCTCATTTGAAAGTCTTTCAATATAAGCTTTGGATTTGTTTTTGTCTTTGCTCATTTAAAAGTCTTTCAATCTAAGCTTCGGATTTGTTTTTGTCTTTGTTCATTTAAAAGTCTTTCAATCTAAGCTTCGGATTTGTTTTTGTCTTTGTTCATTTAAAAGTCTTTCAAACTAGGCTTGGTTTGTTTTTGTCTTTGTTGCTCATTTAAAAGTCTTAAGCTAGACTTGAGGCTTGTTAGCGAGATGGCAATATTTCTGAGTGAAATGTCTCTTTAATTTGCGGGCTGTCATGGCTTCGTTAGTCAATTTGCCATCACAAATAATTCACTCCAGTGTCTCTTATCACCACACCATGTGAACTGCAGGCACAAATAACTTCAAAAATAATTTATTTTTCTGAAATTTTATTTAATGTTTACCCAGAGGGAAAGATGTTACTTTTTGTAAAAATTGTCATTCTCATATGTGTCTTCTCTTTGTCCTCAACCACATTTGGTTTCTGATTTCTCTCCTTTCGGATAAATATCTTTATTTTCGATTTAAAGGCAAGCTGACATTCATTTTGTTTAAAAAAATTATAATACAGCCACAGTACATATGTAATTATGAACCAAGTTTCCAGTAACAATTATAAGAAGACTAATAATTACCACAGAACAGCAGCGAACTACAAACCAATAATAGCTGGATTGATCTAAAATTAGGGTTACCAGTTCCTCTGAGTCAGATTTAACCATGGCACAGTTCAAAATGTTTGCATAAAATATTAAGACAAAAATGTTGTCTATTTTCACAGCTATCGTGTATACTTGGATTATTGAGAAAATGAATAGGTTCTATATTTATAAAATATAAGTTTTGATGTATGTCGAATTAGCCAAAATTTACTATAGAAATGTTTGCTAGTACTTGTAATTACCTTTAACCAACCAACAATTAAATTATCAGGATTCACAAAAATCACTCAGAACTGGCACCATTGTATAAAATAGATTGAAACATTTCTCTGTAATGTTATTGCCAAATTTAGATACCAGGTAAAATGATTCTCTGAAATGTTTCAAAGGATATGGTGACTTTTATTAGAATTCTATATACATATTCTAGTGTATACATTGTATGAGATTTATTATTTAATGATCTGTTAACCCTCTTTCTGGACAAGTTTAAAAAAAGAAACTATTACACACAAAATAAAATATAAATCTCATTCTATTGTATTTTGTTGTGCAATTTAAATATACAATATAAAGTCTCGATAGAGCAATATAAAAAAAGTTATGGTGTATGGTCTTAGGACACCAAACCAAAATAAAATGATTCAAAATTGTGCAGTATTCTTCGCTACTGCTCATGGCATTCATTGTTGTTGCGTGCAAAAAAACACTGGCGTATGGATGGCAAGTAGTGTCCTGTATTTAATTTGGCTTTTGCCAGTGGCATTTCTAACAGGTTTATGCTGAACATTGTTTTGCATTTTTATTTAAAAAAGTAACGCCATATAAATGCTTTGTTAATAGAAATGAAAGTGGAAAAGCCAAAAATGTTCTAATACAATGAAACAATTAAAATAAATAACAATGTTGTATAATTTTCCGCACTTTTGATGTTTTCTGGCATGTGACAGATTTTCTTGGGAGCACCCACATTTTATTTGAATTTGTTACACATTAACTGTTTTCTCATTATTTGTCTTATGCATGTGTCTTTATGTTTTCAGGCGTCTGGATTGATGGATGTTGCTATTGACACCTGAGCTGCCAGAGAAAAAGGAATTTCTGGATTTTTTTTTTCGTGAAGGTTGTGCAAATATTATATTTCAATAATGAACAGTAGAGAGGAAGTCACAATATTGAATGTAGTGTTTCTTTATTAGGTACAATAGGCTCACTTGTGATTGGATCAATGCCCAGATTTGAAGATGAGGCAGCATTTCCAGTTTCTATTGATTGCTTATTGATAGGTTTTGTCTTGCATATAGTTATTCTCAAGAGAGCTTATCATTTCTGTGAGGCTTCATAATGGTGTCATGTTTCCAGAGTAGATCTGCATAATCCAAGTGTCAAGTTGATCTATTGCTTCATCTGTTTCCCGTGAAAAGAGAAAGACCTGACGCAGATATCATGGAATTCAGCCTACCTCTTCCAGAGCACCTAGGAAAGGATGGTGTGTTGCAGCATCAGTGGTCAAACTTTTCTCAGAGGTTTCGCTTTCACAAGGGCACAAGTCCACAACACCAGGACCCTCTAATGAGGACAACCTCAGTGCTGCTGCATGCTGCGTGCCAGGAGATTAACACCGTCTGTGAGGCACTGAAGATGCTTGACATAGACTTGTTGAAGCTGGACAAAGTACTTGAAGCCATTGAAGACGTGTGCCTCCCACGCTTCATTCTCCTTTTTGAAAGGTTCAGGTATTTTACTCTGGAGCAGGATTCCTCCGAGTCTTTGAACGATTTTATCAATGTTCTCCGGAAGCAGGTCGAGCTGTGTGAGTTTGGTAAGATCAAGGACAGCATCTTGACTACAGCGTTGGTGAACGGAGTGACTGATGAGAACTGCAGGCAATCCTTGCAGAACAGTGATGGACTTTGTTTTGATGATGCAGTGTCAATGTGTAGTGGCACCAACAGAAATGCAGCTTTTACTGATGCTGGGGGCGTGTCAAGCCGGGCCGAGAAGGGGCGGAAGAGAAAAACCAGCAAAACAGGACAGCAGAGTTTTGAGAGTAGCATGTACATGGTGCCATTTTATGACAGTATGAGCGAAGACATGGCTGCCGATGATCACATAATTGAAACTGTTGTCAATGTTAGTAAGAAAAAGAAAACAGTTAAAAAGAAAAAGAAGACGGGTACACCACGCAACGAAGACCTGGTACCGTTCCTGTGTTTTATGTGTGACAATGAATATGCTCATAGAAAGTCATTTCGAAGACACATAGCCTCCAAGCATTTCGACTGCAAAGAATTTTTTTGTAAGCATTGCAAAAAAACATTTGGCAGTCGGACTGAGTGCATAACTCACTGTAAGGGTCATACCTCATTACCACTGTCGGAAGCTCCTATTGTGAAAAGTACGACAAACACTGAGTATGTTTGTTGGTTTTGTGATGAAACCTTTACAGATTTGCCTGAGTACAAAAGGCACAGTGAAACCCATACTGCAGTCCGAGTGTTCTCATGTGAATTGTGCCAGAAAAAAAATCACACCATCGTTAGAATGGTTGGACACCTGAAAGGTCACTTGAGCCCCAGACACAAATGTGAAATATGTGCCAATTGCTTCAGTAAGCCAGAACTGTTAGAAGCTCACTATCGAGTACATGCAGCACATCCTGTTCATCAGTGCCAGGTCTGTGGCAAGAGCTTTGTCACTGCTGATCGACTTCATGGGCACATGAGGTCTCACTCAACGGAGAAACGTTTTACTTGTGAATTGTGTGGTAGATCGTTCTCTCAGAAAGTCAGCTTTGATTACCACAAACGTTGGCATGCTGGAGAGAAGCCATATGAATGTGACATCTGTGGCAGAAGAACAAGGTCTTTTGGTGATTTGAGGAAACACAAAAGAATGCACAGTGATAAGCGTCCGTATGTCTGTGAAGTTTGTGGGAAGAGTTTCCGTTTCATTTCTAATCTTAACAGACATCGTAAGGGACATAGTGGGAAAAGATCTTTTGTGTGCGATGTTTGTGGTAGATCGTTCATCTACGGTGAAGGGCTGAGGGACCACATCAAAGCTGGTCGTTGTCCTGGAAGAAAGAATGAGGGAGACGGTAAAATGCCAGCGAAAGCCTCTCGAGCGAGGGCACCCCATATGCACAACCCTCACCAACAGCTGCAACTCAGTGCTGATTGTAATCCTATTAACTATGCCACATCGCATCGTGCCACTGAAGCAATGCTGAATGATTTTCCACCATCATGGCAGTACATGCTCAGAAACAACGAGACAGACGGAGCAAACAGTCTAGTTGTCATGCCACCGTATCACTAGCTTTCTGATTTATAACATATTCTGAAACTTAGATCCTGAACAAACACTGAAATTTGATGACAGAAGCTCAGAATTTGAACCAGACACGTTTTCTGACCATATGTATATTATGATGTAATTGTATTTCTTCATTGCTTAGTGAACTACTTTCAGCAGCTGTCACTCATAAGTAGACATTGAGGAGATCATTGCGTGCCATACTGTCTGCCGTAGGGGATCGTGTATCTTTACAACTTATTTATCAGTCCTGTTTGTGACTCTCAATTTGTTGGGCACTTTAATAGCATCAGATGGGAAAGTACAGTATAGACAAAAACAGCATTCCAGAAAATGACATTTTATGAAACAGGACTATCAGTGGAACCAATACAGAGTTCATCAGTGTTGCATTCACCCAATTCTATCATTTGAAAGCAAACTATGGACAATCTAAATGCATTAGTTTTCATATAGATCTGAATTTACATGTTGTTAAGAATCACATGGGCAGCTAAGAAAGATGGAAGATGTTTGGAGCATATTCAGTCCAGTTTTGTCAGAAAGTAACAATCATTGTATGGGCATGCTCTGAAAAGTGTGGCACTCAAAATTGGGGTGCAGGGCAAGAGAGAGAGAAAATATTGGACAGTTGAACACAATAGGAGATCATATCAAAGAAGCAGCACTTGGGATGTCTGATATTTTGTTGTTTATACAAAAGTGATAGAAAAAACAGTTGCTGGAGTCATTCACATCATTCATTTATTAAATCTCTCTCTCTTGCTCTTTCAAACAAATACAAACCGACTAACACAGAAACACCTTATTCACATGACCCTTATACAAAGAAATTTTCAGTAATAATCTTTTTTGCATTACATTTTTATGCATTCTTTTCATTAAGACCTTCATTTAAATCTTTTTCTTGTTCTGTAAAGGAGCCCACAAATTGTTAATGGAAGTTCATTTTGTGAAACGTTGTGGTTTATTTATGGTTAAATGATATATTGTTTTAATGCTTAATGTTTAATCAAGGCAGCCCTTTGCCCAAATAATTTTTTTATCTTTAATGTTGAGCTGGACATGAAATTAGTGGTTTGGAATTAAATTGTTCAAAATCTCATTTAAAAAATAAAAGGTTGCTGTCGTTGTATAACTACTGCAGCCATTGTAATCTTGAGTGCTTCTGTACTTTGTTTGGTGTTTTAAAAAAAATGCTGTACATTGAAGCTTGAAGATCCTTGCATGTGTCAGTTATAAATGTCATGCTGCACAGATTATTTGTATTAAAAAAAAACCACCATCCATCATTAAGGAAAAGATGTTGCAAATTCTGTGTACATACAAAATATTTAACTCAAATAATCACATTGTTGTGGGTGATATTTATTTTCCCCTCATTTCTTTGTTGCTAGTATGCTACTTTTATGTCTCGGAATTGTGTGGTTTTCTTTGCAAACTGCATTTTGAGGTTGATAAATAGGTGTTCTTTATGTGTCATTTATTTAAAATGTGTGCTTAAGATCAGAATGTTTGTTGAAACTTTCAAATTAGTTTGTACAGTTGACATTATCTACCTGTGTATCATCTTCCTTAATAGTACTAATTTCATTTGTAAAAATAAGTGGTTCTAACTGTGATTGCTGTCATGGTTCACTTATTTATCGTTGAAGAGGATGTGGATTGAATAGCTGTAGTGAATTGTAAATGTGACATGGCTGCTTCACATTCACTATGTTTGCTGGGGAAAATGGGCTTCTCAGAGCACTTTTTTTTGTGCATCTTTTTTGCAGTTTGGGGATGCTTGGACTAGTCGGCACAAACCATATAATCTTATGGTTTTTACGTTTTCATCATTTCAAGTCTTTTCTTTATTTTGAGTTTCAAAATATGCAGCAGAATTTTGTGTGTGTGTGCAGGGATGGTGGGAAAAGGATTGTGGTCAGCTCTCCGTATTATATACATGTTTCTTCACCACCTTATTCTTAGCAAATAGGTCCTGTATTACAGTATTTCTGTGCTCTTTTATCTGTGGTCAGCTCTCCGTATTATATACATGTTCCTTCACCACCTTATTCTTAGCAAATAGGTCCTGTATTACAGTATTTCTGTGCTCTTTTATCTGTGGTCAGGTCTCCGTATTATATACATGTTTCTTTACCACCTTATTCTTAGCAAATAGGTCCTGTATTACAGTATTTCTGTGCTCTTTTATCTGTGGTCAGGTCTCCGTATTATATACATGTTCCTTCACCACCTTATTCTTAGCAAATAGGTCCTGTGTTACAGTATTTCTGTGCTCTTTTATCTGTGGTCAGGTCTCCGTATTATATACATGTTCCTTCACCACCTTATTCTTAGCAAATAGGTCCTGTATTACAGTATTTCTGTGCTCTTTTATCTGTGGTCAGGTCTCCGTATTATATACATGTTTCTTTACCACCTTATTCTTAGCAAATAGGTCCTGTATTACAGTATTTCTGTGCTCTTTTATCTGTGGTCAGGTCTCCGTATTATATACATGTTTCTTTACCACCTTATTCTTAGCAAATAGGTCCTGTATTACAGTATTTCTGTGCTCTTTTATCTGTGGTCAGGTCTCCGTATTATATACATGTTTCTTCACCACCTTATTCTTAGCAAATAGGTCCTGTATTACAGTATTTCTGTGCTCTTTTATCTGTGGTCAGGTCTCCGTATTATATACATGTTCCTTCACCACCTTATTCTTAGCAAATAGGTCCTGTATTACAGTATTTCTGTGCTCTTTTATCTGTGGTCAGGTCTCCGTATTATATACATGTTTCTTCACCACCTTATTCTTAGCAAATAGGTCCTGTATTACAGTATTTCTGTGCTCTTTTATCTGTGGTCAGGTCTCCGTATTATATACATGTTCCTTCACCACCTTATTCTTAGCAAATAGGTCCTGTATTATAGTATTTCTGTGCTCTTTTATCTGTGGTCAGGTCTCCGTATTATATACATGTTCCTTCACCACCTTATTCTTAGCAAATAGGTCCTGTATTACAGTATTTCTGTGCTCTTTTATCTGTGGTTTCTGTGACACTTGTTTTGGCATGGTTACCTCATGCCAAATATTGACATCATCCATAGAAGGGTATTAAGGCAAGGTATCCAAACAGGACACCCCAACTTGCAGTTCAACAATGTCCAGTATCATGTCCATGCTTAACTATTCACAACCAATGGCAGACCTAACAATGTTCATAACTTGTCAATGTTACTTATTTGTTTGGGTAAACTTCCTACATTAATTATATTAAATATTTTGGTATGCTTTCTGTGTTCTTCTATTTCATTCATTTTATTTGTATTAATGCTTAAATATACAAGAATAATCAGAAATCTGCATGACCTTGTGGTTGTTCATGAGTTAAAAACTTTTTCTTGTTTTCCAGAAAGCCATTTTTGAGTTATTTTCATGGGTTTTGAAAAGAAAAAACCTAAATCATCTTTAATTTGCACCAAATATAAAAATTCTTGCTGTAACTTCATGCACACATGAAACACCTGTTTGTCTTGATACCTATGGTTATGTGTCTTTATGTTTCAGGCCTCTACTTGGGTGGATGGATGTCACAACATTTGACATGAAGGCCTGATTGGATTGGAAAGCTTAAAATAGATAAACTATTTAGAAGATGCAGAAGGCATGCCTCAGATGAACATTATCAACGTGGAAAACTAATTTCCAACAACATTTATACAAAACATAATTTTAATCATTATTAGTTTGACTGGCATGCTGTAAGAGAGCAAGGCCATTGATTGTTGATATCACAGAGTGATTCACTTGCAAGCACAGATGGAATTCACTTTGCCCCTTCCCCAACAGCTGGACAAACACGGTGTGCTGTTGAAACAGTGGACTAGTTTCTCTCAGAGGTTTCACTGCCATAGAAATTCTGCCTCATCAAGTGATCCTGGCTCACCGTCATTTCTGCTGTTTGCAGCCAACCATCACCTGAAGAGTGTTTATGAATCTTTAAGAATGTACGGTTTGGACTCGCCGAAATTGAGCAAGGTTTTGGAGGTCATAGAGCAGCTGTGCTTGCCTAGTTTTCTCCTTCTATTTGAAAGATTTCGCTACTTCACGTTGGAGCAGGACACATCAGAAACCTTGCATGACTTTATCAATGTCATGAGGAAGCAAGTAGAGCTGTGTGAGTTTGGGGACACCAAGGACAGCATCATGGCCAGCATATTGGTGAATGGTGTCGGCGATGAGGGTTTCAGGCAGACTCTGCAAGCCACAGACAAACTGCGCTTTAATGATGCCGTGGACAGTCTCTCACAAAGAAGTGTCAGCGCTGGTAATAATGTCGCAGCTGTGTCCACCGTTAGTAATAATGCCGCAGCAGTGTCCACCGTTGGTAATAATGCAGCAGCAGTGTCCACCGTTAATGTACCAATTCCCAGTATCAAGGCTACAGATGTGCCCAGTGCTGATATTTCTGACATACCGGTATCCAGAAAGCCGAGAGAAATTAAAAATAAACCTGCAACATCTACCAAATCTAGCCATAAAGGAATCATGTACATTATGCCACTCCAAAGCAGTTTTAAAGAAGAGGAAGATTCTGATGACCACATTGTCAAGACATTACCTACTGTCGTTAGTGGAAGGAGACATAAGGTCAAGTCGAAGAAGTCTAGCCAACGGTCGCAGAGTGTGCTCAGGCCAAAAGCTTTCTTATGTTTCAATTGTGACAATGAATATGCCTCAAGGAAATCATTTCGTCGGCATGTTGCCTCGAAGCATGGGGACTGTAGTGAATATTACTGTAAGCATTGCAACAAAACTTTCTATAATCGCACAGAGTGTATTACACATTGCATGGGCCATAAAACATCACCCTCTTCTGGGGAGAATGCAGCAGAAGCTAAGGGTGGTGACAACACTGAGTTTATCTGTTGGTACTGTGACAACACACTTCCCAACCTAATAGACTATAAGAAGCATTGTCTGTCACATTCCGCAGTAAGGGTGTTCTATTGTGAACTGTGTCAAAGGAAGAATCATACCCTGACTCGAATGATTGGACATCTGAAGGGACACCTGAGCCCCAGGCACAGGTGTGAGATTTGTGCCAACTGTTTCGGTAGAGCAGAGTTACTAGAGGCTCACATGCAGACGCATGCAGCGCAGCCCGTCCACCAGTGTCAGGTGTGCTCTAAGAACTTTGTCAGTGCTGATCGCCTGCAAGGGCACATGAGGACTCACTCAGGGGAGAAACGATTCACCTGCGAGCTCTGTGGCAAATCGTTTTGTCAGAAAATGAGTCTGGATTATCACAAGCGTGTACATACAGGAGAGAAGCCTTACGAATGTGATGTTTGTGGTAAGAGGACTGCTTCTTTTGGTTACTTGAGAAAACATAAGCAGATGCACAGCGACAAGCGTCCATACATCTGTGAGGTTTGTGGGAAGAGTTTTCGTTTTATCTCAAACTTGACCAGACATCGTAACGGACACACTGGCAAGAGAGCATTTGCTTGCGATGTATGCGGCAGAACATTCATCTACCGCGAAGGCCTGAGAGACCATATTAAAGCGGGCCGTTGTCCTGGCCGGAAGCAAGAGGGGATTATAAAACGTGCACCAAGGGCACCGAGATCCAAAAGTCAGCATGTTCACAGCTCCTCACACACTAGTGCACAAGGACTAGCTTCCTACGCCCCTTCGCAGCATGCTCCAGAAGCGCTTCTCAATGACTTGCCACACTGGCAGTACATGCTCAGAAACAACGAGCCAGATGGGGGGGATGGACTAATTGTCGTGCCAACATACTACTGATCCCTTTTTTCTTTAAAATCTCTCATTCCATTACGGTTCTTTGCAGCAATACAACAAATGACTTGCTGTCTTCTTTTCATCTGTCCAAAAACTGTCTTTCTCAGTTGGTTTTTGCCAGTCTAGCCCCTTCCATTTCTATGTATCTTTTATACAGTTATATGGCAGCTTTTCTTTTGCCACTGTTATATCCATATATTCAGTAATGATACCATACATGAAACTCCGGGCAGTATGAGCCAGAAATTAATAGAGGCATCCTTTTTTTTTTTGTTTTTTTTTTTTGACATAAGTGGCTTGGCAACACGTAGAAGACGCACAGGCAGACACCAGTGTCACTGCCACCTTCTACACGTCACAAGACAAGTAGCCAACCACACGTGAGCCCAACAGCGAGAATATCCCAGATCATGCAGTGGCAATCATCATTATTGGAAGAAAAATATCTGCACACATGTTCACAGATATTGGGGCAAAGATATGCCAGAGACATAAAACTTGTAAACGTTAAATGTGAACACCATGTCACCATTGGAAGAAAAGTATTCACATGCACAGAAACTTAGAAGAAAATATCATAGCTGTAGATTTAGACTGAACATCCTGTTAGTTGATCTTTTGCCACTTGTGAAGGGTGGGTTGCAAGCTGAAGTTCTTTCAAGTCTGTGATAATGTCCATAAATGCAATTGAAAGTGTTGGGTCGAAAGGCGAAGATATCGCAGCCTCGCTGTAAACTATGACACAACATCCTTTTCAGGACAAATGATGAAGAAGAAGAATATCCATATGTTGGGAAACAACAGAACACTTTGAGATTGGTGATTTGTAAAAAGAAAAAAAAGTAGTAGTGAATATGATTGCAAAGACAAAAAATGTTGAGCACTCGGAAATCATACATGAAGCAACCAGAAAACAAGTGAAGTAATAGTCACCTTGAAATTGAACTAGTAACAAATGCGCCTCGCTGCTTGACAAAAACAAATTAGGTGATTCAGCCAAATATATTCCTCGTGTTTTCTCGAGTGCTAACGAGTTTTCACTTATTGCTGCTGCAAGCATTGTATTTTTTAGCTTTGAACATTAGTTTACATTGTGTAGCATGTTTCTAATTGTTGTAAAGTTCATATAGAAGTTTTTCATGTTTGTATGTAGTTCAACGACCTATTAGCCAGTTTAGGTTAACCAAAAATGTAGCCACATTGTCTTTTGCAAACTGGCTATTTCGTGGCGTTTGATTGTGGCTGATTTATTACCAAGTTAACGGTATGCCATGTGGATGGATACCAATCCCTTTACTGGGGAAGATGGAACAGAGCTATTCTACTTCCATGCATGTTGTGTTGTGTATGTTGATTAAAGAGGGTTGTGCATGGGGCTAGCTACCTCGTGTAAAACTAATTGTAAAGTCGTCTTCTTTGGCGTTCGTCTTAAAAAGGGCATTGTGTTTACAGTGAGGCTGCGATATCTGTGCCTTTTGACCTGACATGACACATATAATTTCAGCTGGCATTTTTGGGTGCTGGGTTTGCCTCGCCACTGCGATCCCTGTTCTCGTGCAGCCTGTTCCCAGGGCCGCCACTTAGAGGCGGGCTTGTTCGGCGCTAGTTCGCTGACCCTGATGCAAGCAGTCAGCTATGAGTCGCTGGCTGCTGTAGAAGAAATTAACACTACCCAGCATTTTTTGTACTGATTACAATTATTTAAAAGTTGAAGGAAGAGCTGTATAAAATGTAAAGAGTGTTAATTGAAAGACAAGAAGATTGACACTGCTGAGACAGGTGCCAAACATTTGAATTTGTTGTACGTTTTATGTTCGTTTCAATTGAGATATTCCATTTGAGAAGGGTGGACTCTCCATTTGGTCTCATTCACAATTTTGACATGGAAAGCCTCAATTGAAACCGTGTCAAATTTTTTTGTTTCCTTTTGTAATACGCCAAGTTGTCATTGCTTATTTAGGGGACTGATTTGATTATTGTTATTTTCCCGTACACATCAGCACCAGAATGACGTTTATATTTAATTTGTTCAAACTATCATATTTAATTTGTTCAAACTATTATTCCCATCTACTGGTCTTCGTGGCAGTGTGGTTAATAAGACTAATGTATAATGGGTACTTAACATGAAGAAGTTTGCATTCTTCATGTTATTTCATCCCTGAGAACAATGTCAGCTTATCTCGGCTTGACAGGTTGCTGGATCAATAACCAACCATCTGGGTTTGAACCTGTCTATTCAGGCTAAGAGGTTGATATCCTAACTGTTCGACCACTTGCACCTCTAGTTCACATTTAGATCCACTCTTCCAATGATTTTGAGGAACAATCTTGTTATCCATGGCTGGCCAGAGTTTCACAGATACCGATTTTACTTAATTGCTCATCTTTTACTGCACAGTGTATGGGCCTTTTTTTTTTTTCATTTTTAGTGGGCCTAATAGTTTTACAGGATATAATAATGTCCAACTTTTCTGAGCAGCCTCTTACAGCTTGCCTGGCAGGTTACAGTATTATTATTCCTTTCAGAATCTAGTAATATGGGTGACTTGCCGTATACTTGGCACCAAAATACCAGAACCTTGACAAAACACTTCTCCTCTTCTACCCTAGGAAAGAAAGAATGCCAAACTTATTTTATCTGGTGTCTTACTCTTGACCTAGTTTGAGTCTAGGTATCTTATAGATTGCCTAATGTTGTCATCCCTTTGGATTTGGGTTGTCCTGAGGGTTTGGATCCTTTGCTTCCCATGCCTGCAGTAGCAGCCAGACTTTGACCAAACCACGCAAGTTGAGACTACTCCACTCGAGACGGCAAGGTCTCGGCTTTGAGATCTTGTTGTATTGTCTGATTCTGTACCTTGTCTCTTTTTGTCATTTGGACCCACCTTCCTTAATTATATAAATTTCATTTCTGAGCTTGTGAGCTGCCGTTTGTGGGTTGTTGCGATTGCCCACTGTGAAACTAGTACATAGGGCTGCAGTAGTATAGAGTCACCTTGTTGTTCTTACTTATTGCTCTTTTCCTGAGGGGATCCTATTTATGGCATGACAACAGTTTTGATGCTTCTCTTTGTGGTCTGTAACCCTGCTCCAAGGTATTTGAACTGCTTGACCTGATCCAGAGACAGTTTACCAAGCTTATCGTTTCTATTCTCTGGAGGCTACCTTGGTTGTTTGTTTTTGAACTTGCTAATAATCATCTCACTCTTCTCCAGCTACTTTTTTGTTGTTGCAGATTTGACGACATCTAGCGAAATGACTCTTCAGGGTCACATCATTGGTAAACATCAGCTCTGATATAAACTGGTCTCATTTTCCAGTACCCCATTGAGTACATTTTGATCCTTTTCTTAGAAGTTTTCTTCCCTTCTTCGTTCTCAAACTCCCACTACCAAGTTCTGAAAAGGACTTTGCAAGTAGAAGGATGTTGTCCGGAGAGCGAAATGCATTGTGTCGTAGTTTACAGCTTCGCTGCACTATTTGCACCTTACGGCATGACACATTTGACTTCAGCAGACATTTTTTGGTACCGGGTTAGTCTTCCCTCTTTGATCTCTTCTCATTAGCCACTCTGTTCTGTTGCAGCCTGTTATCCAGGATCACTGCGTGGAGGTGTAGAAGGTCTTGATGCTAGTCAGCTTTGGGTCACTGACCGCTGCAGCCCAGTATCTTGATTCCCTTAAACGTTTTGACATCATCCATTGGTAGTATGAAGATCTGTGGTCATATAATGTCACCCTGTCTTATGCCACTGCTGGTCTTGAACACCTCCTGGCGTTTGGTTGTCTGTCCTAATGTGGTTTCTGCAAGTCTTATAGAAACTGAATGGTTAAGACCAAGGGTGCTGGAATGTTCTTTCTGTCCAGGCATTCACAGAGCCTGCTCCAGAAAACGTTATCGAATGCCTTTTCCGGATTAAAAAGAAACAGGTACATTCCATCATGATGCCCAAGTTTTTCTTAATCAATCGAGTGTGAAGACAAGGCCTTCACTACTTCGGTTTGCTCTTAAATCACATTGGGCCCGCATGCCTGGTTCCATCAAATTTCTTAGTCGCTGCTCCACTATCCACTTGAAATCTTTGACATGGGCATGGAGGTATATGCCTCTATGGTTGTCACATAATTGGTTGTCACACTATTTACAAATCGGTATAATGATGACCAGTTACCAATCTTTTGGTATAACCGTATGGTGTCAGGCTGCTCACAGAATCTTTAGGAGTAACAATTCACCTGCAGTTCCTGTGTACCTGTACTTGACTTGACCAAATACTTGCCATCAAAATACCAGAACTTAACATCAACATCTTGCCTTTTTTTTTTTCTGCGTTCGTTCTCAATCTCCCGAAACCAAGCTGAACAGAGCTTTGCAAGTAGCAGGATGTAGTCTAGAGAACAGAATGCGTTGTGTCGCTAGTTTACAGCCTGATTGCAATATTTGCACCTTTCGGTCCGACACATCCGTCTTTTGCAGGCCTTGTCTTCTGTTTGCTCCATATGAGGCATAGGACAACCATTGCATCTGGCTCCCTTACAGGAAGCCTGTATCAAAGCACCCTCTTGTAGCAATTACTTTGTGCATGATACAGTTGCTAGCTCCATTCACAACACTCTTTAGTTACCTTTAACAACGGCTATGTAGGTTACAGTGGTTCTGTCCTTGTTATCCCAAAGTACCTCTCGAGTGTAACACTAATATCCCAGCTTACTCTTGCCTTCTTCATAAGTTCAATCGTCAGGGCTAAAAATAGGATTCAGTTAAGCATGGAAAATCTCCCACAAATGTCAGTTCTCTACAAGTTGAGCTGGTTCCTTCAATGTAATAAATGATCAGATAGACCACCCAGTCTAGAGCACATGAAATCACGTGCAGGTTTCCTATCAGGAGGGCATGCTGATGGACCCCCATGCTTCATACTAACATAACATAACAAAACAGGAACAAGCAGAAAGAGAAAGTTGTTTTATGGATCCTTTGTACTTATTCATTTAGGCTTTTCATTCCATGTGAGGCATAGGGCCATCACTACAACTGCCTCTATACAAGAAATCTGTACCCACTTACATTTGTCATTTCTGTAGGAGCTGTTTTCTTGTTTTTGCTCCTGACAAAGCATAGAGCCATCACTACAGCTGCTTTTCCTGCCCCTCCTCTCTACCTCTGTACAAGAAACCTGTATTCAGCTTTCCCATTGTTGTATTTTACTAACCATTGCAGGAAACCTCCAACATACTTCTCCAGTGGTGGTTTCTGTAGTAATTCATTTTACATGATGAGGCTGCTAGCTTCATACACACAGTTGTTATTAACCACCACCACGCCTAACAAAACATTGACGTTATTTCCCCTGCAGCTGCATTATTGTTCAGCATGTCATGTCGTTGTTGTCGACTTTGAGAGACCAACCCTTTTTTGTTGATTTTATTGTGTGTAGAGACATATATTATTAAAGAACGTGTTGGTGTTGTTTTCATTGTGTGTGTTAGTTTCTGAGATACTAGAATATGAAGTTGAAAATGTCCACAAATATATCACCAACACTTACACTCACCAATTAGGGTCTGCCAGGGTTCCAGAGAAAATGTGTATTTGCCACAAAGCACTCACCACTGTTCATCTAAAAGATATATCTGTTAGTTTCCACTCCAAACGTATTTATGACTTCTAAACAAACAAACTATAAACAGATTTACCTCAGAAATATCTGTTGTAACACCTTAACTTCATCACCCTCAATAATGGAAAAACCTTCAAGTTCCATTGAAAAGGAGAGTTTCTAAATTATCTATTAAATCAGCAACAAGACAATGTTCCATAAGAAACGAGCTGACGGATGTTGCCTAGTTTTCAGTATTCAAATACCTGTATGTTCAGCCGTATCTATGGCATTAACCTGAAGTTTATACATGATACTACTATCACTATCAATTGTTGAAATCAAATTGCCTTCGGCTAAGCAACATATTGTCCTGCAGGCAATCTTACTTGACCAGAAGTGTGGTACCACGTAAAGGTATTAACAACTTTGCAGTGGCTGCCCATGTAAATACCTTGTCACAAAACCATTTAGCACTATTTATATTTTCTTGAAATAAGTGATCTGTTTGTTGTCTTGATTCTTTCATGCTCTTCTCATGTTCTTTGCGTACATGGGATGATATAAACTTCCTTGACATTGTAGAAAAACTGCCACTTAACGTCTGTGTTCTATGATACATTGACTGTTAGAGCAGACTATGTGGTGAAATGATTCCTAATGTGTGTCAGCTGTCTTACTCTATGTATATACTGCAGCTGGATTTGCATGTAAGCTTTTGTTTTATACATATTTATATACATATATATATATATCTATATATAGCTTTTAAGTATATTTTTATCTGGTTGAAACCAAAAAAAAAGTATTTTTTCCATTTTTTTTTTACATGATGTGTTGTATGTTGGAACATCTGAGTTAGCAAAGTGGCACAGAGCTTGCTCCTTACTGTGAAGGTGTAGAGTTCAATCCTCTTTATTAACATGTTCCAGTCGACGTAACCCTAAATAAGCACCTGGCTTACTGTTCGGGAGGACCACTCAACCACATTAAAAAGCTTAGGCCTAGTTACAACAGTCTCTAACACTTCATCTCTGACAGCAGTATTAGCCATGGGACTTCATTGGCCTTTTTCTTGGTAAATCCCGTTGAGTAACCCGTGTAGTTGGCAAGCTATTCCTTGTATTTACTGTATCAGATTTGACCCAAAAAATGTTGGGGAGGGAACAGGGAGAGGAAGAGAGAGCAAGCTATTTCTAGAGTTTCCTTAACCAAGTCAGACTTTCTGGCTAAGTGGGGTGTTGGGGGGCCTGCTACTGTAAGAGGGTAAAAATAAATATATTTTTCTTGTTTATATTGGCAAGAAAGTGAACCATAACTGCATTGGTTTGTGAATGCCGTTTCCATCACAACGTCCTTGTTGTTCTGATCCCTGAGAAACTGATGGTGAATCCAGTTCAGTTCATTCCGTAGCCCATCAAGTCGTTGGGGCATACTTGAAAACAATCCCACACGACATCTTTCTGTCCACTGCCGCCAGAAGTGACGAAATGTTTGGCCACTCAGTGATGTTGTCTGCCCATCTCTTCCTTCTTCTGGTACGGAAACATGCAGTATCAAATTTGTAATTTCACTGGGCCTCATGACGTGCCATGCGAAGCCATCTTTTGATAGCTGTGACCAGATCATCGAAAGGTCCAATTTCGTTTTCCACTCTTCGTCGCATTTCTAAGCGAATTTACTCCTTTATTCCTGGGTCTTGTGAAGCAGCTTTGAAAGTGATGGGTCAATGTGAATGATGGGGTGTGCTGCCCTAGAGGTGAACAATGGCTTTTTCCCAACCACAGAGAGAGCTGCGATTAGGGCAAGAATACAGAGATAGTCATGTGACAAGGGTGCAACCTGTTTCCAACATGATCTTCCTCTTTTGTCCTACTGCCCTTGCCATGAGGCGTAACAGAGGGGCAACATGCATAGATTTTTTTTTATCACCAGGTACAAGCCATGTGCTGTTGTTAGGTGGAACTTCCCAAGCTCGATACACCTGCATCATGGTCAACCCTTTGCACTTGGACAGATATCTACATATGATATGTTCTCGCTGCAGGCTAGTCATTTTGCATCCTGGTCCGTCATGATTGAAAGAAAACGAAGAAGAATTCAGACCACTGGAGAGAGATATGTTAGAAGATATGAAAGGCAACACCACATGTGCAAGTCAGTGGCAGTTCACAGCTTAGAACTGATCAAATAAAAACAGAGACCCACATCTATATAGCTAGAAAACTGTTATTACAGAGTACTTCCCATTGCTAGGGTTTGGTTCCGGGAGGGCAATAAAGGCTGCTTGCCTCAGATAGTCACTGTGCTATGATCAGGCTTGCTTTTTCCACCCCATCAATAAAACTTGATCTTAGCAACCATGTCTACAGACTATGAGACTAGTTCAGACTCACGTTCTTCAGTCTGTTTTTTTAATCTCGTAATATTTCTTAGTTTCTTGCTTTATTTTTGTCCCCATTGTCTTGGCTTCAAAGACTATTGTAATTACATTTATAACCACATACAGTATCTGATATGTATCACAGATATGTTGCTGATAAATTGTGCTGATAATAAATCGTGATTTGTGGCCAGACATGTTCTTGTAAGTCTTTGGTGTGACTGATTCTTTGTGTGATGTGGCCTTCTGATGTAACTGGCTCTTTTGTACGGCCAGCCCTTTCAGATTCCCAGCCGAGGGCGAAGATGCGGTAGTGAATGAGCTGACAGCAGCCAGAGACTCGTAGCTGGCTGCTTGTGTCAGGGTCAGTGAACCATAGCTGACCAAGACCCTTTTTCACCTTCAGGTGGTGGCCAAAGAGAAACTCTGAAATCTGGCTAAGAGAATATTGAACACAGAGGGAAGGCAAACTCAGCCCCCAAAATGCCATGCTGAAACCAGATGTGTTGGGCTGAAAGGCTCAGCCTCGTTGTAAACTATGGTGTAACATCCTTTTTAGGACGACCGTTGAAGACAAAGATTCCCAATCAGTCATAATGATCCTCAGGAATGACTCAGCTAGCCTGTCAGAAGTGTTAAATGGAGACCAGTTATGAATTCAACAAACACACCTCTGTCTACTACAAGATATATAAAAATGAGGCTGATAGACCTTGCAATGGGATAGAACAAACTGAATTAGTGGGATAGAACAAACTGAACTGAAGCAATGGGATAGAACTAACTGAACTGATGCAGTGGGATAGAACAAACTGAACTTAAGCAATGGGATAGAACAAACTGAAACAGTGGGATCGAACAAGCTGAACTGATTCAGTGGGATAGAACAAACTGAACTGATGCAGTGGGATAGAACAAACTGAACTGATGCAGTGGGATAGAAAAAACTGAACTGATGCAGTGGGATAGAACAAACTGAACTGATGCAGTGGGATAGAACAAACTGAACTGATGCAGTGGGGTAGAACAAACTGAAGCAGTGGGATAGAACAAGCTGAACTGATGCAGTGGGATAGAACAAACTGAACTGATGCAGTGGGATAGAACAAACTGAACTGATGCAGTGGGGTAGAACAAACTGAAGCAGTGGGATAGAACAAGCTGAACTGATGCAGTGGGATAGAACAAACTGAACTGATGCAGTGGGATAGAACAAACTGAACTGATGCAGTGGGATAGAACAAACCAAACTGAAGCAGTGGGATAGAACAAACTGAACCGATGCAGTGGGATAGAACAAACTGAACTGATGCAGTGGGATAGAACAAACTGATGCAGTGGGATAGAACAAACTGAACTGATGCAGTGGGATAGAACAAACCAAACTGAAGCAGTGGGATAGAACAAACCGAACTGAAGCAATGGGATAGAACAAACTAAATCAGTGGGATAGAACAAACTGAAGAAAGGGATATATCTAAGAAAGTAAAACGACAACTAAAATGATCTGAGATATAGTGGCCCACTTGACCTCACCAATAAACAATCAAGTGTCAGTAGTCTGATTATAAATCCGTTACTTTCTATCTCATGTACTATCTTTTCAATTAATTATTTTTAATGGACACAGATTTGTGACCATTAGGGGAATAATCCAACATGAGAACATGTTCTCCAAGTCGTTCAACACAGAGGTGCAGCGTGACAGCATTCCCCTGTCCAACCAAGATGGGGTATAAACTGTATGGGGCAGACAGCCAAGCTTACGAGTGACATGTATGTGGTTATTTGAGGGATAAACTTGAGTCAGTCATGTTTTTGAGTGACATATATGTGGTTATTTGAGGGATATACTTGAGCCAGTCATGTTTTTGAGTGACATATATGTGGTTATTTGAGGGATATACTGGATGATGATAGAGAAGCGCAAGATACATGGCCACATTTATGAAAGAAATAGATGTGATTGAGGTATACGCGTTAAGATGACGAGCCAAGCCCGAGATAGGCAGCCTAATTTATGTGGGACATATGATCATCTGAAGGGCAAGCTACATTATGACTAGAGAAGCCAGAGAGATCGAGGAAATTAGACGTAGTTATTCCAGTGAGACTGACGCAGCAGATGTTAGCTCTGCATAATGTGAATGTCTGTATGACACGGATTACCTATGTCAACCTGACAATCTTGTCTGTTGCCCGCTCTGTCCGTGTTGTTATTTCAAATCCCCACAATGAGTAGGTTTGCTCTTTTGTGCGCCCTGACAAGGGCGTGAAAGTGGCGGGTTACAGTAGCCTTTCTCACATACCGAGCGTGCCGATGAAGGGGGACCGGGGTCCTCCAGGTGGTTGTGCTATTCTTGGCTTCATCTGTGTGTCGCTTGCTACTACTGGGATCACGTCGATACCTTGCTTGTTACCCAGGCTCCCATGAAAACAGCCCGTTTTCAGGAACTGCTACGAGGAAGCCAAGGTTGAAGGTCTAAGCCAGTATATTTTGCCTGATCAGACGTTAGTCTACCTAACCCTGTTAGTGTGTAAGGCGTAGTCTTCTTAACGCTGTTTGTGTGTAAGGCGTAGTCGTCCTAACCATGTTACTGTGTAAGGCGTAGTCGTCCTAACCTTGTTAGTGTGTAAGGTGTAGTCGTCCTAGCCTTGTTAGTGTGTAAGGCGTAGTCGTCCTAACCTTGTTAGTGTGTAAGGCGTAGTCGTCCTAACCTTGTTAGTGTGTAAGGCGTAGTCGTGTCGTTCTAACCCTGTTAGTGTGTAAGGCGTAGTCGTGTCGTCCTAACCCTGTTAGTGTGTAAGGTGTAGTCGTGTCATCCTAACCCTGTTGGTGTGTAAGGCGTAGTCGTCTTAACCCTGTTAGCGTGTAAGGCGTAGTCGTCTTAACCCTGTTAGTGTGTAAGGCGTAGTCATGTCGTTCTAACCCTGTTAGTGTGTAAGGTGTAGTCGTGCTCTCCTAACCCTGATAGTGTGTAAGACGTAGTCGTGTCGTCCTTACCCTGTTAGTGTGTAAGGCGTAGTCGTGTCGTCCTAACCCTGTTAGTGTGTAAGGTGTATTCGTCCTTACCCTGTCAGTGTGTAAGGCGTAGTCGTGTCGTCCTAACCCTGATAGTGTGTAAGACGTAGTCGTGTCGTCCTAACCCTGTTAGTGTGTAAGGTGTAGTCGTCCTAACCCTGTTAGTGTGTAAGGCGTAGTCGTGTCGTCCTAACCCTGATAGTGTGTAAGGCGTAGTCGTGTCGTCCTAACCCTGATAGTGTGTAAGGCGTAGTCGTGTCATCCTAACCCTGATAGTGTGTAAGACGTAGTCGTGTCGTCCTAACCCTGTTAGTGTGTAAGGCGTAGTCGTGTCGTCCTAACCCTGTTAGCGTGTAAGGTGTAGTCGTCCTAACCCTGTTAGTGTGTAAGGCGTAGTCGTGTCGTCCTAACCCTGATAGTGTGTAAGGCGTAGTCGTGTCGTCCTAACCCTGTTAGTGTGTAAGGCGTAGTCGTGTCGTCCTAACCCTGTTAGTGTGTAAGACGTAGTCGTGTCGTCCTAACCCTGTTAGTGTGTAAGGCGTAGTCGTGTCGTCCTAACCCTGTTAGCGTGTAAGGTGTAGTCGTCCTAACCCTGTTAGTGTGTAAGGCGTAGTCGTGTCGTCCTAACCCTGATAGTGTGTAAGGCGTAGTCGTGTCGTCCTAACCATGTTAGTGTGTAAGGCGTAGTCGTGTCGTCCTAACCCTGTTAGTGTGTAAGGCGTAGTGGTGTCGTCCTAACCCTGTTAGTGTGTAAGGCGTAGTCATGCTCTCCTTATCCTGATAGTGTGTAAGGCGTAGTCGTGTCGTCCTAACCCTGTTAGTGTGTAAGGTGTAGTCGTCCTAACCCTGTTAGTGTGTAAGGCGTAGTCGTGTCGTCCTAACCCTGTTAGTGTGTAAGGTGTATTCGTCCTTACCCTGTCAGTGTGTAAGGCGTAGTTGTGCTCTCCTAACCCTGTTAGTGTCTAAGGCGTAGTCGTGTCGTCCTAACCCTGATAGTGTGTAAGACGTAGTCGTGTCGTCCTAACCCTGTTAGTGTGTAAGGTGTAGTCGTCCTAACCCTGTTAGTGTGTAAGGCGTAGTCGTGTCGTCCTAACCCTGATAGTGTGTAAGACGTAGTCGTGTCGTCCTAACCCTGTTAGTGTGTAAGGCGTAGTCGTGTCGTCCTAACCCTGTTAGTGTGTAAGGTGTAGTCGTCCTAACCCTGTTAGTGTGTAAGGCGTAGTCGTGTCGTCCTAACCCTGATAGTGTGTAAGGCGTAGTCGTGTCGTCCTAACCCTGATAGTGTGTAAGGCGTAGTCGTGTCGTCCTAACCCTGTTAGTGTGTAAGGTGTAGTCGTCCTAACCCTGTTAGTGTGTAAGGCGTAGTCGTGTCGTCCTAAACCTGATAGTGTGTAAGGCGTAGTCGTGTCGTCCTAACCCTGTTAGTGTGTAAGGTGCAGTATTCACAGATCGCTGAGAAGCTATCATTTAACAGGGTCGGAGATGTCATCTTTATAATAACTTCAAAATTGAGACTACATATTTTTGTACCAGTGCCACATCTCACATAACACAGAGTGAGAGACAGTGCCACATCTCACATGACACAGAGTGAGAGAGAGTGCCACATCTCACATGCCACAGAGTGAGAAGAGTGAGAAAGAGTGCCACATCTCACATGACACAGAGTGAGAGACAGTGCCACATCTCACATGACACGGAATGAGAGAGAGTGCCACATCTCATATGACACGGAATGAGAGAGTGCCACATCTCACATGACACGAGAAACACCCATTGCAAGCAACTCAGTAGCTTCCTTAACAATGGTGTTAGTTTCTTTTGAGCAGTTTCGAAATCCATTTGTGACTTAATAGATCAGACACAGCTGTTCGTGACCCCGGTTGGTCCGCTTGTCAGGGTAACAGGACTATCGGCATGGCCACTGTATGGTTCAATTCCGAGTTGGTGCAATATTATTTTCTGATCGCAAACCTGATCCAGTGGTCGACCCAGTCACAGAAATTGGGTTCCATAAACTTTTGGGATATAAAGGCGGCTGGCGTGATACTGACCACATCTTCGACTATGTGCTAGGTCAGGTCAGGTCAGGTCATCCCGTAACCGGTGAGGTCGTTGGGGCACACATGAAGACATCCTCACAACACCACGCCACCCTTCTCTGTCAGCGACCGCTGCCTGTGCCTCTTCTGGTCGGAGATTGGTCCATTCTTTTATGTTGTCCTCCCACCTCTTTTTGAGACGTCCTCTTCGTCGTCTGCCTTGCACCTTTCCAAGGAGGATCGTATTTGCAAGACCATTTGATCTCAATATGTGACCATACCAAACGAGTTTCCTTCTTTTGACAGTTGCCAAGACGTCTTCAAAAGGTCCTATTGCTGTTTTAATTCTATCTCGTATTTCCTCATTTGTAACTATGTGCCATGGGTCACAAAATAATATGGGACTAACACCATATTTCCTATGTGCCACATGGCGTGATGGGATCTTTACTTTTATTTTTTGATGAAGGAGTCAGGCTAGAAATTGGTGTGGACTAAACGTTCTCTATGTATTCACCCCGCAAAGGATGCACTTCCCCCATCTATTCTTCACATTCACGATGCCCTGATTGTAGAACAGCTGCGCCTGGAAACCGAGAGAAACTACGCCCACAGCTCAGTAATCAAGTCATAGACACCAGATCAGCAACGTATACGAAGCGGGTTCAAGTCCGGAGATCATGGTGGATGGAGCAAGATTTCATACCCACGAGTGTTTCTGACGTCCGGAACTTGATAACTGAACTGTGGGCGTGGTTTCGGGTCCAGTTGGAGCTCTACAAACAATCGGGGGGGGGGGGGGAGGGGTGTGTGTGTATCGTCTTGTAGGGTGAATACATATTATGTTGTTGTTTGCAAATGCCCACAATGTTAGGTTACTTTGTTGTGCGCCCTGAAAAGAACGTTAAGTGGCAAGTTGCTGTAGCTTTCCTCACATCCCGAGCGTGCTGATGAAGGTGGACCAGGGTCCTCCAGGCGGTTGAGCTATGCTTGACTTCATCTGCCTATCACTCACTAGTACGGGGATCACGTCGGTTCCTCACCTCGTTAGCCAGGCTGCCATGAAAATAGCCCGTTTCCAGGGAGGGCTACTAGGAAGCCGAGGTGAGGGTCGTGGCCAGTATGTTTTGTCTGACTCTGACTAACATGTCTGATCAGTATATTTTGCCTGACCAGACGTTAGTCTTCCTCCCTAATACTTAATATAGATGATTAAAGTTCATACCGATTTCCAGGTAAGTACCTTTACACCTTTATAATAAACTGCAACACCTGTCGACCATCTCTCGTATATGCTTCTTGATCAATCCCAACATTCCCCAAGCTTACTGTACAGAAACAATGATCATTTCGGAGGAATAAAGGCCGCTTGTGTCTGGAGTAGTCACCTCACACTCGACATGCTAGGTTTTTATTTCACCTCCAATAGAAAAGATACACCTATGCCTTACGAGCATTTGAACGCTTGCCCTCGTGATCTGACACCCGAACGGCTAGCTAGACCAGCCTGCTCCTCAAACGTTGCTCCTGTTCCTAGTGGGAAATGGTAGCAGGCCCATGTATGGTCCATGTGGTCTGGCATAGAATTCGTCTTCGTCGTCGTTCGTTCTCAATCTCCGGCTACCAAGCCGTGAAAAGGTAGACTCTTTGCAAGATGTTGTCCAGAGAACGGAATGCATTGTATCGTAGCTATATTTGCATCTTTCGGTCCGACACATGCGATTTCAGAATACTATTTTGTAGTACCAGGCTAGCCTTCGCTTTTTGATCCCTTCTCGTTAGCCAGTCTGCTCTGTTGCAAACTGTTATCCAGTATCACCGTGTGGAGGTGTAGACGGGTCTTGACAGCTTCGGTTCGCTGGCCCTGATCGTAGCAGTCAGCTATGGGTCGCTGACCACTGCAGCTGATGCACTGCTCTGCGTCTTGATATCAGTGGCCCTGAAGCTAGCAGTCAGTCTTTGGTATCTGACCACTGCAGCTCATGCGCTGCTCAGCAGTGATCTTGATCCTGCAGATAATTCAATTGTTTTGATTTTGGACATTTGACAATAAACACCCCCCCCCCACCCCACCCCCACAAAAACCCACAGCACAAGCCTCTTATACATTGGAATGGCACTTTCTCCTTTTTTTTTTACACGTCGCTGCTTCTGTTGCGTTCTTAAGGTTCCAAGTCTCTTTGACCAAATGGCGAATGGCGTGGATACTGATGGTTCCTGTTGCTTATTGGTCCTACACATTCCTACTCCGTCCACTCACGGATCTCACCCCACTAGACTCTTGTTTGATTTCAAAGCTTTGCTGTGATAAAATTGCTGTGTTAACTTCGGTGTCTTCATCCAACATACATTCATTGATAAATTTCAAAATGTCACCCCTATTCACATAAAATATGCTGCTCATAACGGGTGGTTGCGAAGTCAGGATCTCAGCTCAATCATTGACCGGAACCTTAGCATGACCAGGAAAGTAGATTCACGCCAGCCCATGGAGGTTTGAGGCATCTAAAGAGGTTATCCACCCATACCTTAGCCAGGCCTACTGTACTTTCCGACTTAAGATTGTGAGTCTGACGCGATGGCTGTCCTTGTTAAAGAGGTCTCAGGTAGTCATCCCAGAACTAAAGTCACCGTCCCCATCTTCATTCTCAGACTGTGCTGTACGGGATGAAGATGCTGAGCAGCGCATGAGCTGCAGTGGTCAGCGACCCATAGCTGACTGCTAGCGTCAGGGCCAGCGAACCAGAGCTGCCAAGACCATTCTACACCTCCACGCGGTGATCCTGGATAACAGGTTGCAGCAGGGCAGACTGGCTAAGGAGAAGAGATCGAAGAAGGATTGCTAACCTGGTACTCAAAAAATGCTTGCTGAAGTCGGATGTGTTGGACCGAAAGCAGCAAATATCGCAGTCAAGCTGTAAACTACGACACAACGCATTCCGTTCTCTGGACAATATTTTGCTACTTAAGCCCTTTTAGGGCTTGGTAGCGGGAGATTTAGAACAAACGAAGCCGAGCCAAGACTGTACTGTATGCTCCATTCCCCTCAGCAACAACCTGACATCTCTCTCTAGCAGAGAAGCCATATCCTGATTTCCAACTGCGTAGCATCGATATTTATGTAATGTATACATCAGAGGCAGGGTGGCATATAGATGAAACTCGCTTGGTTTCACAATACTAACGCACCGGGTAGGAGTCTCGCCATGACAAGTTTGGCAGCCACGTAGTTTTTTCTTGCTATGGTCTCGTTTCAATGTTTGGAAGGTAATGGCAACCAGCGTTACTGTACACCTGGCAAGTCGCTTATAACAGCCACATATGTTTGCAGTTGCAAGAGCGATGTTCTGTGAAGGTCGTGCAACTTAATTTTCTTTGGACCTGTGTATGTCAATGTCGTTCAGTGACAATAAAACAACACATAAAACAGACAACAACAACACAACAAAATTAACAAAAACTAAAATCAACACTACAGGGTGGTCCAAAAGTCTTCATTGATTAATTCATCTTTTTGTGACGCAGCTCGTCGCATCAGCTTGTCTCTTTACTGAAAACCTGAAGTCGATGATTTTTACATGTTGAGGTTGCTAGCCCCATTCACATCCCTCTTTTGTCACACTGCACGATATGCTTGAAAGATTATAGAGGTACTATTATTTTCAGTACAGAAAAATACATAAGGACAATTAACACTTTATAACAAAACAACCATTTTCACCAAATGTGCGCTTATTATGGCTAGTATACGTTCCTGCACTCGTACGATCGAGACACTCCCATTCAAGGAAACTCGTATTTATGCAAATCATATTATTCATAAAAATACATTTTCATACGTCTGGAAACTTTGTCCTACCTTGTACAATGCATATACCCGCGAGGCAGATTCACCAGTAGCAAGCGAATGCGATTGAAATGTTCATTTCTGAACGATGAATCATGCGGTATGACAGGGAGTCGTAAACGATCGGCTATAGGGGCGCAAACGGCCCACCAACCTGTATCTTGTATCATGCAGCGAGATTGGCTTGGCTTGGTTTGATTTGGCTTGGTTTGGTTTGATTTGGCTTGGTTTGGTTTGTCTTGGCTTGGTTTGGTTTGGCTTGGCTTGGTTTGGTTTGTCTTGGCTTGGTTTGGTTTGGCTTGGCTTAGTTCGTTCTCAATCTCCCGCTACCAAACCCTGAACGGGCTTAAGTAGCAGAATGTAGTCCAGAGAACGGAATGCGTTGTGTAGTAGTTTACAGATTGACTGCGATATTTGCAGCTTTCGGTCCAACACATCCGACTTCAGCAAGGATTTTTTGAGTACTGGGTTAGCATTCCCTCTTCGATCCTTTCTCCTTAGCCAGTCTGCCCTGCTGCAGTCTGTTATCCAGGATCACCGCGTGGAGGTGTAGAAAGGTCCTGGCAGCTCTGGTTCGCTGGCCCTGACGCTAGCAGTCAGCTATGGGTCACTGACCACTGCAGCTCATGCGCTTCTCAGCATCTTGATCCCAAGTTGAGATACGATATAATATTGGTTAGATAAGAACATAGAAAAGTATAAATTAGTATATTATGATACGGAGTAATGTATTTTAGATTAATGTAATTTAATATAATAGGATGTAATACAATCCAATCTTCCTCAAGTCCGTGACCTTGACATAGTGGTGAGGGAGCTTGCATGACCCAATAATCACAGGAGCTAAGCCAACGGAAGTGAAAGCTTCCAGAAGGGTCACCCAAGTTGGATAGGTCATGGGGGAGGGAATAGACACGGACCACAGACAACTCACCTAGAGTATAATAGGTTAGGTTAGGGCCGACCAGCCAAATCTATTTGTAAAAGTTGGTTACGAAAACATTGTTAACAATGCAAGATGAAGGGATGAGCTGGCGGATGGCTGGTTAAAGGAGGCTAATTCAGGCGGGTGGAGGGGAGGTGTAGATGTTGATTTCAGGGGTGTTGGAGATGGGCTGGTGGATGGCTGGTTGAAGGAGGCTAATTCAGGCGGGTGGAGGGGAGGTGTAGATGTGGATTTCAGGGGTGTTGGAGATGGGCTGGTTGAGGTAGGGGGGTGAGGCAGGGGTTGGTGTTGGGGATGGGCTGGTTGAGGGAGGGGTGAGACAGGGGGTTGGTGTTGGAGACGGGCTGGTTGAGGGAGGGGAGAGACAGGGGGTTGGTGTTGGAGATGGGCTGGGAGTGTGAGGCAGGGGGTTGGTGATAGAGGTGGGCTGGTTGAGGGAGGGGGTGAGACGGGGTTGGTGTTGGAGAGGGGGGGGGTGAGGCAGGGGGTTGGTGTTGGAGAAGGGCGGTGGGGGGGGGGGTGAGGCAGGCGGTTGGTGTTGGAGATGGGGTGGGGGGGGTGAGGCAGGCAGTTGGTGTTGGAGATGGGCTGGGGGTGGGGGGGGGGGGGTGAGGCAGGCGGTTGGTGTTGGAGATTTGGAGATGTCCTGGTCTATAATTTTGCTGGATCTGATTCTTTTCTCTTTTTTTAACAAGCGAATCACTTCTGCATCTTTCCAATCCCATGGATCAATCCCATGGAACAATCCCATTCGCAAGTGATTGAGAACATGATAAAGCCATTGGTTCCGCTAACGAGTCTCTAATTTCAAAAAGCAATTTTGGATGAACACCATCTTGATCAGGAGATGTATTCACTTGTGACATGATATGATATGACATAACATAACATAACAAATATAAAATGACATACTATAGCACAATATAACATAGCGACGAATCGGAATGTTTTATTTGGTCACAGGCTTACAACAGCTTATAACTGGTCTGTGCTATCGTGTTGTTCTTGAAAATACACTAGCCTACAAACATGAACATAGAATTTATGGAAGAAAGTTACTTAAGGAGCGAATGTCTGGTCTGATCTTGATGACCCGTTCCTCAGCGTAGCTGCAGGTTCCAACACTTTGGCGTCACTGCTCAGCAAATTTGTGTAAATGATAAGAAGGAAAACCGGATGTGAAAGCGGGTTAAAGAAACAAGTTTACTGCTGTGCCGCAGAGGTAATGTTAAGGATACATTTAATTCAGGTGAATAAACCGACACGTATCACTCAATCTGCTACTCTCGTCAATAAGGTGGCTCAGCGGTGGTGCAGAGCATATGGAGCGACAGTTGTAGGTGCACACTGTTAGCTGCAGACTGTTAGGTGGGTATCGCGAGTCCGAGTCTGGAGATTGACTTTGGTCCTGAGAGCAGGGCGCCTTTGTTTACGCCATTCGCTTGTGTTAGCCGCTACCAGACCGATCAGTAGAGACGGACTTAGGGGGAAAGGGGGCGGGGAGGGGGGGGGGGTGCTGGCCCCTAACAGAACCTACCTCTTGTCGCAATGGGGTTCATATTTACGTGAATTTTATTTGAAACCGTCAAAGCCAAAAAAGGAAGCAGCCATCTTGCTGGGCACCGGAAGTACACATGTCTGCCTTACTTTGTGTAAATGTTGATGGCTTGTATCGCCTGAATCCCTTTGTGGTAAGGGCATTAAAGAAACCAGACACTCTTACGGCCATTATGAATAAATTGTCTGTTATGTACTACAGCTAACATAATGGATGGTTTACTTCAGCAGTTTGTCTGTCTGGTTCTTCAATGCCTTTGTACCCGGTGTGAGGCGCTTCCAGACAGATGGTCTGACGATACCTTACAATGATGTAAAGCAATTGTTGCTTCTTGACAACGCCTCTGCTCACCCTAACGCTGAGAAGTTAGGTAGTAAGGATAGAATAATGAAATGGATGTGATAGACGTGGGGGATGTAATGGTTGGAGGATAAAAGATGAAGAAGATGCACAAGAGAAGAAACGGCACTCTAGAATCTATGAGCTCCCATCATTGTCGGCACTTTGCTACTTTGGCAAATGAGCAGGATTTTGATTTTTGAAAAATTTGAAGCAAACTGCTTTAGACGCATTCTTATAAATGTTGGCATCGTAGACACATGAAGATGATGTTCAGCAATGGTTTGAAAATGCTGAAGGTGACCCTGGATACCATGTTCTCGCTGAAGAAGGTATTGTGGATGAGGTTATATGTGGAAATGCATGGGAAGAAGAAGAAGAAGATGCAAAAGAAGAAGAAGAAGAAAAAGAAGAAGACGAAGAGACAGGAAGAAGAAAAAGAAGGAAGAACAAAAACAAAAAGGAAGAGCAGAAGAAGAAGAAGACGAGAAGTAGAAGAGGAAGAAGGAAGGATGAAACAGAAGAAAGAAGAACAAGAGGAAGAAGAAGAAGAAGAAAGAAGAAATAAAGAGGGAAGAAGAAGAAGAAGAAGAAGAATAAGAAGACCAAGAAAGAAGAACAAGAATTTAAAAAAAGAGAGCAAGAATAAAAGGAGAAGAAGACATTGAAGAGTAGCAAACTACACCAGCACGGCCTACATTCCATGAAAGAAGGACTCTTGTGGGCACCGCAATCCATCGTGCTTGCCCTCTAAAGGCTTATTGGCCATCCCGCTTGTCTTCTTGGGTCACTGAATGCTCATCATGTGGCAGTTGGACCATCGTGGCTGCTCTCTTACAGCACTTTAAACTTCGAGTTTATCCTCTTGAGCCATCGAACCCACTTTATTGGGGCTCAGGTCGTGATTGGCCTCTTGAGACTCATGGACCACGGAGATTGTCCTCGTGCGACTCTTTGACCATCGAGTATGCTTTTTTAACGGTTTTGGGTCTTCGAGCTGGTCTTCGCAGGGCTCTTGGACCATTAAGCGTATTTTCACGCGGCCGTTAAGTCATTAAGCGTGTTCCAATGTCTACCTTAGTGTAGTTTTGTTTCATGTCTTTCTTTTTTTTCCGGTGTATTTTTTCTTCTTCTTTCGTTCGCTTGGAGTATGTCTACATCTGCAAAGTTGTCTCTTGTATGAACCTCTCTGTCTTCTGCAGTTCACACATAGGTCCATATAGTTTCCTTTCCAGATTTGTTTCTCTTGGCCAGTATGTCCACCTCAGTATCTCATACTCTAGACAGTCCTGAAGTATGTGCTCCGCAGTCTGGGGTGCCTGTCTACATGTACACATACTTGAGCTGCCAATCCTAAATTTTGTATACATGTGGCTGCGGAGTCGGTTGTGTTCTGTTCTGAGGCGCAGTATAACACTCTGCTCTTGCCTGCTTATATTATGATAGTCATCTTGTATTTGTGTTGGAAGCTCTCTCATTGATTTAATCATCTTTTTCTGTTGATGGTAAATCTGGTACATCTGGTTGCTCGTCTGCGTCACCTTCCCTCGTCAGTGTGTCAGCTCTCTCATTTCCTGGTATTCCGCAGTGAGACGGTATCCACTGCACCGTGATTCTGCGCTGGTTGATCAATGTTGACAATAAAACTTGTAGATCTGACAGCTTCCCGGATGATAGTGCTTTGAATACTGAAATTGCATCTGTCAGAAATACCACAGGATACGGGTCAAGGTTGGTGTTCAGCAATTTTTCCGTCGCCAATTTCATCGCTTGTATTTCTGCATCGTAATTATGGCAGAATTTTCCTGTTGGTGCTACAACTGTTTCCATAGTGTTATTTGGGTATTCTATATACACTCCTGCTCCTCCATTCTTTACTGCATTCTCTGCTGGCCCATCTGTATATTTGGACCCATATATCCTCTGGATATTCTTCATCCAAGAAACTGAGAGCTATTATCTTACGTTGCACACTGTTCTGTTCCTCCTTGCCTAGCATTCCCCGAATGGTTGTTTGGACTCGTTCTGATAGTCTATGCTGCTTTCTCCAGGGTGTTTGGACTCGTACTGATAGTCTATGCTGCTTTCTCCTGGGTGTTTGGACCCAATACTGATAGTCTATGCTGCTCTCTCTCCAGGGTGTTTGGACTCGTTCTGATAGTCTATGCTGCTCTCTCTCCAGGGTGTTTGGACCCAATACTGATAGTCTATGCTGCTCTCTCTCCAGGGTGTTTGTACTCGAACTGATAGTCTATGCTGCTTTCTCCAGGGTGTTTGTACTCGAACTGATAGTCTATGCTGCTTTCTCCAGGGTGTTTGGACCCAATACTGATAGTTTATGCTGCTCTCTCCAGGGTGTTTGGACTCGTTCTGATAGTCTATGCTGATCTCTCCAGGGTGTTTGGACCCAATACTGATAGTCTATGCTGATCTCTCCAGGGTGTTTGGACTCGTTCTGATAGTCTATGCTGATCTCTCCAGGGTGTTTGGACCCAATACTGATAGTCTATGCTGATCTCTCCAGGGTGTTTGGACTCGTACTGATAGTCTATGCTGCTTTCTCTCCAGGGTGTTTGGACTCGTTCTGATAGTCTATGCTGCTTTCTCTCCAGGGTGTTTGGACTCGTTCTGATAGTCTATGCTGCTTTCTCCAGGGTGTTTGGACTCGTTCTGATAGTCTATGCTGCTTTCTCCAGGGTGTTTGGACTCGTTCTGATAGTCTATGCTGCTTTCTCCAGTATGTTTGTTCTGGCACAGTTGTTAAAGAAATGACATTTTCAAGCAATTTTTGGGCATATCTAAGAAGACGTTTGGCTTGGTGTACAAAGCTACTTCTTTTCAATCGTCCCATTGCTAGGTCCTGGAATCTCTCCTTCATTGGGCGACTATGCATACAGTTGAACTTTTCTGCCTGTGTTAGCACCTTTGTGTCTCCACGTTCCCCTAGTGGTGCTTGCATCCTCCCCAGTTTCTCCCACTATAGGCGTTAATTTCATTGCACCTGTAATAACGATTAGCGCCTGATTTTGTACCTTATCTTTTTATGTATCATTTGACTTGTTTTCCGCGGCAGAGTACATTGTACTGTGTGCCTAGTGCATCCGAACTCAACACGTATTTTAAAAAATGAGTTTGCTCCCAACGAGGGCATTCATTTGCAAAGTTTGAGAACCCTACGTTCGAGAGTCGCAGACAACCGCGTGGCCACAGATGTGGCTGTATCGATCAGGGGACAACTTTGCCGTGTTTAGCTCACGTGAACACGACACGTCGATGGCAGTGAAAGCAGATGCATTCCTTGTTCTGATAAATGACACGATATTTCATTTTCACCGACGAAAAACGTCAGGTTACACAGAGACTGGTAGATGCGCGTGAGTCATCATCTGATGTTACCGAATCACTCAAAACGACACAGGTAGGCTTGGATTCAGCAGGGACATTGACACGGCTCATTCTGTGAGCTAATCATTTATTGTGTGAGTAAAAAATGTATTGTTAACAATAAATAAGATTTGCATCTATATGAATATTTAGTGTCCAAATAGCTTATCGTCAATCTGAGTGTGGCATTAGTTAATTGAACATTCGTGACTGTGTTATTTTGGTCATTGTTGTTCTCCAGAGCAGTGTAGAATAACATTATTTTGGCAAAGGTAAGTTTTTGAATCACAAACCGTCCATTAGGTTATATAAAGGTAACTGAACTATACAGAAATAGTCGATGAACATTCCAAAAAGCGTGTGCATCGTTTAAAAAGTACTAAACATGAAAAGTATTTCAGTGAGAGTAAGCCATGACCTAAATTACCTTTTGTGATAAGTGGTACCACATAGAGTGTCTAGATATTGCTTACATCATTCAAGACCTTGGAGGACAAGGATTGATTTGTTACTCTTGCACAAGTAGAAAGAGGTGCTTAATTCCCCACGGCTAGTTGCCTTTTGCCCCATTTTCTTAGTTCTTGGTAATAATGTTAATACAATTAAATAAAAAATACATTGAGATGTATTTTGAGTGCATAATAAACCTTTGCAATAGAGTGCGAATTGTGTGTCTATGATGTATTGAGGTGAATTGCTTAAAACACATGCTTAGCTGTGCATAAATCACACAAATGATACCAAGTTATCAGAACACTGGTGTTTAAGGCCCTGCTTTGGTATAGATTATTTCCATGTTGTTGTTCAATATCGTACAGTATTTTATCGATACAGGGATGAATACTAACATTTTAAAGAGATTAGTTGAACATACCAAAATACTATATTGGTCCAAATACAGAATATTTGTAGCAGACATCAAAATATATCCTTTTAAGAACTACCCGCAGAGAAAACGCAGTCTATCATTGTTCACTGAAATAGGTATTTGGCTACAGAATGCTTTGATAGCATGATGTTTGTGTAATGATGGAGCCGACAGAAATGACTTTGTTCCGTTAGAAGAAAACAATATTCAATTTGTCAAGATGTCAATGTGATTATAGTCCACGTGTTGGAAAGAGGAGACACACGTCTGGTCAGGCAAAACATATTGATGGGTCAATGTTAGTCAGGGTCAGGCAAAACATATTGATGGGTCAATGTTAGTCAGGGTCAGGCAAAACATATTGATGGGTCAATGTTAGTTAGGGTCAGGCAAAACATATTGATCGGTCAATGTTAGTCAGGGTCAGGCAAAACATATTGATGGGTCAATGTTAGTCAGGGTCAGGCAAAACATATTGATGGGTCAATGTTAGTCAGGGTCAGGCAAAACATATTGATGGGTCAATGTTAGTTAGGGTCAGGCAAAACATATTGATCGGTCAATGTTAGTCAGGGTCAGGCAAAACATATTGATGGGTCAATGTTAGTCAGGGTCAGGCAAAACATATTGATGGGTCAATGTTAGTCAGGGTCAGGCAAAACATATTGATGGGTCAATGTTAGTTAGGGTCAGGCAAAACATATTGATGGGTCAATGTTAGTTAGGGTCAGGCAAAACATATTGATCGGTCAATGTTAGTCAGGGTCAGGCAAAACATATTGATCGGTCAATGTTAGTCAGGCCCAGGTATAATATAAACTGACCAAGTCCCTCACCACACTTCCTTGTAGTTATCAGGTTGTGTTATGGCAGTCTGGCTAAACGAGGTGTGGGATCGACGTGATCCCTGTAGTAATTTTTGTCCATCACAAGTGATGAAGACCACTCTCTTTGTCTAGCCGTTTGGGCAGTCTTCTCTCTTGCTGCGTCCGCTGAAAGGGGTGACCTGCGCGGTGATTTGAATTAAAGTGATGAAGAAACTGCGCCTTTTGTCAACCTCACTCTCTGGTCCTGAGCTACCCTTGGTCAATGGCAAGTTATTTATCGAGACGACTGGAGATAGTACATGATGCAGATTTTTCCTCAGGGTTTACTTCCGAAGCCTTTCTCGTAAACAGGTATCACGCAAAGCAGATTATGGCGTGTGTCGCGCCTTTCCCAAAACTACAAGATGTAGGGACAATACTCAGCGTGTGAGTGATTTGTGCATTTCTTCCCGGTTGTGTTCAGTCCATTATAGCCGTGTCTAAATTTCACACATCAAAACTAACGTTTGCAGCACATGCGAAGAGCGCCAATTTCGTGTAGTTCAGCCGTGTGAACAAGACCGTGAAATACGACACAGGTTTAAGCGTAGTGCTATTCATATAGACGATGTCCAAGCCAGGATAATCGAAGGGAAACAATCACAAAAAACGAACGAATTAACCAGTCCAAATGGAAAACAGTAACATGTTTTGTTTTACGGTGATATTATATGAAAATGTTTACAGTTTTATGTGTAATCTGTAATTTGTAATCTCTAAGCCTGGTATCCAATCAGGCATTTATAGTGCCTGATGCCAGGTGGCCAGATGAAGCACCGTGTTGGACTATGCACTTCACTTAGGTCACCTCTCAATCTCATTGGAGGACGTACACTTTGGCATTTAAAGCTGTATTATCATAGTAATGTCACTTTTCGGGTCCATATTGTCGCCACATGCCCCGCCCATCTGCATTCTCTTAACAATGCTGTATCTATGACGTTATTCAAGGTGATTCGTTGCCTAATCTTTGTTTCGTGATCTAGATCCCGTAGAAATGCTGGGTAAGTTTTTCCCCTATCGACCTTTTAGCGACTCGGAGCTTTTCTGCATCTGCTTAGGGGAGGCAGACTAATGTCTGGTCAGGCAAAACATACTGATCAGACATGTTAGTCAGGTTCAGGCAAATTATACTGACCAAGACCCTCACCTTGGCTTCCGTGCAGCCCTTCTTGGAAACGGGCTGTTATCCTGGCAGCCTGACTAACAAGCTGAGGGGTTGACGTGATCCCCGTAGTAGTGAGCGACATGCAGATGAAGCCAAGCATAGCACAACCGCCTGGAGGACCCCGGTCAACTTTCATCAGCGCGCACAAGATGTGAGGAAAGCTGCGAAAACCAGCCACTTAACGTCTTTTTCAATGCGCACAAAAGGGCTGTTGATTGCAAATGCCCACAATGAGTAGGTTTACTGTTTTGTGCGGCCTAAAAAGGACGTTAAGTGGTTGGTTTGTATACACACATACATTATACATGAGTTGTCTATCGCAAGCGGTGATGGTGGCATCAAAAGACGGCTTTGTCTTGATGATTAACTTGCGCTGTATAATTTATAGTGGGGAAGTAACTGCGCTGGTCATCAACCTCACTCTCTGGTCCCGAGCTAGCTTTGACCAGTGGCAAGACATAAGTCAAGACGACTGGAGGCTACTCAGGAATATATATATATGTATATATGCCTTCTTCATTTTTATGACCCGTTCCTCAGCGTAGCTGCTTTCCAACTTCGTCTCCAGTAAATTATGTCATGTGCCACGGAAGTTCAGTGCATGGTAAGTACTCCTCCAGAGTACTCCTCTGATGTTGTTGCGTACAGCAACGGAGTCTGACCAACGCATTCGAGGTCTTCTCTTTTTATCTCGGGATTACCAAATTGCTGTCACCGTGCTCCATTTACCATCGTTTCGTCGTAACACGTGACCTGCTCATCTATGTTTACCTGGTCTGGAGTCCTTATCATAGAGGGGACATAAACATGCTAGAAAGAATACAAAAAAGAGCGACAAAGATGATAGTGGGATTCCAGAATTACAGTTATTAGGAACGACTCAGAAAAACCTACAGTGTCTCGAAGAGAGAAGAATTCGTGGTGACTTAATACAGGTTTATAAGATGATCAGAGGAATCGATAAATTAGACTATAACAAGTTTTTTAAAATTCAGCCACCCACAATAACACGAGGGCATAGCTACAAGCTGACTAAAGAGAGGTCCAGGTTAGATATTAGGAAATATTTTTTTAGTCAGAGGGTGGTGACTGCTTGGAATGCATTGCCAGGGGAGGTGGTGGAGGCAGGGACAGTTAATGCATTTAAGAATAAACTGGATGCGCATAGCTTTTAGAGCAAGGGGATGTAAATGTAACTGGTTGTATACAGACTCTGCAGGGTCTTCTAAACCAGTATAAAGACGTTTATTAAGTTAAGTTAAATTACCGCATCGTTCACCTGGGTAAATCGTTTTCAGAAATGTGGAGATTTTACAAACGTTGGTTCCAGAGAGTTATTCCGATCAAGCGTCTCTCAAGAGAGGTCAAGGTCACTTTCAATTTGCCAATAAAGTGATTTTGCTAATGCTCATGTCTCAGCACCATAGCTAGCCCATAGCAGGGATCACTGTGGAGTTGAAGAGGGAGGATCGTAGGTACTGGTCTTGGCAACCGTTCAGGATCGTGTTTATGGACGAGAAGGCTAGCCAACCCACGCAGTGACGTCTTGTCAGATCAGGTTCCAGGTTATTTTCCATATTGAGGATGCACCCAAGATAAATGTACTCGTTGACATCCTCTTTTCGTACCTCGACAAGGAAGACTGGATCACAATTGGCGAAATGTATGCGCAACACTTTAAAATGATATTAAGCTATATTATCTGCGGTCAGATCTTCATTCAGACCAATACATTGTTGAAAGGATGGATCAATGAACAGGAAGAGTTACGAACACAAAGCAACTACAGAAACACACCATGCTATTTTAAAATCCCCACAATAAGTATGTTTACTCTTTCCCGCGTCTTGAAACGGACGTTAGGCGACGGGTTTCAGTAGCAAACCTCACAAACCCGAGCGTGCTGACGAGGGGGGTGAGGTGAGGGTGTGAAGATTCTCCAGGCTGTTGCGCTGTGCTTGGCTTCCATAACATGTGATTGTGATTACATGAGGATTATATAGTATAAGAAAATGTTAGATGACAAACAGTTCTTCCCAAGAAGAAAACCAAAAAAGACAGGATTACAAATCTCTGGAAGGCATATCAATTGATGTTATCACACTGCTGCACAACTTTCACACGCGCCCTCAGGGTGAGGCCCTTCCATTACACTTTGGTTGGGCTGGCTTCTGAGGGCGCACAAACCTAGCATAGGTACATACAGACGCACACATGCATCCAAGCACTGGTTTATGTGTCTTAATATCGCCCAATTGACTACGGTCTAGGGTGGAATAGGCGCGCCTCCGCCAGTAGAAACTAGTGAGGCAAACACGTGAAGTAAAAATAAAAAAATTGTAAAATTAATGTTAACGTTTTAACGTTTTTTTCTCAAAATTGTGTACTTTTCGTTAAAACATTAATTTGTTTGCATCAATTGGTGATGTGTGAATGAAAAAAGATTGAGGCTTTTGATTTTGAAGCTAAAATAACAGCATTAAAATACTTGCGTTAATTAATTTAAAAAAAAAAAAGAGATATACACTCTCATTTTTTTAATTAAAAAAAACTGACCTTGACCATAGCCTGAGTGTTATCGGGGCCCGAAATGACAAAAAAAAATAGTAACACTTTAACCTGCCAGGCATACTAACAATCGAGAAAGGAGTGTTGGGCATGTGGACTGGTTACCCCATCTTGTTGGAACTTTTTGCAGCAATAACATCAATAGATCCGGCAAATCAACATTTGATGACTTGACGTGCATTTGTTCAGTAGCTATGCTCCGTGGGGAGCTGGACAGGTTTTAATTGATGATGTGTGTATGTGCTTGTGTGTGTGTATGTGCGTATGGGTGTGTGTGTGTGTATGTGCGTGTGGGTGTGTGTATGTGCGTGTGTGTGTGTGTGTATGTGCGTGTGGGTGTGTGTGTGTGTATGTGCGTGTGGGTGTGTGTCTTATATCATTATCACCTGGCTGATCTAACTTAAGACGGATTGTACGGTTGTCTGATAATGTCTGTCTATTTGGTCCTATCCTCTGGTTGGTCAGTTCTCAGATACATCCTTGTCTTAATTTTCTTTTCATATATATACGAGGCGCGTTCAAATGAAACCGGACTTAATTGCACTAAGTGAACATACGTACGATGCGCATAATAACGTCCCTTCTGATGTAAACAGCACATACCAACCGTCAAGTTTGCAAAATGTCATTATCCTCTGACTCATAGATTTCTCAGCAGATCTTTGAAAACATGGCGGGTGTGATACGGAATCCGTCCAGAGTTGATCAGCGAGCGGTGATTCGGTTTCTAACAGCTGAAGGATGTCGACCAGTTGACATTCATCGCAGAATGCAGGCGGTGTATGGTGACCCAAATTGCCGCATTAATTGTGGCGATGACATCTTCTGACGCAACCATATGCGCCTGGCCTGGTCTCGGACGATCTCCCGTTAACTCACGTCCTTCTTTAAACATCGTTGTCCAGTTCTTAACTGTTGTCTTCGACACACTTTTGTCCCCTTACACTGCCTGCATTCTGTGATGAGCGTCAACTGGTCGACATCCTTCAGCTTTTAGAAACCGAATCACCACTCGCTGATCAACTCTGGACGGATTCTGTAACACACCCGCCATGTTTTCAACAGTCTGCTGAAGAAACTATGAGTCGGAGAATAAAGAAATTTTGCAAACTTGACGGCTGGTATGTACTGTTTACACAAGAAGTGACATCATGCGCTTCGTACGTATGTTCACTTGGTACAGTTCGGTTCGGTTTCAGTAGAACACGTCTCGTATGCATATATATATATATATATATATATATATATATATATTCATGTATGCAGTATGCACTGTTAGAATTGTCTACTCCACTCTCGGACCTCGGCGAGACACATACATCAATGTAATAACAAATAATTGAAATGCATTTTTTTCATAATAATAATAAATAATCAGAAATGTATCAAACACCGCAATAAAATTACAAAATTAAAATAATATTATGAAGTTATGCACGTTATTATGAAACTCTGCGTTACAATACTGTTGAGTGTATGCGCCACACCCTTCGTATTCCTCGCATGCGATCAATATCCTCCTCGAATCTTGGAAGGACGTCTCGTACTTCGGCCCTGTTCAGTGCGCAGTAATTTTCAGTGCTGCACATTTGTCGAGGGCCGGATGTGGACTATTTGTTAATGGCCATACACTCTGGTCGTCGTTGTTAGTTATTCAGTTCATAGAATGGTTTTGGAGGTTACGTGTCATGCCATGTCAATGGTTCCTGTTCATAGACTAGTTTTGGAGGTTACGTGTCATGCCATGTCAATGGTTCCGGTACATAGACTGGTTTTGGAGGTTACGTGTCATGCCATGTCAATGGTTCCGGTCCATAGACTGGTTTTGGAGGTTACGTGTCATGCTATGTCAACGGTTCCAGTCCATAGACTGGTTTTGGAGGTTACGTATCATGACATGTCAATGGTTCCTGTCCATAGACTAGTTTTGGAGACCCTGCATTCAATCGCCAATGTATTCAGTCCTAAGACTAGTTTTGAAGACCCTGTAACATATAACGTCAATGTCTCCGGTCCATAGACTGGTTTTGGATATATACAACACCAATGTATTCAGTCCAAAGACTGGTTTTGAAGACCCTGTATCATATAACGTCAATGTCTCCGGTCCAAAGACTGGTTTTGAAGACCCTGTATCATATAACGTCAATGTCTCCGGTCCAAAGACTGGTTTTGAAGACCCTGTATCATATAACGTCAATGTCTCCGGTCCATAGACTGGTTTTGAAGACCCTGTATCATATAACGTCAATGTCTCCGGTCCAAAGACTGGTTTTGAAGACCCTGTATCATATAACGTCAATGTCTCCGGTCCAAAGACTGGTTTTGAAGACCCCGTATCATATAACGTCAATGTCTCCGGTCCAAAGACTGGTTTTGAAGACCCTGTATCATATAACGTCAATGTCTCCGGTCCATAGACTGGTTTTGAAGACCCCGGATGATGTCACGACAACGCCTTTGGTCATCTCCAGTACCTCTAATCTCGTCGTACGAGTACGACTTGACTGCAAAGTCTTTGCAGGCCTGAGTGATGAAAAGTGTTCTTGATCGACCTCTGTCTTGTCTGCCTTGTCCTACTTCCGCATGGATTTCCTGTACTGGACAAGCGTGTCTTAGATTGTGAACAAGCTAAGACAATCTTCGACTCCGAATTATTGCCAGAAGCATTCTTGTTTCCTCACCTACCTCTACCACCATTTTAAACGACTTCGCTGGAGCTACGGAGTTCGTGCTTTGTGCGATGCTCTCGACAGATGGAGTACCCAGACAGGTGGGGTACCCAGACAGGTGGGGTACCCATCTGCCAAGAGAAACCGAGCTAAAATGGGGAAAAAACCCGAGGCAATGAAGTCGAGCCCCCGCTGAAAGTTTTTTAGTTTTTTTTTCTTGTTTTGTTTTGAAAACGACTTCATTTCTGTCCAGCTGATCGTTTCCACCCTTCGATAACACCCCATCTAAAATTCCTCCAAATACCTCCTCTCTCTTGTTTAAACCCCATCTAAAATTCCTCCAAATACCTCCTCTCTCTTGTTTAAAGACCGTCTCTGCTAAAAACAAAAGACACAGATAAACCACGGATCATATATATGGATGGAGAATTATTTCGCGAAGTGAGATGTTTTTACTTTTTGATGTTAGAATTCTTAATTTCTCTCTCAACTGCTTCTGAACGTCTAAGAAACGTTTTAAAATCTCCCTCAAGTTCCATTTTCCCCAGCTCCCTACGTCAATTGATTTGTAAGAACATATTATATGTAAAGGAACATTTTTTTCCCTGAACGAATCGCGATCGGATATAATCGAAAAAGACTGTGGTTGAAAGTGGCATATCTTTGTCAAAGAATATACGAACCTTATATTCAATTTACAAAATGGTGGGGATACGGTGTATCCAAACGTAACCAGAGAAAGAAGCACATGTCATTGTTGCCTGTCATAGGCATGCCACCCACACTAGTCACCACGTTCAAACAAAGTTTACTTAGTCCCAAGAAAAGTGTTATTCTGATCTTGCTTTAACTTAACTTCATTATACTGGTTTAGAAGACACTACAGATGCAGTATACAACCAGTTTATTTCAATCCACCGATACTTAAAAAAACTCTGAGCATCTAATATATTTTTGAATGCATTAATTGACTCTGCCTCCACCACATCATGCGGCAATGCATTCCAATAATTCACTCCTTTCTGACTAACAAAATATTTCCTAATATCTAATCTGGATCTAATCTATAGCACCTATTTCCATTGCATGTATTCTGCCTGGATATTTGCTGTAATGGTCCAGGTCTCGCAGGCATACATAAATATTGATAGCACCAGAGAGAGCATTAGTCTAACTTTTATGCTGAAACCTATAACACAAGACAAGCGACTCGCCCTCGGCATAAAAGTTAGACTAATGCGCTCTCTGGTGCTATCAATATTTCTGTATGCCTGCGAGACCTGGACCATTACAGCAAATATCCAGGCAGAATACATGCAATGGAAATGAGGTGCTATAGAAAACTCCTAAATGTTGCATATAAAGATCGTGCCACGAACCTAGAAATACGTCAGAGAGTTGAAGACGCTATTGGTCCTTTTGAAGATCTGTTCACAGCTATCAGAAGACGAAAGATGGCCTGGTGCGGGCACGTCGCGAGGTCCAACGGAATTACCAACTCGATACTCTTTGGTTCCGTACCGGGACAGAGAGGGCGAGGACGTCCAAGGAAGAGATGGGTGGACAACATCCCTGAGTGGTCAGGCCTTCGTCCCGGTGAGATACGTCAGGCGGCGACAGACAGAGAGGGATGGCGTGGGATTTTGGGAGTGTCGTCATGTGTGCCCCAACGACCTGATGGGTTACGGGATGAACTGAACTGAACTGAACTGAATCTGGAACTGTCTTTAAACAATTTGTAGCTGTGCCCTCTTGTTCTTGTAGCCGGTTGTGCTTTGAAAAAAATTGGTAAAGTCATAATTTATCCTTTCCATTTATTAATTTAAAACATGTATTAAGTCACCTCGAATTCTTCTCTGTTCGAGACATTGAAGACCAGTTTTTTTTTAGTCTTTCCTCAAAACTATAATTCGGGAAACCTCGCGATCAATTTTGTAGCTCTTCCTTGTGTCCCTTTTAACACATTTATATCCAGTCTATGATAAGTACTCCACACCTAAACACATACTCCAATTTAGGTCTCATCAATGATTTATATAGTTTGACTATTACTTCCTTGGTCCTATGTGAAATGTTTCTTTTTATAATTGCAATAGATTTTGTCACTGCCACCTGGACTTGCTCCCGCACCTTTTACTGTGTGATCTTTTATAACTCCTAGGTCTATTTCATTTTTTTATTGTCCTAATATTTTTCTCTATAATCATGTAATTATATTTCTCATTGTGCACTAAAACGCCAGAAAAATTCTGAACTTAATGATTTAAGAGCAGTACTCTGTCAACTATGCCAGCAGACCGCACCAAAAAGAGTAGTGGTACAGTGGGTTCCATCCCATTGTAACATCCAAGGCAACGAGGAGGCAGACAGACTGGCAAAAGAAGGTGCAAGACTACCACAACCAGATACTAGTGTGACCTACGAAGAGTCAAAAAGGCTTATTAGAGCCAGATACATGGCCAAATGGGAAACAGAACACACTGGCTACACAAAAAATGATGCCTATTACCAATTGAACAGAAGTGAGCAGGTCGTGGTCTTCAGACTCCGCACAGACCACAACAGACTGAGGTACCACCTATTCAATAAAGTGAAGATAGGTGGGACTGATGAATGCACTTGTGGTACCCGGAAAATGACCGCTGAACATCTGCTGCAAAACTGCCTGAAATACGAGGACCAGAGAAAGCACATGTGGCCATCACCAGTGCCAACACTAGACAAGCTCTATGGCAGTGTCGACAACCTCAGGATGACCGCTGCTTTTTCGAAAAAATACAGGTTGACGTCTGACAGCGTACGAAGAAGAAGAAGAAGATATTTCTCATTGGTACTTCCCATCTGCGAGTTCTCCGATAATTTTTGAATCGTATCTAAATCCGATCTCAATAGATCCACCTCTGCCTTAGAAGAGATGATGTCTCATAATGTTGTGTTATCCGCGAACTTTGCAATCATAGATCTTAAATCAATGTCCAAACTATTTATATATATGGAGAACAACATTGTTCCCAATATCGATCCCTGCGATGCTGCACCTATAACCCCACACCAGTAACAATACTCTTTATTTCTGCCCACTCTCTGCCTTCTGCTCGTCAATCAATTTTCTATCAAATTGCCAACTTCACCACTTATTCCACGTTATTTCAACTTTTGAAACAATTGTTGATGAGATACTCTATCAAAGACATTTGCAGAATCTAGATAAATAACTTAACGTTTTTAATACTGGTTTAGAAGACTCATCAGAGTATGTATACAACCAGTTACATCTGCATTACCCTGCTCTAAAAGCTATGCACATCTAATTTTTTCGTAAATGCATTAACTGTCCCTGCCTCCACTACCTCCTGGGGCTATGCATTCCAAGCATTCACCACTCTCTGACCAAAAAAATATTTCCTAATATCTAATCTGGACCTTTCTTTAGTTAATTTGTATCTGTGCCCTCTTGTTCTCGTTGGTGGTTGTATTTTGAAAAACTTGTTATAGTCTAATTTAACCGTTGCCGTGATTATCTTATAAACCTGTATTGTCACCTCGAATTCTTCTCTTTTCTAGACACTGTAGGCCGGTTTTTCTGAGTCTTTCCTCATATCTGTAATTCTGGAATCCCACTATCAGCTTTGTCGCTCTTCTTTGTATCCTTTCCAGCATGTTTATATCTCATCTACGATAAGGACTCCCCACCTAACTTTGCATTTACCTTATTCACTGATACATGGACTTGCTCACTCCCTTTACATGTATGCTCTATCATAACCCAAAGTTCCATTTCCTTATCTATCATATTCTAATATTGTTCTCGCCCATTCTGTAATTATGTTTCATATTGGAGCTACCCACGCGATAACTGTATATTTATCTACATTGAACTCCATTTACCATCTCACAGACCATTCTGGAATTTTATCTAAGTCCGACCTCAGTATATCCACTTCTGCTTTAGATGAGATACTACTACATAGTTTCGTGTTGTCCTCAAATTTTTCAACCATGCATCCCATATTAATGCCCAAATCGTTTATATATATCAAGAACAAAATTGGGAAAAACTGAGGGAATATTATTTAAAAAATCCCTGGTCATTCGAAGACTCTTGTCGACTTGCACATATACACACTTTCCCTTTCCATATACACATATGAATCTCTTTCACACACATCTGTATTCAGAAACTAGGAATGAGAGACGAAATTTAACATAGATAATTCAGTTTTATGTTCCTGATTAGCATGTAACAATCGACCCACTTAAACTTTCTTCTTTAAATGCTCACACAAATGTCGTTGTTCCCCAGTAAAATATTAATGGAGTGTTGTTTTCCGTTTGGACCGGTTTATTCGTTCCATTTTTGTGATTTCACACGGCTGAACTTCACGAAATTGGCGTGTCAGAAATTTAGACACTACTATAATGAATTGATGTCCACAAGACCTCTTGTGGTTATGGAAAAGGCACGACACACAACGTTAGATGTCATTCCCCATTCGCTGCCTTGTGGGATACCTGTTTACGGGAAAGGCTTCGGGAGTAAACTCTGAGGAAAAATCTGCATCCTATGCTATCTCTAGTCGTCTCGATAAATATCTTGCAACTGGCCAAATGTAGCTCAGGACCAGAGAGTAAGGTTGGGTACAAGGCGCACGTTCTTCCTCACTTTAATCGAAATCACCGCGCAAGTCACCTGTTTCAGCGGACACAGCAAGAGAAAAGACTGTCCACACGGCTGGACATAGCAAGAGAAAAGATTGTCCATACGGCTGGACACAGCAAGAGAAAAGACTGTCCACACGGCTGGACACAGCAAGAGAAAAGACTCCACACGGCTGGTCACAGCAAGAGAAAAGACTGTCCACACGGCTGGACACAGCAAGAGAAAAGACTGTCCACACGGCTGGACACAGCAAGAGAAAAGACTGTCCACACGGCTGGACACAGTAAGAGAAAAAATTGTCCACACGGCTGGACAAAGAGAGTGGTTTTCATCACTTGTGATGGACGAACATCATTAATTTTAAAATAACAGAGCTAAATTTGTCTGACGTAGATAAGTGTAGTCAATATTTTGTCGCCTGAACGATTTCCCGTTACGACATGTCCCTGGTTTTCCCCTGGAACTCCAGTTGAGAGAGACTAACATCCGGTTTGCTGGCTCAACTAAACTACAGAAACGGTTACTAAAGATAAATCTGGATCACTCCCCAACATACCATTATCCCCCGCAGTACGAGAGACGATATTTGAAATGTAAACGTCTACTTTTGATTCTCAGTGTTACCTTCAGGTTGTTGACCTAAAGTTGATTAGCTCCTGTTTCTGGAAATGGGGCAAAAAGTGTGTTATGTACCGGCGTATTCGTGGCACCACGTGACAGAATGGATTACTTATAATTCTTATTTCTTTGGACTAAAGACAAAATCGCAGATGACACTGGTCGGTGGATTGACAACGCGTGGAATTGTATGTAAGTTATTTTTAATGGAAGAGGGTTGTTGATGTTTGAAGCTACGCGCCGATTTCCTGACTTGGGAGGATGTATTCAAGTTACAGTGACTCCTCATATATCCAAGTGCGCACTGGAGAAGGTGAACTTGGGTCCTCCTTGCTGTAGTTGGCTCTCGGTTGACTGGCCACTGTGAGGGTCACAGCACCGAACCCAAGCGCGTTGGTTAGGTTGTTGTAGCAGGAGCTAGCTGAGGACGAGCTGGTCATGGCTCACAGCAGAGGTGCGATGCGGTTAGCATGCCGTTTTAGAGACAACAGGTTGAAGGCAAACTAGAAGGACGAAGATAGCGAATGTAGGGGGACAAAAAGTTATATCAATTTGGGACAAGCGAAACACACAATATTCGCGATTTACTAAACCAACAGACACACTATTTGTCAACACAGCCAGTCCTCATTATGTCAAAACCAACAGACACACGATTTGTCACCACTACTATTCCTCGTTATGTCGAAACCTAAACCGCCATGACACACAATATCACACACCTGACACAACTGTGTGGTTACAAAGAGCCCACATCTGCCTTAAGATATGGTATGCATGAAGTACACAGCCAAGTTAACAAATCACGTCTCTCGGAACAATCACGAAGTAAGAAATAGTTCAACATGAATATTTGTTTGAGACCACCTCTGATCTGAATGGTCATCATTTGTTTTCATCTTTCACAGAAACATGTGATCTGGTCGCTGACCTGCCCGGTCAAATGGAGTCAAGGTGGACCTCAGGATGTGTAAGATGTCCGGCACAGACTCAGAGTATCTCTCCTCACCTTCTTGCTTCTAGCACTAATATATTCTCCCGGGACTTCATTCGTAGCCTTAGCAACGACCTCGAGTTCAACAGGGATCAGCTGGCGAGCGAGCTTGGATTCTCAGCTGTGAGTCAAGTATTGTTATTTTGTTGTGTAGAGTTCTTTTCTCTTGACACATTGTCTTCTATGGGAGAGAGTTTGTAGAGATTCTTCTACCATTCGGGGTGGGGGTACATGAAACAGGTGAATTTGGATCCTCCAAGCTGTAAAAACAGTAAAGATCCCGTCATACCATGCGGTGTAAAGGAAATATGGTGTTAGGTCCATACTATCTTGTGTTTTGTGACCCGCGGCACATAGTGGATGTTGTGGTCAGCATCACGCCGGCCGTCTTCACTTCACAGATTTTTTTCTGGTATCTAATTTCTGTGGGCTGGGTCGACCAGAGAAACTAGTTTGAGATCGGAAAAAGATCTTGCACCAACTGGGGATTGACCCCTGATCGATTGAATGAGAAGCCAATGCACTTACCACTGCGGTATCGCGGCCCATACATTCTCCAAGCTGTAGAGCAAAGCAATGCTTCTCAATTAGGTTCACAGTTGTTTTCGTTCAAGCGTCCGTCCTGAAAATACCGCGATGGTGTGTCGAAGTTTACAAGCGAGGCTTTACACATCCGGTTTCAGCACAGCATCTTTGGAACCAGTTTGCATTCCCTCTTCGATCCCTATTCTCTTAGCCAGACTACACGAGTGCAACCTGTTTCCAGGACCGCCACTTGAAGAGGGAAAAGGGTATTGTCAGCTATGGTTCGCTGACATTTACACGAGCAGCCAGCCGACTGTGTATTGCTAGATGTTGTCAGCTCATTCGCTGCTGAATCTGAAACCACAGCCTGCCACAGTGTCGATCGCCAACTCGGTGGACAGGCCACATAACACAACCTGTATCCATGTATTCAGATGCACAGCGTGGGCGTCAGGTGCAGTTTCTGTTGCAATGTTTCATATCACCCTAACACAACCCACTGTGCATCATTAGATAATCAGGGCGTGACAAAATCGCTCGTCTGTGACGAGGAGAATGTTTTGCTTGACGAGTAACAGAAATCTGTTTTTAATCGTTAATTACGTTTTTAATCGTTAATTACGTTTTTAATGGTTACTACATAACGGCTCTCGCACGATTATTAATGATATTACGGTTCCTATACTCACAGCTGACAGCTGGCATAAGGGTCAGTGACATATAACTGGCCAAAATCCTGTTTCACCTTCGAGTAGGGGCCTACAATTATGCAGCATGGCAAAAAGATTAGAGAGTGAAGAGGAAAGGCAAACCTGGTCCTCAAAATGCCGAGTATCTGATGGCACTCTCCTGTCCCTCGTGGCACACGAGTAACTGACACTCTCCTGCCCCTCGTGGCACACGAGTCTCTGATGGCCCTCTCCTGACCCTCCTGTACACGAGTACCTGATTACCCTCTCCTGTACACGAGTACCTGATGGCCCTCTCCTGTCCCTCTTGTACACTAGTACCTGATGGCCCTCTCCTGTCCCTCCTGTACACGAGTACCTGATGGCCCTCTCCTGTCCCTCTTGTACACGAGTACATGATGGCCCTCTCCTGACCCTCCTGTACACGAGTACCTGATGGCCCTCTCCTGACCCTCCTGTACACGAGTACCTGATTACCCTCTCCTGACCCTCCTGTACACGAGTACCTGATGGCCCTCTCCTGTCCCTCTTGTACACTAGTACCTGATGGCCCTCTCCTGTCCCTCCTGTACACGAGTACCTGATGGCCCTCTCCTAACCCTCCTGTACACGAGTACCTGATGGCCCTCTCCTAACCCTCCTGTACACAAGTACCTGATGGCCCTCTCCTGTACACGAGTACCTGATGGCCCTCTCCTAACCCTCCTGTACACGAGTACCTGATGGCCTTCTCCTGCCCCGCACGGCACGCATTTATTTAGAGACATTCTCCTCTACTACCTCTAGCGATACACAACAATTTATAGAAACTACTGCCCCTCACGAAATATAAGGCTGTTACGACACAAACCACGGACTACCATTCACGATACACATGCTGTACCATCGAGAACTCCCGATCTGGAGTAATATTTTAAGAATATATTCTTCTGCGTTCATTCTGAAAACGACTTTTGTAGCAGTATGTCGTAGTTTGTTGCAGTCTGCGATATCTGCGCCTTTCGGACCGGCACACTGGCCGACGTCCTTCAGCTGTTAAAAACCGAATCACCGCTCGCTGATCAACTCTGGACGGATTCCGTATCACACCCGCCATGTTTTCAACAGTCTGCTGAGGAAACTATGAGTCAGGCGATAATGCAATTTTGCAAACTTGACGGTTGGTATGTGCTGTATACATTAGAATTGACATCGTACGTATGTTCACTTGATGCAGTTAGGTGCGGTTTCATTTGATAACGCCTCGTAGATAAATTAGCAATTCACAGACTGCAGAACCTTTCAATCGAAACAAGGGTCGAGCGGAGTCGGTAGGATGGGAGGATTAGAGGATTGGATGATGGACGGATGGAGCAGAAGTGTTGTCAACCGGCGAACTACAGAGCGATGAGTAACCACACACACCCTTCGTCATTTAATATGAGAGACTGAGCACCTATTGGTATACTCGGAAAGCAGTGATGTCGTTCTTGAGGACAGTACAAGAACGTGTAGCATAGTCAGCAGTGAAATGGGATTACAGCGTGCCAAGATTTGAATACACGGACGAACATAACAAAATTTGGGCCGTGGTTCGTGTCAGGGACGAACGCTTCTCCAGTCGACACAGCAACATACCTGGCGTATGAGTTGGGAAAGGTAAAAATAGTAAGGAAGGGAACATAACAAAATTTGGGCCGTGGTTCGTGTCAGGGACGAACGCTTCTCCAGTCGACACAGCAACATACCTGGCGAATGAGTTGGGGAAGGTAAAAATAGTAAGGAAGGGAACTGGCCACTCCACCTCACATAGGCTGTGGCTTAGTCCATGAAAAATTATGATCATCTTCGACATCAGTTATTGCAATGGGACTGACCTTCACCTTTACACACCAGAACAAGATGGATGAACTCGGCACGAAGTAACTCCCAACAACAACAACAACATAAGCACGTGATCTATACTGTAAGACCTTTGATGAACTTTAGCCTATTACTATCTTCTCTTGCGTGTTCACAGAAGTGTTTGGTGGCAGATGGACTTTACAACTGGTGTAACAGCCCAGGGTCTACAGTATTTGTGCTGGTCTCAGTCCTGGGGAACCTGGGAAGGGCAGACTGTGTCCAGAGGATTGACCAGTACATGCGTAGGTGGCATCAGCATCGTTGTCGTCAGTATTATCAGAATTTTTACTGTCACCATCATCAACATCACCATCATCACTATCACCAGCATCATCATCACCATCATCACTATCACCAGCATCACTATCTCCAGGGTCACTATCACCATCATCACTATCACCAGCATCATCATCACCATCATCACTATCACCATCATCACTATCACCAGCATCAACATCACCATCATCACTATCACCAGCATCATCATCACCGTCATCACTATCACCAGCATCACTATCACCAGCATCAACATCACCATCATCACTATCACCATCATCAACATCACCATCATCACTATCACCAGCATCATCATCACCGTCATCACTATCACCAGCATCACTATCTCCAGGGTCATCATCACTATCACCAGCATCAACATCACCAGCATCACTATCCCGACCAGCATCATCATAAACGTCACCAACATCATCATCACCACTGCCACCATAATTATCATCAGGATTATCTCCACCACCATCATCACCACCACCAGCATCATCACCACCACCAGCATCACCACCACCACCAGCATCATCACCACCACCAGCATCATCACTACCAACACCACCACCAACTTCACCACCACCAGCATCATCACCACCACCAGCATCATCACCACCACCAGCATCATCACTACCAACACCACCACCACCAGCATCATCACCACCACCAGCATCATCACTACCAACACCACCACCAACATCACCACCACCAGCATCATCACTACCAACTTCACCACTAACATCACCACCACCAGCATCATCACTACCAACATCACCACCACCAGCATCATCACCACCACCAGCATCATCACCACCACCAGCATCATCACTACCAACACCACCAACATCACCACCACCATCATCATCACTACCAACACCACCACCACCAGCATCATCACCACCACCAGCATCATCACTACCAACACCACCACCAACATCACCACCACCAGCATCATCACTACCAACACCACCACCAACATCACCACCACCATCATCATCACTACAAACTCCACCACTAACATCACCACCACCAGCATCATCACTACCAACACCACCACCAACATCACCACCACCAGCATCATCACCACCACCAGCATCATCACTACCAACACCACCAACATCACCACCACCAGCATCATCACTACCAACACCACCAACATCACCACCACCAGCATCATCACTACCAACTCCACCACTAACATCATCACTACCAACACCACCACCACCAGCATCATCACCACCACCATCATCATCACCACCACCAGCATCATCACCACCACCACCAACATCACCACCACCATCATCATCACTACCAACTCCACCACTAACATCACCACCACCAGCATCATCACCACCACCAGCATCATCACCACCACCAGCATCATCACTACCAACACCACCAACATCACCACCACCAGCATCATCACTACCAACACCACCAACATCACCACCACCAGCATCATCACTACCAACTCCACCACCAACATCATCACTACCAACACCACCACCACCATCATCATCACCACCACCATCATCATCACCACCACCAACATCACCACCACCATCACCACCACCACCACCAACATCACCACCACCATCATCATCACATCTCTCCTAACACCCCCAGACAACCTAACAACACCTATCCACCACCTTATTCAATTCTATCTCCTCCTCAGAATCCAACACAATGCAGCTGTTTGTTAAAGTGGAGGTGGCTGCTAGTGAGGGCTTACCAACAACAACAGCAGCAGGCCCCAAGTTTCACCAAGTTGTCACAAGCTGTGACTTTAGCCTCCTTCAAGCTCTAGAGAACATCCTTGGCCATAACATGGTTTTCTATGAGATTGTTGGACCAGGCTCATGGGTAATGTGGACCACTTCAGCCAAAGAACTGAAAGTATGTATCCTAAAATCCTTCTGCTGCTTTGTTCATCTTCAGACTTTGGCTTCAATGACTCTAACAAAGGCAGTAGTCAGCTTGAGGTTCTCTACACTTTCCAGAGTTTTTCATTGAAGGGCATTGGTGCCATGTGCTAATCTTTTCACTAGTGTATAATGGGCAGGCTTGTAATAAGGGTCTCGGTGTCAAAGAGGATGTGCCACAAGTACACACGTCTGTAGTGCCAATCTTGTTCACTAGTGTATAATGGGCAGGCATGTAATAGGGGCCTCTCTGTGAGGGGGGATGTGCCACAAGTACAAAAGTCTGTAGTGCCAATCTTGTTCACTAGTGTATGATAGGCAGGCTTGTAATAGGTGTCTCACTGTCTGGGGGAATGTGCCACATGCACACAGGTCTGTAGTGCTAATTTTGAAGTTATTGTAACAGAAGATAACTACAAAATGTTGTTGTTGTTGATGATATCATGGGATAACTATAACATTTTGTTGTTGATGGTGTCTTGTGATAACTATAATATTTTGTTGTTGAGGAGGGGGGTGGGGGATGTGATAATTATAACATTTTGTTGTTGAGGGGGGAGGGGGGGGTGGTGATAATTATAACATTTTGTTGTTGAAGGTGGACTGTGATAACTATAACATTTTGTTATTGATGGTGGGCTGAGATAACTATAACATTTTGTTATTGATGGTGGGCTGAGATAACATAACATTTTGTTATTGATGGTGGGCTGAGATAACATAACATTTTGTTATTGATGGTGGGCTGAGATAACTATAACATTTTCTTATTGATGGTGGGCTGAGATAACATAACATTTTGTTATTGATGGTGGGCTGAGATAACTATAACATTTTGTTATTGATGGTGGGCTGAGATAACATAACATTTTGTTGAGAATGAACTGTGATAACCAAGAAAATTTAAATCTAACACAACAATAGACAGTCTTCAACTTCATTGTAAAGCCTATTCTATTGTATGGCTCTGAAACATGGAGAACAAAAAACAATAATGATAAAATATACAGACTTTCAAAGATGAGTGCCTGCACATAATAAAAAGATTTAATGGTTTGATCAGGTCCAGAATGTGGACCTGATGGAAGGACCCGGCCATGTATCAGTGAAACAGATTTGTGAGGAAAAGATGTACCACTTTGGTGAATTTGTTGTACCTTCGGCTAATTATCAGCAATATTCAAGCTGGAAACTAACAGTGTCTCACCATTCTTTGGCTTATAGGGGCAACAGCTAACCCTCCTCTACCACAATCAGCCTGTCCCTCAAACGAGAGCAGCTCTCTGCGGCGACACCAAGGAACCTGACACAGAACTCAAACAGCCTATTGTTACACAGAATATCCCAGCCAACAGTAGTGCTATTTCTGATGAGGAGACACATTTAAAGGTAACATTAGCACCATCCTTTTGTGTCTGATTATATATTTATATACTAGTATTTGCCACACCAAAAATGACGGACATTCTTTGATCAATAAAAATTAGAATAACAAAATAGAAAAGTTTTTTTAATCATAAAACTTTACAAGAAAATAATCTTCTTCTTCATCGATCAACTGATGCTATACTTCAAGTCCGGTGAGGTTCACAAAGGAGACTGCATTTCAGGTCTTCGCTGGTCCCCCACAGCTGTTCGAGCATGGTCGCTCCTCCAGGCCAGACTGCCTCTCTTTGGTTTCCATAGGTAGGGCGGCATTTTTGCATAATATGTTCTGGTGTTTGTTTGGGTGCTCCATAATCGCATGTGGCAGTGTCTCTGAGACCCACTCTGTGGAGGCATTACCAGAAAATAATAAGCTGCCTTGTATAGCAACAGTCATGTCCGGACAGGTTATCCTTTTTTTTTTTTTTTTTTTTTTCGTTCGTCTTATTTATCTATTTTCCAAGGCGGTGTGCGTTGCACTGTGGTTTTTATTTTGCGTCTGTCGGCCCAATGCATCCGACTTCAGCATGCATTTTATGTAAGGGTCTGTTCCTCGTGCATTTTCTAAGGGTTTACTTACCCGGAGTAACGGCTGGTGCTGTGTTGAGGATCGAACCCAGCACCTTCTGGTTGTTAGCCGTGTCACTTAACCACTACCGCACGCTGTCCCCTAAATCGTAGAGTAGGACAGATATTACATTCATGTTGAGCCTGTAACCAGTGAGGTTGTTGGGGCACACATGAAGACACCCCCACAACTCTTTGCCGCCCTGCTCTGTCACTCTGTCAGCGGTCGCTGCTTCTGCCTCCTCTGGTTGGAGATTGGTCCATTCTTTTATGTTGTCCTCCCACCTCTTTTTGGGATGACCTCTTTATCGTCCGCCTTGCACCTTTTCATGCAGGATCATATTTGCAAGACGTTTGATCTCAATATTTTGCAACACCAAACAAGTTTCCAACTTTTGACAGTTGCCAAGAGGTCTTCCAAAGGCCCTATTGCTGTTGTAATTATTTCTCCTATCTCCTCATTTGTAACTCGGTCTTTGTATGCAACACTCAGTGATTAGATTGACATTCTGCCAAAGATGGATGTGTCAGACCAAAAGGTGCAAATATTGCAGTGACGATGTAAATTAGCAACACAACACATTCCGTTCGCTACTTGCAAAGACCTGTTCAGGGGTTGGTAGCCGCAGATTGAGAATGAACACAGAAGAAGAAGAAGAAGATTGACATATCACTCTCACTCACTTGGTGTTGCTGCACAATTCATCGATCCCCAAAATATTTTGCTGCATAAAATATTCAGTATATAAAAAGACAATTCTGAAATTGAGAAATTAAATTCACGTCTTTAATAGTGGTTTTAAAAATAAAATAGAAATAATTGAAAGAAAAATAAATTGGACTCCATTTTTAATTGAAACTGTTATCATTTTCTGAATCTTCCACTACATTACTTTTACCAATTGTGCTATTGCTGTTAACAAATTTATGGAAATAATTATGTAAGGTGCTATTTTTGGTACAGTGACTTCTTCTTCTTCTTCTTCTTCGTACGCAGTCAGACATCAACCTTTATTTTTTCGAAAAAAGCAGCGGTCATCCTGAGGCTGTCGATACTGCCATAGAGCTTGTCTAGTGTTGCCACTGGTGATGGCCACATCTGCTCTCTCTCTGATCCTCGTATGTCAGGCAGTTTTGCAGCAAATGTACAGTGACTGACAACCCGACAAACGACAAGTATTATGAGAGATGATAAATGTGTATATGTATTTATATGTAGGCCTAGTTCCCTGTTTTGATGTGCTAGAGATCAAAGAGCTGATGAAAGCCAAAACATAATTTTTATTTAGTTTGCAATGCATTAACTTAACCCTACCAAACCTAAGGCCCTGAAACCAACTGTCCCCCATTCCTGGGTTCCTGAGCATTAAAGAGAAAAAACCAACATGATATAGAAAAATGTTAGTTACATGCAAACAAGTGGTTAGAATAAGATGTAACTTGGAGACATTGTAGAAAATAGGCTTACCTATCATCTAGCGTCAATATTCCACCTTTGTGTGCCAATCCACCCAGCAAAAGGCAAAGAATCTGTCTCGAGTCATAACACATTTTGAAATCCGGGAGTAAACACAACAAAGAGCCCTCATTTGTCCAATAATCCTGATAGCTGGGCTTTATACATGAGTATTCCATATAGATCTTCAGTCCAAGAAAAGCCTTCATCTCATCACTAGAGCTCTCATTGTCTGTTTCACTTGAACAGAGTCTGAATCAACCAAATTATTGATCACCTGTTGGACTGTCATAAGCCTAGACTTACTTTGCTTTCCTGTTGAAGTGCTTGGTTCATCAGCCGTTCGTTTCATTGTCAATTTTCCGAATTTGTTCACGTTAAGCCCCACAAAATCAATTCAAACATGGGGGCAGCCATTTGCAATGACTAATCACGAGGATTGACCACGATTGGTTGGTTATTATTAGATTCTGACGCATTTTATGACGTACTATCCAAAGTACCGAAAATTAGGTACAGCGGTTTAGCGGCAGTTAAGGAAATTACCGAAAAATGGGAACAGCGGTCTGGTAGGGTTAACTTGAACGCATGTCCTTGTAGTTAGAAGAACAGATTTCCAGTCCTCTCAACCAATCACTCCTGACCTGGGTGGTACTTCGGTGGATCATGACTTTTGATGATTTTCCTCTTTGCTCCAGATAAAACATATACTCAACATTACAGCTGGTTAATTTACATGAAATTTGTATCCGAGCATTTGTAGTGGCCAAAGTGTTTCGATATTGGTCTTCTGACCAAAAGGACATAAGTTCAAAACCTTGGTAATGCATAGATTTTTAAAAATTTGTGCTAAAATAAAAACTTGACATGTACATTGCATGGTGACTGGATTGGCTTTTATTACTTCACCATATAAAGTTATGTTGGTGGACTGAGTCAGTATAAATGTCTTTATTTTAGTATTTATTAGTAAAATTTTAGCTTATTTGTTGCATTTTCAAATCATAGAGTTTTTTGTTTTTTTGTGTTTGCCTTATTTCTCTAATCCCCAAGGCGGTGTGCATTGCACTGTGGTTTTTATTTTGCGTCTGTCGGCCCAGTGCATCCGACTTCAGCATGCATTTTATGTAAGGACCTGCTTCCTCATGCATTTTCTAAAGATTTGCTTACCCGGAGTAACGGCTGGTGCTGTGTTGAGGATCGAACCCAGCATCTTCTGGTTGTGAGCCATGTCACTTAACTACTAGCGCACGCTGTCCACTAAATCGCAGAGTAGGACAGATATTACATTCATGTTGAGCCTTATTTTATTTTCCTGTGAAAAACTGACAATGTTTTGCATTAAAATATTTACTGTTTTACTTTTCTCATTTGTAAAGGTACTAGGATGCACAGAGATAGAGAGTTTGAAGTATTCACAAGAGCCATCTATTCAAGTCAGTAACTCTAACAATGCCACCCTCTCTGGTTCATTGGACATGGACAGAATAAACTTAGGATCTTTGTCAGCCGAGGGACCCACGAAGACACACAGCTATCCTTCGTTGAACAGTAAAGAGTACATATTTACATCAGAACATCAGACACAAGTTAAGACTCTGATTGACGGCAAACAGAACACTCCAGAATATGCCCAGGTGGTCAAACATTTCCCTGATAAGCTTCTTTATAAAGATAGTAATAGCAACGCAAGAGGTAGTCCAGATTTGATGGTACACCCTCTGGAGATACTTGACAATGTTCCTCACCTTAGCTTGTTAGAGGAGGATTTCTCAAGTCTATTAACAAACACCCAGAGACCTTCTTTACAATCTCAATTTGGAGAAAAACAATACAAAATGAATAACTTAAACTGTGTAACATCTGCTAAAAACTCCATGTATGCTCAAACAGTTACAGAAACTTCTGTTCCCAAATCTGCAGCCCCTACATCTGTGATTAGACCAGCTCATAAACTGCCACAAAGTTTTAGTGGGAGTACGGCAAAAGTTAGTGATACCGTTATCAAAACTCCTGCACTTCCTCAGACAAATATGTCTGAACTTGAAACGAGTAACACAGCTAGTTCATCATTGAAACAAGGAAGAAATGATCAACATATGAATGTGCCAACGTTTTTAACAGGCCATAATTTCTTATCCAACACCTGTTTACAGTCTGTTGGAAAAAATAGTGGAAATAACAGCAGGACCTTGGAAAAGGAGAGTTATCTACCATGTGGGAATTACGGTCTTTCTGTAACTCCCCCACAAAAGAGACACAGACTTAACGATGCTACATCTGATTCTCTCATACAGGCAGACCAGCATCTGCCTTCAAATGACCAGCTGCAACAACAAACTTTGTTGGATGTACAATCATTAAAGCTAAAAAAGTTGCAGTTACAACATCAGCAAGGGATAACATCATCACAAGCAACAACAAATCATCATCTCACTAGTGCAATCAATTCTCAGGATCATCCATCCTGGACACAACAACGGCAATGTCAGATACATCAAGATAGTCAACCACATCAAGAGCTCCACGATGAATCTAATTACTCTGGTCGGAATTCTCCTGATGAGCATTCTGGGAACTGGAGTCACATGCATCAGGAAATGGAGCATCAGACCATCCATCCGATGGCTAAACCACAACATAAATTTGAATATCATCAACAGTTACGTAGTCAACTGTGTTCAGAGCCAGAAAAACAGCTTTCCAATTTCCCATTTCTCGAGTCAAATGATTACCCATTTCTGAATTCAAATGCTTCGCCATTTCTTATGTGCCATACCCCACCACCAGGTTTTCCTGAAGAGGAAGTAGAAAAAGAAAATCTCCACGTTTTTGAGGTGAAACAGCAGCAGAATATTCAGTCAGAGATCTTTGATGCTGCTTCTCTCAACCAAGGTACTAGTCCAGCAAGCCATTTTGTCAGAAAACTAGGTCAAGTGACCAAAATGGACACCAGACAGTACATGACCATGACCAGGCCAACACAAAATGGTTTCGGGAATCCAAGCATGAAATCGTTGCCTGTGAAGCCTCAGAATGTGTTTGGACAGTTCACAACATTACACAATTTTGAGCTGACTGGCAGCAATCTCATGAATCCACAAACATTTTTGACATCTGGCAATCACTTTAGAAGTGCATTTGGTTCAGGAAGCAGTGGTATTTCAGTGGATTGTCATACATCCACTCAAGATGAACCATCTGCTGTGTTCACTGAGCCCCAGAGCTCATTCATGTGCCCTCAACCTTTCTATCCAGCTCCACCACTCTTTGATGCTCTAGGAAGACACATTAACACTTCTATGATGCCACAAGATGAAGCATTGAGAGACACTTTAGCTGAAGCAGCTGCACGACATCAAGAAGGTTACAGCTCTGCTAACAAAGGGCAGTTTACCAGAAGTAGATCTCTGTCAACCAACCACTTTCAAACTATGCCCATTACTCCTGTACTCAGTCTAGAGGCTGAGTTGCTGCGTTTGGATGGTTGGTGCCCAAACGAAAATGGAGATACGGTGAGTGGTGTATTATATGAAGCTCTTGATCATAGTGAGTTGGCATCTGCAATTTTTTATTATGCAATAAGAATAATGGATATTTTTCCTATGAGAAATTCCTACTTAAAAAAATATGTTTACCTGCCTGAATGTCTCTTTGTCATTGCTTTACCCATTTACAGTCCAATCTAATTTACAAGATGTTAGTCTTAATGTCCAAGATATGAACAATCATTTTATGTGTTTGATGATTAACAGAAAAAAGACATTAAAAACTAAAATTATGATTTTTAAATGCAAAAATACAGCATTTGTTTATAAATAAATATTAGCTAAATAAAAAGATATGTTTGATACGCTGCATGTGACGTAAGATACATCGAATTGTAAGTAGTGCGTCTCTAGTTGACCGCAATGGACAGTTTGGATAGTAAAGGGTTAATTGCCCCTCTAGATCTCTGTGCCTATTTCTCTCTTAGTCAATAAGTTGTATATGTCTCAGCATATGTATCCTGCCTTAAAAAAAGCATCCATAATATTTGGACATGGATATGAGGATATACTATTCATATAAATAAATGCCTGTCGGATGATAGCACCGCATGCAATGAATTAGCAATTCTAAGATGGCAACAGTGTGAAATATAATGTGGGTTTAACGGGGAGCAGTGCCCAAGAAGCTGAATAATGGAGTGTGTTAAACCAATGAGCTACAGGAATAAAAACCATTCATACACTTTGGGATATGTGAAAAGATCCTGAATACTTATGAGTCTGTCTTGTGTGCAGTGATGTCAGTTCTACTTTACATAACATAGCATAATGAAACATAACATAGCAACACAATATAACAAGACAACGTACATAACACAAGTTAACACAAAACAACACAACATAAAGAACACCACAACATGACACAACAGAACATAACATTTCTACAATTATGTCCCAGAAGCTCAATTTGTTTGCATATAGATTTAATGAGCCCTATTGTCATTTTGTTGTTGAGCCTGTAGCCTAATCAACAGGGAGCTGGCTTACTAGACTGGAATTACAACGTGTCAGGGTTCGAGTTCATGTACGGACAGAAACAAACCCTCCAGTAAATTGATACCTGACATATGAGTTAGGGAAGATAAAAACAACAAGGAAGGAAACTGGCCACCCCAAATCACATAAACTGTGATTTAGTACATGAAGAATTATCTTCATACCCGACTGCAATTGTTGCCATGGGACCTACCTTTACCTTTTCTTTCTTTCTTCAGTGCCGTATAGAACCAATCTTGTTATTTGGGTGTGAATCATGGAACGTCAGCGAGCAAAGGAGAAGACGAATCAATTCTACAGGATAACTAAAAATAACTAATGAGAAAAATCAGGCAAAGAAATTTCCTGATGCCAGGTAGACAAAAAGTTGTTTAAACTTCTATCTTCTTCCCCTGGTGTACCATGTTTGACAAAGCGTTTTACTGTGTTGCAACTTCAGTTCCGTAGAGAGACTATCAATGTTCTTCACTCCATTGCCCTTTGAACGAATCAGGATTTCTCTGCATCTGCTTTCTGCAGGTTCCATATCTCGCAGTCATATATCATGGCTGGAATAGCCATGCTGTTAAAAGTGTGAGGGTCTTGCCTTGTCATTTCTCTTCTGTTGAAGTATGGATTTGATATGATTGGAGCTGAACGACTCTGTTGCTATTCAATGTAGAATTCCACGATTTCTTTTTGGGGAGTTTTGTATTTTCTTAGCCCACATAAATGTACAAATTCATGCTTTCGACAAGATCATTTCCTAGCCGCAGTTCCTAACTTGGAGCAATAAGTGTTCAGTATGCAAGCTTTATCAGTTAGAGGTAAACATCAAGTGATGGACAAAAAAACATCAAGTGATGGACAAAAAAACATCAAGTGATGGACAAAAAAACATCAAGTGATGGACAAAAAAACATCAAGTGATGGACAAAAAAACATCAAGTGATGGACAAAAAAACATCAAGTGATGGACAAAGAGATGACACTTAGATTGCACCATGCAGACAAAAAAATAGAAGATGTTGGCGATCGATTGAAGCTGACCTTTCATTTTGAGAGGTAACTAATCTTTGAACCTGTACAGGTTCAATAATCTAGAATTTAATTTTTAAAAATATACTTTTTATTTTGATTCGTTCAGATTCAGCACACAATGGAGAAGTTCTGGTCTCAAGATGGCAATTACATTATATGGAAAAGCCGCAGATACAAAAAACTGGTCATCACAGTGAGGTGGGCTAATTTATCTGGCAGATACTCAATGAATGAATCATACAATACACTCTGTCACCCCCTGCGAAGCATAGGTCTTTGTCTAACACACGCCATTTTTTGCTCTTGTTACCAACATCTACCATGTCTGCCCCACCTCCCTCATGGTTTTCTCAAGCTCTCATCGCCAAATGTGATTTGGACGACCTCTATGTCTCTTGCCTTGTGGATACGAACAGCAACTGCCTCACAATGTCATTCTTCCCTTTTCGTTAAGTATATACTATCCATCGCCGACACCTCCTCTTTATCTTCTGATTGATCTATCGCACTCCAATCTATGGTGCTCTAATTTATAGCACTCTGATCTATGGCACTACATTCTATGGTGCTCCAATATATGGCACTCTGATCTATCGCACTCAATTCCATGGTGCTCCAATATATGGCACTCTGATCTATGGCACTCCAATCTATGACACGCCAATCTATGGTGCTCCAATCTATGGTGCTCCAATTTATGGCACTCCAAGCTACGGTGCTCCAATCTATGGCACACTGAACAATGACGCACTGATCTATGACACTTTGTTATGTTGATACTTTTCCTTAGTCAGTATCTTACACCTAGTGAAACTCAGCTTATGTAAACACCACTTTTAAAGCTGGAGGACCGTGTACTGAACCTGTATAGTGGGGTATTACTGTTTTGAAGTAATATGTTGCACATAAAAATGTAAAAATGTAAGGACCCTCCCCTTTACAGAACGTAGCTTCTTACAACCGCCAACCTATTTGGCTGTTTTAAGTTTCTTGGCAAGTGTGCAGTATGGTAGGTTGCCATTACTTTCCGTGCGGGGAGGAGCGGTCGCACCAAGAAAAAAGCCTTTGTCTGCCAAATCGGACACAGTGGTATTTGAACTCAGTGCAGTGGGATTGTGAAATAGACATTTTACCACTAGACCACACTGCCTCCATGCACTTAAAGATATACATTTAAAATAAGCCCCCCTCCTCTAAAGATTTATATATAAAGTGTTACATGTCATAATTAAATGCAACACTTGTGTGAGTCAAAAGAGGATACAAGAATGTGGCACTGCAGCCTTCCAAGTGCGTCATACATGGTAGTTAAAGAAGGTTGTGTGTGGGTCTGGCAACCTTATTATGTAACACAAATTGCTACATATATGCCACTATAAGAACATATACATTTTTTAATACAGGCTTCTTATAAAGGGGCCAGTTGCAGTGTATGACATATGCTCCGTATGAAATAAAAATTAGATAAGATGAAGAAGAAGTGATTAAATATAAAAGTAGAAATGATTAAATATAACATATACTCAGGTGAGGTTGAATATAACATACAGTCAGGTGAGGTTAGATATAACATACAGTTAGGAAAGGTTGGATATAGCATACAGTCAGGTGAGGTTAGATATAGCATATATTCAGGGGAGGTTAGATATAGCATAGTCAGGTAAGGTTAGATATAGCATACCATACAGTTATAGATCAATATGGCATCTAACCAACTATGGTCTAGTCTTGTTCTCGTGTTTTAGTCCATTTTGGATGCGGCCAGACCACGGATTTGACTGGAATTCACACTAGTTGACTACTTGCACTTGTGTCCACGGAAGCGTGTTGTAGTTTTCCATTTGGATTAGTTAGTGAAATTTTTCCCTTCGATTATCCTGATATGTTCTTTGGCTATTTGCAATAGTAGTTTGGTTACCCCGTGTCCTATTTCCACGGTCCAGTGCACATGTCTGAACCTCATGAGATTGTCGTCCTGTTTGCTGACAGTGTCGGTATTGGTGTTACTGGGAAGTGTACATATGGGCCATTAATGGACTAACACATTGCCTCGGAGAGATTGGGCCCTGCCTGGTTACAGGCCTCTCAAAGTGACAAATGGAAACAGTGGGTGGTCGAATTCCACAAGTTCCAAGCGACTTCTGGTCTCAAGGGACCAAAGTGCCTGCATTCTGAGTTACTTCCAGTCTTCTTGACTTACGTCCTGCCATTGGTCTAAGGTAGCTCAGGACCAGAGAGTGAGGAAGTTGACCAACGCAGTTTCTTCCTAACTATAATCCAAATACAGCGCAAGTTATATCATCAAGATGAAATCATCTGATGATGTCACAATCATAGGTTGCAATGGACAACTGACTGACTTGACTGACTGATTGACTTACTGACTGACTTGACTGATTGACTTACTGACTGACTTGACTGACTGATTGACTTACTGACTGACTTGACTGACTGATTGACTTACTGACTGACTTGACTGACTGATTGACTTACTGACTGACTTGACTGACTGATTGACTTACTGACTGACTTGACTGACTGATTGACTTACTGACTGACTTGACTGACTGATTGACTTACTGACTGACTTGACTGACTGATTGACTTACTGACTGACTTGACTGACTGATTGACTTACTGACTGACTTGACTGACTGATTGACTTACTGACTGACTGAATGACTTGACTGACTGATTGACTTACTGACTGACTTGACTGATTGACTGACTTGACTGATTGACTTACTGACTGACTTGACTGATTGACTGACTGATTGACTTACTGACTGACTTGACTGATTGACTGACTGATTGACTTACTGACTGACTTGACTGACTGATTGACTTACTGACTGACTGAATGACTTACTGATTGACTTACTGACTGATTGACTTACTGACTGACTAACTGACTGACTGGGTAACTGACTGACTGATTGACTGACTGCCTGATTGACTGACTGCCTGATTGACTAACTGCCTGATTGACTGACTGCCTGATTGAATGACTGGGTGACTGCCTGATTGACTGGCTGTTAGGTGAGGCTGTATACAACAGAAAAAGGGAAAATTATTTTAAAAAGTGATCCAATGAAGTCATAAAACAGTTTGGGCTCCAAATTGTCAAACTTGTAGTGTAACATATATATTCGTAATTCTTAGTCGACCTGTACTTCTACAGAGGCAGATGCCCCTGTGCAGGTCCCAGCTCCGGTATGAGCTGGATATAGCCGAGAAAAGGATTTCCTGCTTAGCAGGCTAGCCTTGAGCAGCTTAATACTCCGCTGCGTTGGGTGGTTAACCGATGTGTAAGTTCATCTTAATAGACTCAAACACTAGAGCAAAGTAGACCTGCAGCCTGCTAAGCGCCATCTATACTGCTCTAAAAAAACCACCTAAACATGGCCGGTGTTATGCCATGTCACACAGTTAGTCGCCTCTTATGACATGCTCTCTGTGAGACAGTGGTGCTATATTTGTCCTTGTCATACACAAAGACTCCGGCAGACCATATACATATTTGTTATTAAAATAAACAATTACACTTTCTTTTCTACAGCCATTTAAATCAGCTTTTTCACTTTCGAGTTGAGGAAAATAACCCAGAGGACAGCAACAGAAAAGTCTACTTCCTGTTTCAAGGGGGCTACTCATCTGACAGCTTGTTGGATCTCGTACACCACTATCGCCAGAATGGCATCAGAATAACAATGCAGTCCAAAGGCAATAAGAAGACATATATAGAGATGATTCAACTACGCTGTCCACTCAAAGTTAAAACGGAGATGAAGCGAAAAGACACATCGAGGTCAAAGTAATTTGGTAACAGACGTGAATGTTAAGATGGTTATAATAGAGTTGGGGGCCAAGATGCAGAAGTAAATGAGCATGTGACTCAGGTGGCTGCTTGCATCAGGGGCATCCAACTATAGCTGGCCTAGACCCTATTCCGCCTCCACGTTGCGGCCTTGGAAACAGGTTGTACTTGTCACTAGTATAGTAGTCTGGACAAGGGATAGAGATCGCAGTGGGAAGACAAACCAGGTACTAAAATAAGCCAGCTGAAATCGGATGTGTTGTCCAAAAGGAGCAGATATGGCAGTCTCACTGTAAACTACAATACAATGTTGCAACGTCCATTTCAGGACAGACGCTGAAGAAGAAGATAATAGAATTGGAATATCGATACTGCAGAGAAGTGGTTCAAATATCAGGACAATGTAGAAAATGATGAAATGAAATAACTAGGAATAAAATGAAACTTGAAGCAGATCAGGTAGCAAGGGACATGGCTATGGATAGGACCCTAACTCCACACCCCAAACAAAAGTTGTATGATTTGAATTTCAATTTCACCTTTTCAATTTTTTGTTGGTTGAAAACTAATTTTGATGTGAATTTGATTTTTGAATTTCTGAATTTCTTCTTCTTTTTTGACAATTGCTATGACAAAGATGTTGTGACATTATGTTGTAGTTTACAGTGAGGCTGCGATATCTGCGCCTTTCAGCCTGAGACATCTGATTTCAACTGACATTTTTGATACCACTGTGATCCCTATTCTTTTAGCCAGCCTAGACTAGTGCAGCCTGTTTCCAGGGCCGCCTCGTGGAGGCAGAATAGGATCTAGGTCAGCTCTGGTTCACTGACCATGAAGCAAGCAGCCAGCTAGGAGTCACTGACATGACAGTTTATTCTCGATCCTCTATCGTTAGCCCCAGTTTCAGAGTTGAATCTTTACGACACTAAATATTGTACGCAGCAATATTAAGTTTGTATTTACCAGGGAAGATTCTGCCAATAAAATCCATATACTTTCACCAAAAATGCTTGACATGTCCCTCTATATTGATGGCTATTGCTAGTGAGCGGTTGATTACCGCAGTAGAACAACACTCGCTTTTCATGGTAAAGGTGCGGGGGTTCAGCTCCAGCTGCCGGCAGCTTCAGTTGATCCAACTGTAAATGGGTACCTGGATGATAGATAGGGAAGAAAAAAGGCAGTGAGGAAGGGAACTGGCCACCGCACCTCACAAAGCTGTGGCTTAGTACAATGAAAGCTTTAACACTTCATCCTCGACCGCAGTGTCTGGTACTGGCTTCAAATTTTTTTTTGAAGCTAGTAACTACAAAATAGGTATAGTTCAGGTGCTGCTCCAAAAGAGAAATGATGAATCCTTCCATGACATGGCCAGTTTTACATGGCCTACCTTACACAATCTACCTTACATGACCTACTGTGCATGGCCAGTCCTACATGGCCTACCTTACACAACTTACCTTGCATGGTCTACCTTACATGGTCTATCTTACATATCCTACCTAACAAAACCTACCTTACATAGCCTACCTTACATAGTCTATGCTACATGGCCTACCTTACATAGTCTATGCTACATGGCCTACTTTATATAGTTTACCTTACATAGCCTATGCTACATGACCTACCTTACATAGCCTATGCTACATGGCCTACCTTACATAGCCTATTCTACATGGCCTACCTTACATAGCCTATGCTACATGGCCTACCTTACATAGCCTATGCTACATGGCCTACCTTACATAGCCTATGCTACATGGTCTACCTCACATAGCCTATGCTACATGGCCTACTTTATATAGTTTACCTTACATAGCCTATGCTACTTAGTCTACCTTACATAGCCTACATTTTATACTGCCCCATCTGGAGTGTTTGAATCAGGACTGGAGGAGTTGACATGTTTCTGTTAAAACAGGGAGCTGAAATATTTTGATTGATACTGACGTATCGTTTTCTACATTCTGTTTTTATTGACGTGGCGGCGTTGGGTTTTCTAAATAAAATTATACTTTATCAGGGTCGAACGTGAAAATAGTTTGTACATGGCTGAACTAGATGGTTTGGATTGTGGAGATAGCTTTGTCCAGTTTGCAGTACATGCACAGTCAGATATAGAAAAGGATTACCTGGATTATGGAAATAGTTTTGTCCAGTTTGTCGAACATCCACAGCTGGATATGGAAAAGGATAACTTGGATTGTGGTTTGTCGTACATCCACAGACAGAGAGTATGATCGAAGAAAACTATCCTAAACAATCGTGGATACATGCCTACACAGATGGATCAGCAACAATCGTGGATACATGCCTACACAGATGGATCAGCAACAATCGTGGATACATGCCTACACAGATGGATCAGCAACAATCGTGGATACATGCCTACACAGATGGATCAGCAACAATCGTGGATACATGCCTACACAGATGGATCAGCAACAATCGTGGATACATGCCTACACAGATGGATCAGCAACAATTGTGGATACATGCCTACACAGATGGATCAGCAACAATCGTGGATACATGCCTACACAGATGGATCAGCAACAAATACTGGTAAGAATGGAGGCCCTGGTATCTTTATAACGTGAAGACCATTGTGAGACAAGGAGTGTTCCAACTGGTAGGTTCGGCTCCAACTTCACAGCTGAGGCTCACGCTCTCAAACAGGCTGAGGCTCAAGCTCTCAAACAGGCTGAGGCTCAAGCTCTCAAACATGACCAGGAACAGCAGTTCTGTTTGCCACCTTCACAGATGCATTATCTGGGCTGCAAGCTCTTAAAGGTGGTAAACTCTTGTTTCTGAGAAGTGAACTGGGTAGGGTAGCTGCTGGAAAACGAACTATACTCCGGTGGCTGCCATTCCACTGTGGCAGGCCTGGAAATGAGAGGGCAGATGGGCTTGCAAGGAGGAGAGGCGAATGTGAACAAGAAGAAATCACATTCTTGGAGAGAAAGAGAGTTGTCCAGGCTGCCAGAAGAGAACAGAACCAACCAAGAGAGTTGTCCAGGCTGTCAGAAGAGAACAGAACCAACCAAGAGAGTTGTCCAGGCTGTCAGAAGAGAATAGAACCAACCAAGAGAGTTGTCCAGGCTGTCAGAAGAGAATAGAACCAACCAAGAGAGTTGTCCAGGCTGTCAGAAGAGAATAGAACCAACCAAGAGAGTTGTCCAGGCTGTCAGAAGAGAATAGAACCAACCAAGAGAGTTGTCCAGGCGGTCAGAAGAGAATAGAACCAACCAAGAGAGTTGTCCAGGATGTCTTAAGAGAACAGAACTAATCTAACGCTAACTACCACACCCTTCTCCGCACATCCCCTCTATTATACGGACTCCACACCTGTACACAGTACTCCAGTCTAGGTCTAACTAATGCTTTATACAGTTTGACTATCACTTCCATGCTCCTATATCTAATATTTGGGGACGGCGTGGGCTAGTGGTTAAGTGACACGGCTCGCAATCAGAAGGTGCTGGGTTCGATCTCCATCACAGCACCGGCCGTTACCCCGGGGAAGCAAACCCTTAGAAAATGCAGGAGGAAGCAGATCCTTACATAAAATGCATGCTGAAGTTGGATGCACCGGGTCAACAGGCGCAAAATAAAAAGCACAGTGCAACGCACACCCGCCTTGGGGAATAGAGAATTAAGGCGAACGAAAAAAACAAACAATGTCTGTTTCTTTTTATCATACCTAACATTGCATTTGCCTTTTTCACTGCTACCCGAACTTGCTCACTCACCTTACCTGTATGATCTATTATAACCTCTAGGCCCATTTCCTTTTCTATCTTTCTAATATTGTTCTCGACCATCACGTAATTATATTCCATATTGGATCTACCCATGTGGATGACTGTACATGCTCTTGGAGCATGTGTCAGTGGAGCCCTTGAACCAGGAAGTGATTAATGTACAGTCGCCAAAAATACAGTTTGAATTGAAGTATTCTGATGATAAACTCTGTGATAGAATTGGCATTTGTGAAAGTTGTATTTATTACTGAAATGTCAGTCTTTGTAATTAAATTGTTGTATCTAAATTTATGACCGTGGTTGACAATTTTTGTCTGAATGTTGTTTTAGAAGAGAAAGAGATCATTGTTTGTTGTCATATGTACATTCTCTATTTACTTGTTCATTATATATTGTACTTCTTCTTCATACGCTGTCAGATGACGACTTGAATTTGTTCAAAGAAGGAAGCAGTCGTCCTGTAGTTGTCGACACTATCATAGAGCTTGTCTAGTGTTGGCCACATGTGCTTTCTCTAGTCCTCGTATGTTGGGAAATTTTGCAGCAGATGTTCAGGGGTCATTTCCCCTGTGCCACAGGTGCATTTGTCAGTAGCACCTATCTTCAGTTTATTGAACAGATGGTACCTCAGTCTGTTGTGGCCTGTGCAGAGTCTGAAGACCACCACCTGCTCTTTTCTGTTCAACTGGTAATAAGCATCATTTTATGTGTAGCCAGTATGTTCTGTTCCCATTTGTCCATGTTGTGATCTGTTCGTAGCACTGTTTATTAGCTGGATGGCAAGACACTCCCCTATCATGAAATGAACGAAAGCACGAAACAGTGGGTGTTTTAAATCTGCAAGCTTCAAGCAATGCTTGGTCTGAATGGAAGCTGAGATCAAGTGGTTACTCCTATTGGAGAGGCACAATAAACTCAGAGGTCCCCACAGCCAGTCAAGGGCAGTCTCTTGGGTCATGAATTAACTCCCTGTAAGAAATCAGAGGGGAATAACCCATAATGTCCCTTTGCCTTTCTCAGCATGTCATGTCCTTGAGGTTATCAACTTTGTTCTCCCTGTGGACTTTGCCCTAGTGACGGGACTACAGATCTAGCATGACCAAAAAGTCTAAACACAGAAGAAAAATATTGTTTTGTGAAACTACATCTGTGGTCATTCCTAGTGTTCTACATGTTTGTTTATTGAATGTCCATGATATACTGCTACATGACAGGATTGATTCTCAATACAATATTGATGAGTTCACATACATTTTGTGTGGCAGCATAAGGCACAGATTCTTGGCAATAATTCAACATCTTAAATGAGAGAGAGAGAGAGAGAGAGAGAGAGAGAGAGAGGAGAATGGAGATAGAAAGAGAAGATTCAGTGAAAGATAAAGTAGGAATGGGGGATTGAGAGAGACAAACACAGAGAGGAAGAGAGAGATAAGGAGAACGAAGAGAGAGGAAGAAAGATGAAAGGTGAGAGGCAGATAGAGACAGACATAGGATGAATAGACAGAGAAGTAGAGTGAGAGGGATGAAAAGGGTATGAAGATAGAAGAGGCAGATAAAGAGAGAGACAGAGAGGGAGGATGAGAGTGAGAATGAGTGGACGGATGAGTATAATAATAATGTTTGCATAGGCATCTGAGGCCTGTTGCGTAGGTCGACCACATCCATGACCCCGTGCTGCGGCGTGGCTCCAGGCCTCATCCAGAGCGGTGGTTGACACCTGCTGAAGCCGTACTGTGTGGGGATGGCCTCTCTTGCGCCTCCAGCCAGTCGTGGGAAGACTTTTGGCGCTGAGGAATTACTTATGTAGTGTCTTATGGGACGGGGTTTCCTGGTCCAGCCGTACAACGTGACTGAACAAAGAAACTCGGCTGCGGTCAAGTGTTTCTTAGGTTTGGCACAGGCCTGCTTTAGTGGTAGGACAAGGAATGGAGCAACAGATAGTGAGAGATGGAGGGGAAAAAGGCTACCGTCCATCGGAGACGAAGATGGCATAATTTATTTTGCTAGCGCTATTTTTAGTAAGGATTAACTGCGTTACCTTTTATCCTCCCTATCTCGTCTCATGCCGCCCGACCCCAGTGGCAAGTCAAGGACAAAACGACCAGGGGGCGACTACGAAATGCAGGGGACTCCGCATCAAGCACCCGTGAAAAAGATGGGGGAGTCCGGAGTTGAACCCACACCACGTGATCACGAGGCCGACAGCTTAACCACTTCGCCACGGAAGATAGAGGGGGATGATGAGACCAGAAAGAGACGACAAATATTTTGATAAAAATCAAATTTTATTCATTGAATGTGCACATATGGTTTCATCAAATAACTGATTATTCCCCCAAGAGTGACATACGCAAAAATTGGCAAAGCAAAAGTCAGCAAGAACAATAAAATCACAAGCAATCCAAGCACAACCCAATTCCAAACACAAAACCATCACAATAAGAGGCGCGAGCAACCTCTGTATGTAGCAGATGTTGTTGGTGTTCACAACTATCCGCAATGAGCTCTTCACTCATGATGACTTTTCTATGCTAGTGGGTTACAGTGGCTCTTTCTATATGCTGAGGAGCACAGAAGGTAAACCTGGTTCCTCCTGACTGTAGTGCAATTCAAGGCTTCTCAGTGGCCTCACCACTATGGGGATGACAGTGTCGATTCCCACCTCGTTGGTCAGGCTGCTATAACACAGCCTGCTGTCATAAGGCTGGGGTCTTGGGTCAGTTGTTGAATGCTCACGGTGAGTAAGATTACTCTTTTGTGCGCCCTGAAAAACACGTTGAGTGGCAGGTTACAGTAGCTTTCTTCGCAACCCGTCAGTATGTTGCACCTAACTCTGACACGAGTGCTGGCTCCCTCCAGAGTTCAGCCAAAGAATTGTTTCAGATGTCAGATCAGTGCTTCTCAACCTTGTCCAGATCACAGACCCGTTGAAGCCAGTGATGATTCCCCATGGCTCCATCTGATGTGACATGATCATGTCTCGAGTTCTACATAACAAACTTCATATTCATAAAAGATGTTTCATAATTCATCCACTCATTACTCATCATTCATTCACCATTTATAATTCATCACTCATTAATTCTTAATGCATGCATCTTCCATCCATGCATCATTTATCACTATTTTTATTTATTATCCATTAATTATCCATTAATTCTTTATTCATTAATACCATGTTCCTTCATCAATCCATCACCCACAATTCATCATTCCTGCGTGCGTCAGTCATTCCTTTATCTTTCAATCATTCATCACTAACAAATCTTTCATTCATCAATCACAAATCTTTCATTCATTACTCACAATCTTTCATTCATTACTCTTTCATTCATTCATTCATCACTCTTTCATTCATTCATTCATCACTCTTTCATTCATCACTCTTTCATTCATTCATCACTCTTTCATTCATCAATCATTCATCACTCTTTCATTCATTCATCACTCTTTCATTCATTCATTCATCACTCTTTCATTCATTCATCACTCTTTCATTCATCACTCTTTCATTCATTCATCAATCTTTAATTCATCACTCTTTCATTCATTCATCACTCTTTCATTCATTCATCACTCTTTCATTCATTCATCACTCTTTCATTCATCATTCATTCATTCATTCATCAATCATTCATTCATTCATCACTCTTTCATTCATCAATCATTCATTCATCACTCTTTCATTCATCACTCTTTCATTCATTCATCACTCTTTCATTCATTCATCCCTCTTTCATTCATTCATCACTCTTTCATTCATCAATCATTCATTCATCACTCTTTCATTCATCAATCTTTCATTCATTCATCACTCTTTCATTCATTCATCACTCTTTCATTCATTCATCACTCTTTCATTCATTCATCACTCTTTCATTCATTCATCACTCTTTCATTCATCAATCATTCATTCATCACTCTTTCATTCATTCATCACTCTTTCATTCATCACTCTTTCATTCATCAATCATTCATTCATCACTCTTTCATTCATTCATCACTCTTTCATTCATCAATCATTCATTCATCACTCTTTCATTCATCAATCATTCATCACTCTTTCATTCATCACTCACCCTTTGTTTGCTCTAATCAACCACACAATCACTATTGCAGCTGACCCCCTTCCAGAAAACCTGCGCAGGAGTGTTTGCAGTGGCAATTTCATGATGATGTTCCTAGTCCCATGCACAACTTTCTTAAGTCACTTCACAGCAACCTCAAAAGAATACAGTGGCCTATTCCTACTACACCAGGCAAGCAGTTGAGGTGATGAGAAAGAGGAGAAAAAATAAGATATGTCAAGCCATCCTGTAACCGGGACCGGTCATTGTGGTACACATGAAGACACCCCCACAACCCCTCCTCTCTGGCATCGGCCGCTATCTGTGCCTCCTGCGGTTGGAGATTGGTACATTCTTTTCTATTGTCCTCCCATCTCTTTTTGGGACATCCTCTTCGTCGTCCGCCTTGCACCTTTCCGTGCAGAACTGTATTTGCATAGATGTTTAATTGAACAAAAATGTTTTTAAAAAACACCACCTAAAACGTTTGAACATTTTAAGAACAGAAAATATTTCTATCATGTTGCAGGGAAAAAAAAAATAATCAAATGAATAATTTAAAACTCTAGATTTGGTCCTCACACAGGACTCGTCGTGGACCTACAGGGGTCCATCAACTTCTACCTTGGGTGTCGCTGTTTTAGAAATTTAATTGAGGTCGTGTCAGCCCCATGACAATAATTGCCGTCGGGATGAAGATAACACTTCATGTACTAAGCCACATCCTATGTGAGGTGGGGTGGCCAGTTCCCTTCCTTGTTGTTTATACCTTTTTCATAACATACGTTAGGTACCCATTTACAGCTGGGTCAACAGGAGAAGCAAGCAGTCGTAGCAAGCCAGCTGACTGTCAACTAGGCTACACTCTCCACATAATTTAATTACAGGCAAGCAAAGCCACGAGGAACAGTTGGCGAAGCGACTAGGGCACCAGTCTCACAATCTGGAGACATGTGTTCAAGCCCCTAGGGTGGACGGTCACCATTTTGATGATGCTCTGTTTGAGTATCTATTTAGCAAACTCGCCCCGAGGGGAGGGGGGGGGGAGTGTTGTGTGTGTGTGTGGGGGAGGAGGAGGTGGAGGAGGGAGAGGAGAGGAGGAGACCCCATAGTGGAGACATTGGCAATGGTTAGAAGTTGCATTGTGAGGGTGCGACCACTTGTTGGATGGTAAACAGCTGTCAGGGATGAAGATAACTCTTCATGGATTAAGCCGCAGCCTAAGTGGGGTGGGGTGACCAGCTACCTGTTGTTCTGTGAATTCGAACCCTAGCACACTGTAATCCCAGTCTAAGCAAGCCAGCTGACTGTCGACTAGGCTACATGCTCCACTTGGATGAGTAACAGTGCAATTAATGAACTGGTCATGCACAGATTGTGGGATTCCGTAGCGAAGTGGTTAAGCTGTCGGCCTCGTGATCAGGTGGTGTGGGTTCGACTCCGGACTCTGCTGTCTTTTTCACGGGTGCTTGATGAGGAGTCCCTGTATCTAGTAGTCGCCCCGTAGTCGTCTTGTCCTTGATTTGCCACTGTGGTCGGGCGGCACGAGACGAGAGAGTGAGGATAAAAAGTAGCGCAGTTAATCCTTACTAAAAATAGCGCTAGCAAAATTAATGATGCCATTACCTTTGCATGCACAAATTGCAAGGTTTTGAAATCATACATGAGTCTAGCAGAGATGGGTGCCTGAGAGGATGGTGCAGAGTGTGTACGACCAGCGGACTATGGGAACCATCATCATCTATACTCCTTGCCATTTACTGAGAGAGACTGAGCACCTATGGGTCTGACCAGAGTCCAATGATGTCAATTCTTAACAGAACAGAAAGGCAGAGAGGAAAGATCTGTGATGGCATGGCAGCAAGCTGTATGATAATTCAGCAAACAAATGACATTTTTCTCAGAGGACAGATGATTTTTTGGGGTGGGTTGGAGTGCGGGAGGAGAGAGAAAACAAGAGGTTTGAGGAGAGACGAAACGACTGTTCCCTTACAAAAGAACAGAACCAGTGTAGCCTTCCAAAAGTATATCATAAAGAAAATGCAAAGAGGGTTGTGCATGGAGCTAGCAACCTTATAATCTAAAACGGATTGCTACAGAACCCACACTCACCTACTACTGCAAGACATCGCTTTGATCCAGCTCCCTGTAATAGAACCAAAAAATACAAATCTTTCATCTGCAGATGAAAGATCTAAATACATAAAGCCATAAAGCCCCACATGTTCGAATTAAATATGGAAAAAAACCCAACTCAGACTTGTTATTAATCAACAGAAAATATCTCTGGTGTACATATTGATATGCTGAATATGTGAGGACATTTGGCTAACTTTAGATACAACCAAACAACAAAATAATTCCAACTGCTTACCAAATTTTAGATGCAATAACAAAAACTGCAGCAGGTTAGTCAAAGATAGTGTAAACATTCTAAGCTGCCATTTAATACGAACAAATTTGTGGTTCAACTCTACATGAAGAAATCAGATGTTTAAGAATCGTGGTCCAAGTAACAAGAAGGGACACGGCCCACAGCCAGATAAAATGTCCCAATCCTTGCAGACTCGCGTAGAGCAATCTTAAAATGGTTTGGTCATGTTTGAACAATAAAAGGAAACCGAGTATCATGACAAGAGGGAGGGATCACCCCCTAATTCCACAAGGATGACGACATAAGACGGGTCTGTGTGGGTAGGGGTCAGACAGGTCTGTTTGGGTAGGAGTGAGATAGGTCTGTGTGGGTAGGGGTCAGACAGGTCTGTGTGGGTAGGAGTCAGATAGGTTTGTGTGGGTAGGGGTCAGACAGGTCTGTTTGGGTAGGAGTCAGACAGGTCTGTGTGGGTAGGGGTCAGGTCTGTGTGGATAGGGGTTAGACTGGTCTGTGTGGGTAGGGGTCAGAAAGGTCTGTGTGGGTAGGAGTCAGACAGGTCTGTGTGGGTAGGGGTCAGACAGGTCTATTTGGGTAGGAGTCAGACAGGTCTGTGTGGGTAGGGGTCAGACAGGTCTGTTTGGGTAGGAGTCTGACAGGTCTGTGTGGGTAGGGGTCAGGTCTGTGTGGGTAGGGGTTAGACTGGTCTGTGTAGGTAGGGGTTAGACTGGATTTGTGTGGGTAGGGGTTAGACTGGTCTGTGTAAGTAGTATCAGACTGGTCTGTGTGGACAGCGTCAGACAGGTCTGTGTGGGTAGGGGTCAGACAGGCCTATGTGGGTAGGGGTCAGACAGGTCTGTGTGGGTAGGGGTCAGACAGGTCTGTGTAGGTAGGGTCAGACTGGTCTGTGTGGGTAGGGGTTAGACTGGTCTGTGTAAGTAGTATCAGACTGGTCTGTGTGGGTACGGTGTTAGACTGGTCTGTGTAGGTAGGGGTTAGACTGGTCTGTGTGGACAGCGTCAGACAGGTCTGTGTGGGTAGGGGTTAGACTGGTCTGTGTAGGTAGCAGTTAGACTGGTCTGTGTGGGTAGGGGTTAGACTGGTCTGTGTGGATAGCGTCAGACAGGTCTGTGTGGGTTGGGGTTAGACTGGTCTGTGTAAGTAGTATCAGACTGGTCTGTGTTGGTAGGGGTTAGACTGGTCTGTGTAGGTAGGGGTTAGACTGGTCTGTGTGAACAGCGTCAGACAGGTCTGTGTGGGTAGGGGTTAGACTGGTCTGTGTAGGTAGGGGTTAGACTGGTCTGTGTGGGTAGGGGTCAGACTGGTCTGTGTGGACAGCGTCAGACAGATCTGTGTGGGTAGGGGTCAGACAGGTCTGTGTGGGTAGGGGTCAGACAGATCTGTGTAGGTAGGGTCAGACTGGTCTGTGTGGGTAGGGGTTAGATAGGTCATCTTCTTCTACAACCGTTCTCAATCTCCCGCTACCAAGCCCTAAACAGGGCTTTCAAGTAGCAGGATGTAGTCCCTAAAACAGAATGACCTGTAACGCTAGTTTACAGCTTGACCACAATATTTTCACCTCTCAGTCCGACACATACATCTTTGGCAGTATAGACAGGTCTGTGTGGGTAGGGGTCAGACTGGTCTGTGTGGGTAGGGGTCAGACTGGTCTGTGTGGGTAGGGATAAAATAAAACAAAAGCTGACAATTTGGTCCTTCAGGTTCGGGGGTTTTAGCACAGAGCCGATGTTCCTGTCTGTGTAAGAAACTAGTTTTAGTAACAGCGATCGGACAGCTAATTTTGCTGCACAATAAGCACTCGGAGTTCAAAGTTCACATAATGAAAGTCCAAAGGAAATCATTTACATTAAATCATGAACCAGAGCTGGGTGACTATCCAGTGGTGGGTTGCGTACCACATGAAGTGGAGGGAGTTTGTTGCTGTCCCAAATGACACCATCAGACCTGATTGTCACTGACAGCTTCGCAAGTTATTGACCATGGGTATAAGTCATTGCTTGCGTGTTGCCAGGACGGAAATCTCAAATACTAATAATTTCAAACCAAATTCCTATTTCGGCATTGTCTTAAGCCTAAATAAACCAACATAAACCTCTCCTCACTATGTGGGATTCCGTTTACTCTCATTAAAAAAAAAAGAATTGTTAAAGAATAAAAGAGGACGACAACCATTTGATACAATAAAAAGTGATATGACAGCAACTGTTACACAAAATCAAATGATAATCCACTGGATTCTCATCCATTCTGTATAATTATTGCACTAGAAGATGAGTCAACAAAAATAAATAAAGGCACACTGGACAATGTCGTTGAATTTTACAGTATTGCACATTTGTAGTAAGTAATGGATTAATATGGCACACCATGCAGGTTAACTTATGATAAATATATTTGAAATTATTGGATGCTATAATCAATAAGAACACATGCTGAAATGATATGGACTAAAGTATGGTGTATAGTTTAACCAGATATTAATATTTCTAAACTCGCCATTGAACAAGTGGAAAAAAAAGAACTACCATACTTTGCTATGTCTGTGTAAACGTAGTGCCACAGTCAACTCTGCTGTCACGAGTGAAGTGTTAGAGGCTTTATTGTGCTATATCTCGGCTTGTTTATGAAGGGGGGCGTCCAGTTCCCTTTCCCTGTTTCTTTCTTTCTTGCAGCAGGGGTTTGGTATTTGTGTGTTAAGATCAGATACATTGCGGCTTACCAAACATACTGCATCCACCCAGATGAGACAGTGCAACATGTGCTGCTCACTTATCCAGGACTCGCCACAGGGAGACAAAAGTTACTGCCATGCCTATCAACAATAACTAATATGCTATATGGCTCCCCTCACCAGCTACAAAATATCTGCAAATACTTGCAAAACAGCGAACAACTCTGCAGACCTTGTCAATCAACAACAACAACCATAAAAAACATATTATAAAATGTAACTGAGGACGTTTGTGCATAACTCTAGCAACTTGAGTATGTAAACAAGAATTTTGCTAACGAAACAAACACTGATGAGGTGCTGTGTAGCTGACTATCTGTAGCTGTGTATCAGAGCGACAGAAGTGCTTTAGGAGCGAGAAGTAGAGAGAAGGATGATTTATTGGTAGCACTGCAATGTGATAATATAAGCACGCATATTTTTTCACAACGGTTTAATAAAAGAAACACTGTAACCTGCTAATATCTGGGTTATATTCCTGCACATTCGGTCGTAAAATGAATTCTCATTAAATGAATCCCACAACCAGCCACCATATTGGCATGTTACGTAATTCAGAATAAAAACAAACAAAAATAGTGCTTTCAATATTGCACATTAATTTTGCAAAATAAAAAACAAAAAGACTAATGGTGTTCCAGCATTTCATAGCAATGTAGACGTCAGCTTCAACGGGAAGGAAGAATTCAAAAATATCAGTGGAGTTAAGTGTTTACTGGCATGGCTCACAACTTGTGTTTGGGTTTGTGTACACATGCAAGGTCATACCAGATGAGATGTGAACCCATTAACAGAATGAGAGCTGGCTGGCTTCGTTCGTTCTCAATCTCCCACTATCAAACCCTGACACGGCCTAAGTAGCAGAATGTAGTTCAGATAACGGAATGCGTTGTGTCGTAGTTTACAGCTTGACTGCAATATTTGCACCTTTCGGTCCAACACATCCTACTTCAGCGAGTATTTTTTTAGTACCGGGTTAGCCTTCCCTCTTCGATCCCTTCTCCTTAGCCAGTCTGCTTTGGGTCTGCCTGTTATCCAAGATCACTGCGTGGAGGTGTAGAAGGGTCTTGGCAGCTCTGGTTCACTGGCCCTGACGCTAACAGTCAGCTATCAGTCGCTGACCGCTGCAGTTCATGCGCTGCTCAGCGTCTTGATACCCCAAAATGAGAGCTAAAAGTGGATGCAATGTGCCATAAGGTGCAAAACACACAATGTACTCCGCCATGTTTTCTATTACCTCTGCACATGATGTTTAGTTCTGTGGAGAAGAGTTCTTCTAGCGTTGTGTGGAGGTTTAGTCTCCGTGGACCGTTCCTCAGTGCACAATTGTCTAAACATACCTTATTCCTCTTCTGCGCTTGTCAAGAAAAAGACACCATAGCTTACAGTGAGGCCGCAATATCTGTGTCTTTCAACCCGACACATCCAATTTCAGCTGGCTATTTTGGGTAACGGATTTGCCTTCCCCCAGCGATCCCCATTCTCTTAGCCAGATTACACTAGCGTAGCCTGTTTCAAAGGAACTGCTTGGAACCGGATTAGACTCTCGGTCAGCTCAGGTTTGCTGACCCTGATGCAAGCAGCTGATGTCAGCCCATTCACTGTGCTGCATCTTCGGCCCGACAAAGCATATAACAGTCCTGTAGGAAATGTTGGTCTGTCTATGTTGCATTTTCGGCCCAACAAAGCATATAACACTCTTGTAGGAAATGTTGGTCTGTCTATGTTGCATTTTCGGCCCAACAAACCATATAACACTCTTGTAGGAAATGTTGGTTTGTCTGTGCTGCATCTTTGGCCCGACAAAGCATATAACAGTCTTGTAGGAAATGTTGGTCTGTCTATGTTGCATTTTCGGCAAAACAAAGCATATAACAGTCTTGTAGGAAATGTTGGTTTGTCTGTGCTGCATCTTTGGCCCGACAAAGCATATAACAGTCTTGTAGGAAATGTTGGTTTGTCTGTGCTGCATCTTTGGCCCGACAAAGCATATAACAGTCTTGTAGGAAATGTTGGTTTGTCTGTGCTGCTTGTCTGCATGTACACATGGGACCAGTTTTAGTCTGTGTAAGTGATTATTCAATTTATGTCCTGTTCTCATATGGACAAAAATAACTTGATCGAGGCAGTGATAGTTGTCTCCCGTTTGACCTACTTTCCTTATGGCTTGGGTAAGTGTCTTCTTGTCACGTAAAGTGATTTTTTGTACGTTGTGTTCTCGTGTTGCTCCCTCCTTTGCTAACTTGTCTGCTCTCTCATTTCCTGGTATGTCAGGGTGCGATGTTATCCACTGTAGCAGTACCCTTCTTTTGGTATTAAGTCCACCGGAGACTTTCCTCAAATACTCATGGAGCTGCGTAGCGCAGTGGTTAGCGAGCTGGCTTCACATCTGAGTGGTCATGGGTTCATTCCCCAGTTGAGGAGTTAATGTTTTTTCAGACCGCAACGGCTCCCGGGTCGACCCAGCCTTAAATGGGTACCAGTTCAGTTCGGGAAGTTAAAGCGACAAGGGAGAAGAGATGACTACCCCCCTCATATAACCGAGCCTTTGAAATGTGAGATCGCTAACACCTTACACCCCTACGGCAGTAATGCTATGGGTTACTTTACTTTACGGCTTTCCAAAGTTCAGGCAGTTTTATAACTCTCGAGGGTTTGTAGAACTGACATTGCAAATGTAAGGGAACCATCCTGCTGACATTGGCCTATTGTGTTTACTATTTCTGCAGCAATGTTTGGTGTCTGTGCGTAAGTTAAAGCTAACTTTACATTGAAGATAGAACAAACAATACACAATACTAGCAAACATATGACCAAACTACACTATCCCACGTGGATGTTAAGGCTTATTAGTGCACACAATTTATGATTTTATCTCTAGAGAGCTCTGTGACAGTTTGGGCTTGCAAAATAAATTAACATTTAAAAACTCTGACAACATTACCTTCTTCTATGTTTGTTCTCAATCTCCCGCTACCAAGCCCTGAGCAGGGCTTTGCAAGTAGCAGAATGTAGTCTGGAGAACGGAATGCGTTATGTCGCTAGTTTACAGCTTGACTGCAATATTTGCACCTTTCGGTCCGACACATCCATCTTCGGCATTTAAGGGGGCTCAAAGTGGGGAGGGGAAACTATATGACACAAAATTAAATTATAATTCCAAAGTGTATTTGTACAATAAAGGCGCATTTGTTGTTCACATTGGCTGTTTGTAGAGACAGCAAATTTGTACGAGGTCAAGGCACAAAGGTTGATAAACAACTAGGAATCACACATTAGAAGGTAAGACACACAGGCAGTCAACAATTAAAAAAAAACTATAACAATTAAATAAAGAGAGTTACACAAAATATCCGTGGATCTTCTGTCAACAGATGTACATAAGCAGTGTGATTAGATAGGTCCATAAACCTTTGAAATGCAATATCTCAAATTGAACTTAATATGGAGACAGAAATATTCTACTAAGAAATATCAGTACATGCAAAATTCACGCACATTTCTACTGAATTTTGCAAGGACACACAGATAATCAAATGTTGATTTTTAAGATGCTTATATAGAAATGGTACCTGCTCCCTGCCGAAGATGGATGTGTCGGACTGAAAGGTGCAAATATCGCATTCAATCTGTAAAGTAGCCACACAACGCATTCCGTTCTTCGGACTACATCCTACCACTTCCAAAGACTTGTTCATGGCTTGGTAGCGGGAGATTGAGAATGAACGTAGAAGAAGAAGAGAAGAAGGTACCTGCTTGAAAAGAAAAGACCTCGTAGAAGGCTTCCAACCCGATGGCAGGACTCTCTAGAGATGAACAACAATATCTGAGCCTCTACACAAACAAGCTGCTGTCTACTGGTCAACTTGTGCTCGCGACCATTACGATTGGATACTGAAGCCAGCACAAGGTCAATCACCTTGATGAAGAACAGGCCAATTAAGTTGCATCCCAATGTAGCTCACAACATGAGTTGGCTCACAACATGAGTTGGCTCACAACATGAGGTGGCTCACAACATGAGTTGGCTCACAACATGAGTTCCATCCCAATGGGACTCACAACATGAGTTGGCTAACAACATGAGTTGGCTCACAACATGAGTTGGCTCACAACATGAGTTCCATCACAATGTGACTCACAACATGAGTTGGCTAACAACATGAGTTGGCTCACAACATGAGTTGGCTCACAACATAAGTTGGCTCACAACATGAGTTCCATCACAATGTGACTCACAACATGAGTTGGCTCACAACATAAGTTGGCTCACAACATGAGTTCCATCACAATGTGGCTCACAACATAAGTTGGCTCACAACATGAGTTGGCTCACAACATGAGTTGGCTCACAACATGAGTTGGCTCACAACATGAGTTGGCTCACAACATGAGTTCCATCACAATGTGGCTCACAACATGAGTTGGCTCACAACATGAGTTGGCTCACAGCATGAGTTCCATCACAATGTGACTCACAACATGAGTTGGCTAACAACATGAGTTGGCTCACAACATGAGTTGGCTAACAACATGAGTTGGCTCACAACATGAGTTGGCTCACAACATGAGTTGGCTCACAACATGAGTTGGCTCACAGCATGAGTTCCATCACAATGTGATTCACAACATGAGTTGGCTACCAACATGTGTTGGCTCACAACATGAGTTGGCTCACAACATGAGTTGGCTCACAACATGAGTTCCATCACAATGTGACTCACAACATGAGTTGGCTAACAACATGAGTTGGCTCACAACATGAGTTGGCTCACAACATGAGTTGGCTCACAACATGAGTTTCATCACAATGTGACTCACAACATGAGTTGGCTAACAACATGAGTTGACTCACAACATGAGTTCCATCCCAATGTGGCTCACAACATGAGTTGGCTCACAACATGAGTTCCATCACAATGTGACTCACAACATTAGTTGGCTAACAACATGAGTTGGCTAACAACATGAGTTGGCTCACAACATGAGTTGGCTCACAACATGAGTTGGCTCACAACATGAGTTCCATCACAATGTGACTCACAACATGAGTTGGCTAACAACATGAGTTGCATTACAATGTGACTAACAACATGAGTTCCATCACAATGTGTGATAAGATAGGTGTACAAATAATACCTGGAGGAAAAAAAGACACAAACATTTTATAAAAAGGCTACGTTGTAGACAGAGAAACAGTGGCAATAATAGACCGCAACGATTAAATATTAAATTAAAGTACAACAACGGATATGTGGGAATAAATTACAACAACGGGGAAGTGAGATTATGTACAACGGATATAAATATAAGTGAGGCACTCAAAAAGTTAATGATATGAGTTAGATAACAATTTCATATTTGTAGAGTATCAGAAAAATCACGTTTTGAACAAAAACTTTTTTCCCCAGAAAAGATACTGTTTACATGCCGTGTGGCAAATCGGGAATATAGTATTAGGTCCATATTTTCTTGATCAAAGGCACACTAGGGGTGATGTGGTTAGCGTTACACCAGAATTTTACCCCTGGGTTATTAAAATCGTCTTTATTTATCCCTCGGGTCACTAAAATTGTCTTCATGGCTTCTGGGCCATCAAAATTGTCGTCATTCAGTTCTTGGGTCATTAAAATTGTCTTCATCTGGCCTTGGTCCTTTAACTTGACTTCCTGTGACCCTTTAATGACTTCATCTGGCCCAGGTCCTTTAACTTGACTTCCTGTGACCCTTTAATGACTTCATCTGGCCCAGGTCCTTTAACTTGACTTCCTGTGACCCTTTAATGACTTCATCTGGCCCATGTCCTTTAACTTGAATTCCTGTGACCCTTTAATGACTTCATCTGGCCCAGGTCCTTTAACTTGACTTTATGTGACCCTTTAATGACTTCATCTGGCCCAGGTCCTTCAACTTGACTTCCTGTGACCCTTTAATGACTTCATCTGGCCCATGTCCTTTAACTTGAATTCCTGTGACCCTTTAATGACTTCATCTGGCCCAGGTCCTTTAACTTGACTTTATGTGACCCTTTAATGACTTCATCTGGCCCAGGTCCTTCAACTTGACTTCCTGTGACCCTTTAATGACTTCATCTGGCCCAGGTCCTTTAACTTGACTTCCTGTGACCCTTTAATGACTTCATCTGGCCCAGGTCCTTTAACTTGACTTTATGTGACCCTTATCCCTTCAACTTAACTGCATATGACCCTCAGAGTTTGAGACCGTATTTACTGTACACTGTAGGCAGAGAAATACATGACCCATTAAAAAAAGAACTCAGTCGGACATACCGGATTATTGTAAAATTTGGTGACAATTATGAGAATAATCTCCATATTCAAATTTCAAGTCTCAAATGTAGTATATCACATCTTGCAGTTAGTGCTGAATACTACTGTAAAATGGTGTTCACTGAAGTAGAAAAAAACGACAACCAAATTTCTGCAACAACCAAACATTATGGTGTGAAATGGCTGCTTAAGGAGTTTCTAAACAAAGAATGAACTTTAGATAGACTGACATATCTTTTAAACGATAGACCAAACTGGCCCTGTTGAAAGTTGTAAAGGAACTGGTTCAAGACTCACTGGGTTTACCAATAATGTTAACAAGCTTCTGCAAAGTCAAGAACGACGTCTACCAACACATCTTTCCCAATGTCAAAGCCAAGAACGACGTCCACCAACACATCTTTCCCAATGTCAAAGCCAAGAACGACGTCCACCAACACATCTTTCCCAACGTCAAAGCCAAGAACATCGTCCACCAACACATCTTTCCCAACATCAAATTTCTCATTAGATGAGTGCTTCTCAAAGACCAATGAGTAGAATCATCAAAAATGAAGTTAAAGTATTTTTAAATACATCGGGCGACAGAGTTGACTAAATGCATCGTAGAGTCATAGTTTTCCTGGTGCGAAGATCTTTTACGTCAATTCTCATAGCTTAAAGTGAATTTCATATTTTTCACGGATGAAAAACTTGCTACTGTTGCTTGACCTACCAATAGACAACAATCAGGTCCGACCTACCAATAGACAAAGATCAGGCCCGACCTACCAATAGACAACTATCAGGATCAACCTACCAATCGACAATGATCAGGCCGACCTACGAATAGACAACAATCAGGTCCGACCTACCAATAGACAAAAAAAATAGGGTCCGACCTACTAATAGACAAAAAGATCAGGTCCAACCTACCATAAGACAGAAAGATTGGGTCCGACCTACCATAAGACAGAAAGATCGGGTCCGACCTACCAATCGATAGAACGATCAGACCCGACCTACAAATCAGACCCAACCTACCAATAGACAGAATAATCGGGTGTAAGTACCATTTGCCGCCAGAAAAATACAAATATATGCTAATTGGCTGCTGCGAAGTTCAGCAAACTAGTAATGGTTCCTGTTAGTGTCACATCGCTGAAATGGATCTTGTCCAACCTGGTATCAAGATAGATGGAGACTTCTACTGCACTGAATTGTTGATGAGGTGTCTGCTTCCTGACATGGAGAGAATTGTCAGAATTCTTAATTTTCGAACTCATTGTGCTAGGGTTACAGCTGCTCTGCTCTCACAAAAAACACCTGAATTCATTGAACCAAACATGTGGCCACCAAAAAACCAGATTCAATCCTATGGGAAACACAGGGAGGGTGGTCTACAGACATATGGCAAGCCCCAGTCCAAATGACAGTATAAATCAACTCACAAGAAAGGATCAGAGCACCATTTTCCGACTGAGAACCCAACACATCCCACTTAACAAGCACCTGAACAGAACCCAACACATCCCACTTAACAAGCACCTGAATAGAACCCAACACATCCCACTTAACAAGCACCTGAACAGAATCCAACACATCCCACTTAACAAGCACCTGAACAGAATCCAACACATCCCACTTAACAAGCACCTGAACAGAATCCAACACATCCCACTTAACAAGCACCTGAACAGAATCCAACACATCCCACTTAACAAGCACCTGAACAGAATCCAACACATCCCACTTAACAGGAACCTGAACAGAATCCAACACATCCCACTTAACAAGCACCTGAACAGAATCCAACACATCCCACTTAACAAGCACCTGAACAGAATCTAACACATCCCACTTAACAAGCACCTGAACAGAATCCAACACATCCCACTTAACAAGCACCTGAACAGAACCCAACACATCCCACTTAACAAACACCTAAACAGAATCCAACACATCCCACTTAACAAACACCTGAACAGAATCCAACACATCCCACTTAACAAGCACCTGAACAGAACCCAACACATCCCACTTAACAAGCACCTGAACAGAATCCAACACATCCCACTTAACAAACACCTGAACAGAACCCAACACATCCCACTTAACAAACACCTGAACAGAATCCAACACATCCCACTTAACAAGCACCTGAACAGAATCCAACACATCCCACTTAACAAACACCTGAACAGAATCCAACACATCCCACTTAACAAACACCTGAACAGAACCCAACACATCCCACTTAACAAGCACCTGAACAGAATCCAACACATCCCACTTAACAAACACCTGAACAGAATCCAACACATCCCACTTAACAAGCACCTGAACAGAATCCAACACATCCCACTTAACAAACACCTGAACAGAATCCAACACATCCCACTTAACAAACACCTGAACAGAATCCAACACATCCCACTTAACAAACACCTGAACAGAACCCAACACATCCCACTTAACAAACACCTGAACAGAATCCAACACATCCCACTTAACAAGCACCTGAACAGAATCCAACCACAACCTACTCCTGAGTGCCAGCTGTGTCCACACCCATATGAAACCGTTGATCATCATTTCTTTGAGTGCTTAGCGCTCAATGATTTTTGGTTATTGTTATTATTATCCCACAGCTGCTGAGCAAGCTTGCTCTTGGCAGCCCAATGCCATTCTAATATATATACAGGTCTTCTAAAGTTGAGTCACTGCTCCGTACAGTGTGTTGGTAATTGTCGGCAGTGCTTGTAAGAATCTTTTCCTCATGTCCGCAAGCGCCTTGCGCTCAATGAGCAGGTGTCAAACTGTTTGAGAGCAATGACTGCACAAGGGCAGGTGCCGAGGATTGATGCGGTTCAAGTGGCTATTGACTCTTGTATGTCCTGTTCGGATTTTAGGAAAATGCTTCTTCCTCCGAGGCCAGATAAATGGATCACTTTGTATGGCACTAGACAACAAATGATAAAATGGTGCAAATACATTACACGTCACTGGACGGAAGGGCCTGATACCGCTGGATTTGTAACATTAACAACAACCCGGTGGACTATGGCAATTGAGGTGTTTTGCAAGAGAATGACCACCGAAAGAAAACTGGCAAACATGTGTGAACAGATCAGATAAAGAAGACATAGCATGAGCTAAAACAACGCACAATCGAAGTGTCAGTGAGAAAATGGTGTTCCTGACTTCGCATATGTTGACTGGTTGAAATATTCTGACCACCAACTTCTTCTTCTTCTGCGTACGCAGTCAGACAGTAACCATTATTTTTTCGAAAAAAGCGGCGGTCATCCTGAGGCTGTCGCCACTGCCATAGAGCTTGTCTTGCAGTTCCTCTGGTAATGGCCACATCTGCTCTCTCTGATCCTCGTATGTCGGGCAGTTCTGCAGCAGATGTTCAGCGGTCATTTTACCAGTACCGCACGGGCATTCGTCGGTACACCCTATCTTCAATTTGTTGAATAGGTGGTACCTCAGTCTGTTGTGGCCAGTGCGAAGTCTGAAGACAACGACCTGCTCTCTTCGGTTCAACTGGTAATAGGCATCGTTTTTGGTGTAACCAGTATGTTCGGTTTCCCATTTTGACCACCAACTGAAATATATAAATTGCAGATAAACAATTTCCTATCATTGACACAGAATTTCATTATAACTGGATCATTTCCAGCCGCGTTAAAACAAAAAATAAATTAAAGGTCATGAATTTCTCGGTTCACCCTGTACATATATTTTCTCGGGAGGCCAGTGTTTGACTTATACTAGTATACCATCCATTAACAAAAAGATAGTCCAAACTTAACACTTTTTGTTCAGAGGAATATAAAACTGTTCATGGCAATTACACCACACAAGTTACATAAAACAATAAGGCACCACAGATTTGTTAATATCAAAAATTGTTTAAAACAAGTCTAATGAATTAAAGGAGAATATCACAGAAGGAAAAGCACACAAGACAATAATCACAACAGAGAACTATTTACAACATCAAGGCATCATTGATATAAAGGACTAGATGTGAGCGACTCGCAAGCAGTGCACTAGGAAAGAAGGAAATAGCCCAGGTCAAAGAGAATTAGTCTCTGTGTCTACCATTAAGACAAGAAACAGTCAATTTTAAAATGCTGTTAACAATAATACTTTTTTTGCACACTACCAACATAGAGAAAATTTTCAAAATTAAATGCTAAAATTCTGTTAGCAGTAATCCTTTCTTTTTGCACACTACCAACATAAAAAAAGCTAAAATTCTGTTAGCAGTAATCTTTTCTTTTTGCACACTATCAACATAAAAAAAGCTAAAATTCTGTTAGCAGTAATCCTTTTTTTTTGCACACTACCAACATAAAAAAAAGCTAAAATCCTGTTAGCAGTAATCTTTTCTTTTTGCACACTATCAACATAAAAAAAGCTAAAATTCTGTTAGCAGTAATCCTTTTTTTTTGCACACTACCAACATAAAAAAAAGCTAAAATCCTGTTAGCAGTAATCCTTTCTTTTTGCACACTATCAACATTAAAAAAAAGCTAAAATCCTGTTAGCAGTAATCCTTTCTTTTTGCACACTATCAACATAAAAAAAGCTAAAATCCTGTTAGCAGTAATCCTTTCTTTTTGCACACTATCAACATAAAAAAAGCTAAAATCCTGTTAGCAGTAATCCTTTCTTTTTGCACACTATCAACATTAAAAAAAAGCTAAAATTCTGTTAGCAGTAATCTTTTCTTTTTGCACAATACCAACATAAAAAAAAGCTAAAATCCTGTTAGCAGTAATCCTTTCTTTTTGCACACTATCAACATAAAAAAAGCTAAAATCCTGTTAGCAGTAATCCTTTCTTTTTGCACACTATCAACATTAAAAAAAAGCTAAAATCCTGTTAGCAGTAATCCTTTCTTTTTGCACACTATCAACATAAAAAAAGCTAAAATCCTGTTAGCAGTAATCCTTTCTTTTTGCTCACTATCAACATTAAAAAAAAGCTAAAATCCTGTTAGCAGTAATCCTTTCTTTTTGCTCACTATCAACATTAAAAAAAAGCTAAAATCCTGTTAGCAGTAATCCTTTCTTTTTGCACACTATCAACATTAAAAAAAAGCTAAAATTCTGTTAGCAGTAATCTTTTCTTTTTGCACAATACCAACATAAAAAAAAGCTAAAATCCTGTTAGCAGTAATCCTTTCTTTTTGCACACTATCAACATAAAAAAGCTAAAATCCTGTTAGCAGTAATCCTTTCTTTTTGCACACTATCAACATTAAAAAAAAGCTAAAATCCTGTTAGCAGTAATCCTTTCTTTTTGCACACTATCAACATAAAAAAAGCTAAAATCCTGTTAGCAGTAATCCTTTCTTTTTGCTCACTATCAACATTAAAAAAAAGCTAAAATCCTGTTAGCAGTAATCCTTTCTTTTTGTTCACTATCAACATTAAAAAAAAGCTAAAATCCTGTTAGCAGTAATCCTTTCTTTTTGCACACTATCAACATAAAAAAAGCTAAAATCCTGTTAGCAGTAATCCTTTCTTTTTGCACACTATCAACATAAAAAAAGCTAAAATCCTGTTAGCAGTAATCCTTTCTTTTTGCACACTATCAACATAAAAAAAGCTAAAATTCTGTTAGCAGTAATCTTTTCTTTTTGCTCACTATCAACATTAAAAAAAAGCTAAAATCCTGTTAGCAGTAATCCTTTCTTTTTGTTCACTATCAACATTAAAAAAAAGCTAAAATCCTGTTAGCAGTAATCCTTTCTTTTTGCACACTATCAACATAAAAAAAGCTAAAATCCTGTTAGCAGTAATCTTTTCTTTTTGCACAATACCAACATAAAAAAAAAGCTAAAATCCTGTTAGCAGTAATCTTTTCTTTTTGCACACTACCAACATAAAAAAAAAGCTAAAATTCTGTTAGCAGTAATCTTTTCTTTTTGCACAATACCAACATAAAAAAAAAGCTAAAATTCTGTTAGCAGTAATCTTTTCTTTTTGCACACTACCAACATAAAAAAAAAGCTAAAATTCTGTTAGCAGTAATCTTTTCTTTTTGCACTCCTGTAATCAGAAAAGAAACAGTAAATGCTAAAATTCTATTAACACTAATCCTATTCTGTACAGAAATAACTTAATCAGATGTGATAGTGAACTCACTCCTAGCAGATAACATTTCATTAATATCAATAAAAGATAACATTTCATAAACTCAATTTCAGCTCCAAAATAAATTGGATAAATAAAATTATCATCACCGAAATCTTCGATTAGAAAGAACTACTAAATTCAACAAAGATACTAATATTTAAATGTCAAGCAGTTTCGATTTCGGTCTTCTGATCACAAAAAAGCATGTTACAAGTGTCACTAAAGCATACGTTTGACTATCAGCCGGAAACTAAATTCCAAGCATGTACAATGCATTATAACTGTATGGGCAAGCAGCCTTTATTTCTAAATACTATAAATCCTTCCGGTGGATATCAGCGACGCAAGTAAATGGTATAATATTTAAAAAAAATAAATAAATTCAGAACACGTGTAAATATGATAAAAAAATTGGGTGCAATTTACATCCTTTATTAAATGTGTAAAATTTTTAATTGGGTCAGCGGCTTACATTTGATAGGACATACAGTGGTTTATAGTTCCTGGTGGGGACTATTTGTTTCTTGGTCCCAATCATTTAGAAATGCTGCCTAGAACATCCTTCTCAACCACAACCCTCTTCTAATATTTATAACTGATAAAAACCTTTGCATTAACAAAATGCACGTGGTATATAAATATAATACTCAATGACAAACTCACCAAACATTTTCTCAAAAATTCTAAGTCCCAACAAGAATTTTGTGTAAGATTCTATATCTTGATACAAAAATCTTATGTAAAATGTTATGACCTGACACAAAACATATCCTTTAACATGACATGCGGTTCGACCAGCAATAGATTAATCGTTACAAGACATTACAATAGCCTTCAATTAACCTTTTAACGCATAATATGTTTGTGTTGGCCGTTCCCTTAACAGTTCAGGAAAATATCAGTACAAATAAGTATGTTTAGTGGATTGAAGTGCATATTTTTAAACTGGGTGTTTCAAAGATAAATTGACTGATTCTTGACAATGAATTATTTCAGTCCTGACTTGTTAATAGTAGAGTTGAGCCGTTTCAATTGCTGATGAACTTTAATTGTAGGTAACGGACGCTTCTCTTAAAACAGCTACCCATCTGAAGAAAAAAAACAAAGAATAAGTTGTTTTAAAACAGCTTTTAGAAGTGCTTATATTTACTCTAACATGCTCCATGGATCACAGTTTGTTGATGTTGTCATTTTTGTTTGGGTGTGTCATTTCTTTATACATGACACACCCAGTTGATCCATTTGTTTTGCTGTCTGCACATTGGCTGGTGTGTTTATTTGAACCATGCTTGCTCCTAGTTTTGCTGCCTGCATGTTGGCTGGTGTGTTTATTTGTGCCATACCCTAGAGAAAATCAGCAAAGAACTCAGTACAAGTATATGGACACCCAGAGAAATTCAGTGCAGGAACTCAGTACGAGTATATGGACCAACAGAGACAATCAGTGCAAGAACTCAGTACCAGTATATGGACCCTGAGACAATCAGTGCAGGAACTCAGTACCAGTATATGGACCCTGAGACAATCAGTGCAAGAACTCAGTACCAGTATATGGACCCTGAGACAATCAGTGCAGGAACTCAGTACGAGTATATGGACCAACAGAGACAATCAGTGCAAGAACTCAGTACGAGTATATGGACCCTGAGACAATCAGTGCAAGAACTCAGTACCAGTATATGGACCAACAGAGACAATCAGTGCAAGAACTCAGTACGAGTATATGGACCCTGAGACAATCAGTGCAAGAACTCAGTACCAGTATATGGACCAACAGAGACAATCAGTGCAAGAACTCAGTACCAGTATATGGACCCTGAGACAATCAGTGCAAGAACTCAGTACCAGTATATGGACCCTGAGACAATCAGTGCAAGAACTCAGAACCAGTATATGGACCCTGAGACAATCAGTGCAAGAACTCAGTACGAGTATATGGACCAACAGAGACAATCAGTGCAAGAACTCAGTACCAGTATATGGACCCTGAGACAATCAGTGCAAGAACTCAGTACCAGTATATGGACCCTGAGACAATCAGTGCAAGAACTCAGTACCAGTATATGGACCCTGAGACAATCAGTGCAAGAACTCAGTACCAGTATATGGACCAACAGAGACAATCAGTGCAAGAACTCAGTACCAGTATATGGACCCTGAGACAATCAGTGCAAGAACTCAGTACCAGTATATGGACCCTGAGACAATCAGTGCAAGAACTCAGAACCAGTATATGGACCCTGAGACAATCAGTGCAAGAACTCAGTACCAGTATATGGACCCTGAGACAATCAGTGCAAGAACTCAGTACCAGTATATGGACCCTGAGACAATCAGTGCAAGAACTCAGTACCAGTATATGGACCCTGAGACAATCAGTGCAAGAACTCAGTACCAGTATATGGACACACATGTTTTAAAAGTTGACTAAAGAGGGTTGTGAATGTAGCTACAACTTCCCATTTCACTTAGCCACTTTTCTTCTAATCAGGAGCTGTAGAGCTCTTTGTATATACCTGCAATTGAGAATGCAGGTGATTGGCCTGTTCTGTCTTTGCATGATGACAGGGTTACTTCCTTTCAGACATTGTGTAGGCCATGAATGGATAGAAACGTTGTTTCCTTTAGAATTTGTCCAGGACAGCAGCTAACAGACTGCTTTTTTTACATTTTAAACTAGCAAGAGTTCCTTTATTGTGCATAGTGTGTGCAATGGGATCTCTAAGTTTATCATCCATCTCAGATAGGACTACATGCCCGGTCTGACCTTCCTTGAGACCACTGGACGCTTGAAACTAGCGGGACTTGAACACTCCGTAATAATGGTGTTTCTGTTGTTTCAAAGGCCCACATTGAGTAGGTTTACTCTTTTGTGCGCCCTGAAAAGGATGTTAAGTGGCAGGTTGCAGTAGCTTTCCTCACATCCCAAGCGTACTGAAGAAGGTTGACTGGTGTCCTCCAGGCGATTGTGCTAAGCTTGGCTTTATCTGTGTGTCGCTCACTACTATGGGGATCATGTCAATACCTCACTTCATTAGTCAGACTGCCATGAAAACAGCCTGTTCCCAGGGAGGGCTACGAGACATACAGAAACAATCAGTAAGAGAATGAACATAAAACTTTGGCAAAGGCTTCCTGCAAAAAAAAAAACAGCAGTTATGGTGGTCCTATGACTTGCAAGCAGTGAAAGTAAAGAGAACAAATGGAAAATCTGATTTTCAACAATCTACTTCAGAATAGAATAACAAACTGCCGAAGATGGATGTGTTGGACTGAAAGGTGCAAATATTGCAGTCAAGCTGTAAACTAGCGACACAACGCATTCCGTTCTCTGGACAACATCCTGCTACTTTCAAAGCCGTGTTCAGGGCTTGGTAGCGGGAGATTGAGAACAAACACAGAAGAAGAAGAAAAATAACAAAGCAGAACACAGTTCACGAGGAAACCCTTATAGATTAACATAACTACATACTTATCCAAAGCAGAAGCGCTGTCAGTTCGGAAGATCAGTCTCTGTGTTGTCTTCTCCGCTCCAGATGTCACACGGGGATACGACCTCTGACCTTCCTTGTGGGTGTTCAGCGGCTGATTGTTTTGATGAGACAGCTCGAAGAGTAGATCAGATTTACATCCCTCAAACCACTAGAATAAGACACATTTAAAATTATGTTAAAAATCTACCCAATCTATTACGGGATACTCACTGGTGCTTCGGAGTTCGTGCATTGTGCCGAGATTCTTCAAAATTATGGAGAACAGAACACGTATGGGTTATACCGTATCCAATGATGTTATTCTTTGACTAAACTAAAATGAACTAAACATTTGGGATGAAGATGCTGAGCAGCGCATGAGCTGCAGTGGTCAGCGACCCATAGCTGACTGCTAGCGTCAGGGCCAGCGAACCGGAGCTGCCAAGACCCTTCTACACCTCCACGCGGTGATCCTGGATAACAGGCTGCAGCAGGGCAGACTGGCTAAGGAGAAGGGATCGAAGAGGGAATGCTAACCCGGTACTAAAAAAATGCTGCTAAAGTCGGATGTGTTGGATCGAAAGGTGCAAATATCGCAGTCAAACTGTAAACTACGGCACAACACATTCCATTCTCTGGACTACATTCTGCTACTTAAGCCCTTTTAGGGTTTGGTAGCGGGAGTTTGAGAACGAACGCAGAAGAAGAAGAACTAAGCATTTAAAAGCATCATTAAAATGTGTACATAACCCTTCTAATTGTCACCACAATATGTGAACTGCCCATCTATGTTTTGCCTTGTCTGCATAGATTACCATATCATTCACCAAGGACAATTATTACATGTTAGAATAGTGATAATTTTGCATACATTTGTTGCAGAGAGTGATTCATTCTCTCAAGGGAGACCTGGGTAACTAAATTTTTTTGTCCAATTATTTTGTGAGTGTCCATGTTACAGCACCATAGCGCATTGCAGGGTTGTGACGACACAATGGTCGTTGGAGCATGGCAACAGCAATCTGATAGTACCGAGGCAAAAATAGACAGCGGGGAAGACCTCCCTTACTGTCCGTAACAACATTCAAGATGCCTCTAGAGGTGTACTTACCACCCACTTGACTTCCGCGGCCCAAGACAGGGTTCGCTGGAGGTGTACTTACCACCCACTTGACTTCCGCGGCCCAATACAGGGTCCGCTGGAGACAAATTTGAGACCCGCAGCTATGCTAAGGAACGGGTCATCAAGATCAAGATTATTTTTAACTGTATACCAATAAATAACACACCGTTGTGGGTCCATGGGAGTACATAATAGGACTACTGATATCAAAGACATAGCAGTAAATGAGGCGAGAGCAGTGAATCAGGTGAGAGCAGTGAATGAGGTAAGTGAGAGCAGTGAATGAGGTAGGTGAGAGCAGTGAATGAGGTAGGTGAGAGCAGTGAATGAGGTGAGAGCAGTGAATGAGGTGAGAGCAGTGAATGAGGTGAGAGCAGTGAATGAGGTGAGAGCAGTGAATGAGGTGAGAGCAGTGAATGAGGTAGGTGAGAGCAGTGAATGAGGTAGGTGAGAGCAGTGAATGAGGTGAGAGCAGTGAATGAGGTGAGAGCAGTGAATGAGGTGAGAGCAGTGAATGAGGTGAGAGCAGTGAATGAGGTAGGTGAGAGCAGTGAATGAGGTGAGAGCAGTGAATGAGCTGAGCAGTGAATGAGGTGAGAGCAGTGAATGAGCTGAGAGCAGTGAATGAGCAGTTTTGCTGTAAACTACGACTCAACGTAACTTAATGAGCCTTTTCAGGACGACCGCAGCAGTAGAATAGCAAAACTGATAAGGTGTGTTTCCCAAATACAGCACTCATCCGCCAGTTGTTCATGGCTAACAAACTCTACTAGCGAAGGCTATATAGAGACAACGGGAAATGATGTCCCACTTAAGGTCAGACCTGTAATGTCGAACATATATGACATGCCACTATATTAACCCCTTATAGACACAGCTAAGCTTGCACAACTGCAGCAAAACCATTCTTCTTCTTCATTCGTTCTCAATTTCCCACTACCAAGCCCTGAAAAGAACTTTGCAAGTAGCATGATGTTGTCCGGAGAACGCAATATGGTATGTTGTAATTTACTGCGATATTTGCACCTTTCGGTCCAACACATCTGACTTCAGCAGACATTTTTGAGTCCCGGGTTGGACTTCCCTCTTTGATCACTTCTCCTTAGCCAGTCTGCTCTATTGCAGCCTGTTATCCAGGATCACCGCGTGGAGGTGTAGAAGGGTCTTGGCAGCTCTGGTTTGCTGGCCCTGACGCTAGCAGTCAGCTTTGGGTCGCTGAGGGCTCATGCACTGCTCAACGTCTTGATCCACGCAAAACCCTAAAGCAGGAATGGGAATGTATGTACCTGGGAATTGACGTACCTTACAAGTGTCTTCACTGATGACCGCAGACTGGGCAGAGATATAGAAAATATAATCCAAAAGGTAAACGAGGTGCACTACCAGTTGGCATCAATTATGAAACATCCAAGTGTCGCTATGTCTACTTAATAGACCAACATCTATTGATCATACCTACGTTATGTTATCAGTTTCAAATGTGGGCCCTATTAGATTGGCACAAACGGACGATCAAGACGTGAGATGTGCTGTGTAAAAAGTATAGCAGGAAATATAATTCACGATGGGGACAGCGTGGGCTAGTGGTTAAGTGATATGGCTCACAAACCGAAGGTACTGGGCTCGATCCCCATCACGGCACAGGCCGTTACCCCGGGGAAACAAACCGTTAGAAAATGCATGAGGAAGTAGACCCTTACATAAAATGCATGTTGAAATTGGATGCACTGGTCCGACAGGCGCAAAATAAAAACCACGGTGCAATGTACACTGTCTTGGGGAATAAAGAAATAAGGTGAATGCAAAAAAAATTTGCTACAAAATTCACAACAGCACGGTGAGGAATATGGTGGGGACTGCATCGGTTAACTACTTTATTGAAGGACAGAAAATAGTGGATTGGTCATTTGACAAGGATAGCACAGAGAGTATATACTGGCATGACAACCCCAGTATTGGCAAGCTGTCTGGTAAACCTTGCATTGCACTATAGCCAGGAGGAATCAGGTCCACATTATTCAGTACACTTTGGGATATCAGAAGAATCACCACATTGTGCAACCAGAGAAAATTTGCCAAGAATGGATCATTCAGATTTGACTTTCAATTACCACCACAGCTTTGATTGATTGATTTTTACATAACTCAGTACGAGCAGCTTCAGACAACGATGAACCTACATGACACTGTACTCATGTGACATGACATACAAACACTTACTGCATTCGGCCTTGTCACCTCATATCCAAGAAGAGGCATACTTTCCGATGCAGCCATATCCTGGGAAAGAAACAAGAAAATAGTGCTTAGGTGTTAAAAGTATTGGCCGATTTAAAATAGTTTCCAGGGGACGCCCAACTGCCTTATTGGTTGCAATCTTCATGGAGGCTCCTTTCGTGTCCCCAGGGATGATGAAACATGCAGATGTGGAGTGACACAAGACCAGGACTATCTGATGATCTGCCCAAACCTCCTGGAGACTTGTAGCATGGATGACCTGCTGAGTGCCAGTGACAGGGCAGCCACGTGGCTGAATACTGGAAGAATGAAGTGTGACGTAGTGCCTAGGACACGGAAAGTAAGTAAGTGACAAGAATATGGGAACAGTTTGTCTAGATGGGCTCATGCTTATTTTCTGATAAGATGTGTGAGGTGTAAGTGGCGAAGCGGTTAAGGTACTAGCCTCTCTGGTGATATAGGTTCAGAAGCTAGGCAACGTTGTGGTTGAGTGATCGCTTCTCATGGCAAAGGTACTGGTTTCAACCCTTTCTATCCAGCCAACGCAGCTGTAATTTGGTATTCGGCTTAATGTTAGAAAAGGAAAAGCAGCAAGGAAGGGCCACTCCACCTCATAAAAATTGTAGACCTAGTACAATGAAGTCTCTAACACTTCATCCCAGACAGCAATGCCTGCTATGTGGTTATCTTTACCTTTAAGGATTCAAACCTCGACAAGACCTCCACTTTTTCCTATTGAGGGTGAAGAAAACCCATCATGACATTGTGAGGCATGCAACGTATATTCCTTAGCCCTACAAATTCTTCCTGCAGACCCCAGTTGAGGGAAAAAGAAAAGCCGTAATGATAGTTATAAATTATTTCTTTAAGATGTTATTTAAAAAAATGATTTTTGTTCGTATGATAGCAGGTCAGTATATAGGTCACCAATGGATTTAAAAAAACACAAAAACTAATGAGATATGAACATAAAAACCATTTTACATTTTTACAGCATGGCCAATTTCTGAGGGCAGGAAGTCTGGATGAGAGGGTAAAGTGGATGGAGGGCAATTGGACTGGGTTCAGATGATCTGAACAGGTTGGGCAGCCTTCTCGTCTATTAACACAGTCCTGGATGGTTGTCATGACCATGACCTTCGAGTCCCCCTCTTCAATTCCACTGTACTCCCTGCGATGTGCTACAGTGCCGAGACTTGGACACTAACAAAATCACTATAGGAAAAAGTAAGAGTTACCCAGGCCTCCCTTGAGAGACGCTTGGTCAGAATCACTATCCGGAGCCAACGTCTGCAAGGTCTCCACAATTCTGACATAAAATGATTGTCCCTGATGTAGGATGCGGCCATCCATGCAGACAAGGCAAAACATAGATGGGCAGGTTACATGTTGTGACGAAACGATGCAGCACAGCGACAGCAGTCTGGTACCCTCGAAGTAAGAAAAGACTGCGAAGAAGACCTCCAATATGTTGGTCAAACTCCCTTGCTGTACGCTGCAACATCCGAGATGTGTCTAGAGGAGCACTTACCACGCATTGGACTTCCATGACCAAAGACTGGATCCGCTGGAAACAAAGTTGGGACCAGCAGCTACGCTGACGAACGTGTCTTCAAGATGAAGATCTAGAACATTGCCCATTATTTCTCAATATAATTTCTTCTAACATTGATACACTTACTCAATTGCTTTATCAGTGCACCAAAACTGTAGCGCAGAAGTCTTTGAGCTGCTGTTTCATCCACATTTGCAGTTCACATTCAACATCCTGATCATTACCAGGACAGTAGATCAATACACATACACCCCACATACATACACACACACACACAAGAAGAACACACAAACCTCACTAGCCTTGTATGTGTAGAGCACCTTCCCTTTTACGACAAACCAGAGTCGTTTCCACTTCCGAGACTTGAAAGCATGCAGATATCCACACATATATACACACACACACACAAGAAGAACACACAAACCTCACTAGCCTTGTATGTGTAGAGCACCTTCCCTTTTACGACAAACCAGAGTCGTTTCCACTTCCGAGACTTGAAAGCATGCAGATATCCACACATATATACACACACACACACAAGAAGAAAACACAAACCTCACTAGCCTTGTATGTGTAGAGCACCTTCCCTTTTACGACAAACCAGAGTCGTTTCCACTTCCGAGACTTGAAAGCATGCAGATATCCACACATGTCAGAGCCTTCATCATTGGCACGCACCTTACATTGAAAAACAGACATGATTGTAAACTCGCATAAATAAATGGGAAATGGCTGCTCATTGCATCTTGACACCCCCCCCATGTGTTCTATCCCATTCATTGCTGAAAGTGCGATAACAGGGTACAAACTACCTAGCTGCTGCGATGGTTCATAATTTTCCCTTGACTTCGTTGGGTACCCATTTATTGCTGGGTCAACTGGAAGAAGTGCTAATACCATTAATATTGTTGTTGTTTAATGCCCACAATGAGTAAGTTTACTCTTTCATACGCCCTGAAAAGGGCATTAAGTGATTGGTTGTAGTAGCTTTCCTTACATCCTGAGTGTGCTGATGAAGGCAGTTGAGCTATGCTTGACTTCATCTGCGTGACGCTCACTACTATGGGGATCACGTCGATTCACATCTTGTCAGCCAGACTGCCTTGAAAACAGCCTGTTTCCAGGGAATGCTACATGGAAGACAGATAGTGGTCTTACTTACTTACTTACTTAGTCGCTCCTCTTCTACCGTGAGGTGTAGAGGTCGGATAGTGGTCTTGGTCAGTATATTGTGCCTGACACTGACGGAACATCCTGGTCAGTATGTTGTGCCTGACTGGACTAGCGTCTCGGTTCCCCATACCATTGGTAGATCCTACTTATACAGTTCAAACAGGGGCAGTCTGGCCCAGAGAAGCAACCATGCTTGTAAAGCTGTGGGCGACAGGCAAAGACCTGAAACGCAGTCTAGAACCTCACTGGGCTAGAAGCGTAGCATCAGTTGATCGAAGAAGAGAATCATTTGGTAGGAATTTGGTTACCTTTAGAATGTATGTCTGAACAGTGGCTAACAAGCCTGATTTTTTTAAGAATTTTAACACTAAGGGTTCTTCTACGAGCCCAATGTGTACAATTGACGTCAGAGTTTTTTGCTCATCTCCAATAGGACTAGACACTGATCTCACCTCCCATGAGACCAGAGGAAGCTTGAATCTTATGGAATTCGAACCACCCACCATTTCTCACTTTTATTTGTTCATTCCTCGAGAAGCCATCAACTTACCTTTCAACCCCCCCCCCCCCCCCCCCCCCCCCCCCAATCTGGTGGCCATTTGCAAAAGGACAGTATAAGTGACCAGAAATTGGTGAAAAAGAACAATCACAGAATGCCAGTTAAGACCGAGCAGGCCAAACAAGAGATGTCAATATTTTACACGAAATCATGCATCTCAGCTATCAGCTGGCATTTTCCATGTAAATTCAATATTAAGCTAAAACTGCAGTATTAATTACTTGTGCTTTCAACTAATTTATAACATAAAACAGTGGGATTACTCCAAAACTGTAATCGTTTTCTAACCTCCTTAAGAACTGAAGGTCTAAAGTTGTTTGGTCTTCGCCTGTCCCGATTACTTTTTTTCATTTTCTGGAATCTACCCATAATGCTGTGCAGGCCGAGGCCAGCAATATGCTTGTTCCCAGCAACATTTCCCTCTTCTCTGTCCATCTCTGTTGTGGCAATCTCTCCTGCTGCTCTTTCTGGCAATGATGCAGTAGAATCGTCCTCTACCTGTGGCAAATCTGGTCTGATTTTCTTACCCTGGCTTCGCTCAAACTCACTTGTCATCTCTGGAAAAAAAAAACGTACGAGGTGTGATAAAAAAAAGTATCTGAATAGGCAACATAATTCTGGCACATTGCGATAGGGCTCCAAGTTGATATACACAAGTTGACCTCTGAAATTAATGTGCTCATAGCTTTAGTCATGCCTGCCCTGTTCATCTGGTTTGTTTGCAGTAGTGCTTCGTCCTTACGTGTGTGAACCACAATCATCATATTGTCATGGCAGGAAAAAAATTGTGATCAATGAATTTGCATTAAGTTTTGTCAAAAACTCACTCAAACATGTAAAGGCACATACTTAACGTTACAGTCTACAGGAAGGACTGTACAAGTTTATGAGCGGTATAAACAGCTTAAAGGCTGTCATGAAAGTCTGGAGAGTAATGAACAGTCTGCGAGCTAGAAATAACAAAAAGTGAAAACAATGTCGAACTTGTACATGCAGCTTCAAAATAGGGAAATCCGGGGACGACGTGGGCTAGTAGTTAAGTGACACAGCTCATAATCCGAGGGTGATGGGTTTACCCAGGTGAAGCAAACCCTTCGAAAATGCAGGAGGAAGCAGACCAATACATAAAATAAGTGCCGAAGTCAGATGCACTGAGCCGACAGGCGCAAAATAAAAACATAGTGCAACAACGCACCATTTTGGGAAATATTTTGGAAAAAAAATTTTTTTTTTATTAATAATCGGGATATTGTAGTATCACGATTCGTGAGTTGTCTGTAGACATACACATTAGTTTAGGTTAAGTTCAGTCGACTCTTACAGATGATCTGGGCATGAGACGCATCTTATTCAAATTTTTCTTCTTCTTCTACGTTCATCCTTAGATCTAGGTTCCGGTTTCTCTTACAAAGGACACCGTTGTTTGTAAGGCTGTTTCATCTCCATACAGCTTTTGTCTCATATCTGTCTCACGAGGCCAGCATTGTTCTCTCTTTTCCTGCGTGAGCGTGCAGCTTTGCAGGATGTGTTCCACGGTAATGATATGCTCCCCATTTGGGCCCCTGTCATTTGTCCCAATCCTCATTTTGTTGTAAAGATGACCCTTGAGTCTGTTATGCCCAGTTCTCAGTCTGAAGATGATGACTTGCTCTTAAATTTGTTCAAAAATTGCTCTCAGCAGACCAGAAAGAGGCCTGTGTTTGAACTGTTTGTGACCTGAGAGCACCGAAAATTATGAAAACGTTTAAAAAAACAACAATCACAACTGGTGATGAATCCTGGGCTTATGAATATGACCCTGAAACTAAACCAAGTACTCTTATAAGTATGACCCTGAAACTAAACCATGTACTCTTATAAGTATGACCCTGAAACTAAACCAAGTACTCTTATAAGTATGGCCCTGAAACTAAACCAAGTACTCTTATAAGTATGACCCTGAAACTAAAACCAAGTACTCATAGTGGAAGACATTATTTTCACTGTAGACTTTTATTCTCTCCATAAAGTTGTGCACGGCTAATACAATCCTTGTAGACTGTGTGCAACTTTAAGTGTACGTATTTACATATTTTTTGGTGTACATTCGCCTTATTTCTCTATTCCCAAGGCAGTGTGCGTTACACTGTGTTTTTATTTTGCGCCTGTCGTCCTAGCGCATCCAACTTCAGCATGCATTTTATGTAAGGATCAGCTTCCTCCTGCATTTTCTAAGGGTTTGCTTCCCCGGGGTAACGGCCGATGCTGTGATGGCTAGCGAACTCAACACATTTGGGTTGTGAGCCATGTCACTTAATCACTGAGTGGTCTTGAGGTAAGACGTTAGCCTCGAGTGCTGGAGGTCATGGGTTCAAATCATGGTGGAGACCGGGATTTTTTTCGTCTGCACTTTCTGCTATTTCCTCTGATCTCTGGGTAGTAGAGACCGAACATCCGTGTGCAGTGTCACGCACATTAAAAATCCCCAGTCAGTTGTAAATCAGAAAGCATAGGCTTTAACGACCGCTGCCCAGACAAAATTCTAAATTATGTTTAAAAATCTAACAAATCTAATACGGGATAGTTGCTGGTGCTACGGAGTACGTGCATTGTGCTGAAATATGGAGAACAGAGCACTTATGGATTAAACCGTGAACGTTGATTCTTTGACTAAACTAAACTTAACCACTAGCCCACGCCGTACCCATTAACATGTTTCATCAAGTTTAAAAAAGAAAAAAAAATCTGATGCAAATTAGTTGATCAATTTTTTCCGCCATGACAATGAGAAGAATGCAGCTTACACGTGTAAGGACAAAGCCCTACTGCAAACAAACCAGATGAGCAGGGCAGACTTGACTCAGGCTACATCCACATTAAGTTCAGAGGTCAACCTATGCCTAGTCACTTCCAGTTGTATTGCGTAACTATGATGTCTATCTGAATAGTTGATTACACCTCACATATGCACAAAAGATACAATTTTGTAGAAATATTTTTTACAATGTACATAATGGAGACAAACAGAAATCAACCAATGACAGTCTGTTAGATTTGTTGTCCAAAGCTACTCACGTTGAGTTCTTCAGTCTCAACAAATTTTCTCTGGTAGTGACACTTCTTATTTACCTGGACCTATTGAACAAGGTGAACATGGGTCTTCATGGCTGTAGTGCAGTGCTGGGATTATCAGAAGGGGCACCACTACATGGATCACATTGACAATCCCTATCTCAGTGGCCAGGCTGCTATACTATAGCTTGTGGCCAGGTGCATGGCATGAAAAAGAGGTTGGGTCTTGGTCAGTTAGTTAATTGCTCATTGCAAGCCATGATGGCGACACCATCAGATGGTTTTGTCGTCTTGTAACTTGCGCTGTATTTAGATTATATTGAGGAAGAAGCTGCGCTGGTCATCAACCTCACTCTCTGGTCTTGAACTACCTTGGGCCAGTAGCAAGACATAAGTCAATACGACTGGAGGTAATTCAGGATGCAGACCTTCTGGTCCACCTCCTTTGAGACCAGGGGTCGCTTGACACCTGTGGGACTTGAACGAACACTGTTTCCGTTCATCGCTCTGAGAGACGAGTGCCTTACCTATCGACAAAAGCGACCCCCACACGGCTGCACCTGACTCTTCTACTTTGAATGTTTTCAGACTTCAACCTGAATATATCCAAAGAAAGCAGTGGACAGCCTCAGGATATAGGTATCTCTATAGAGCTTGTCCAGGAATGGCATCAGTGATAGCCCCACATACTTTCTGTTCCTTGAATGTTGGACATCTTTGTAGCAGATCCTTAGCAGTCATTTGGTCAGTGCTACAGAAATGAAGATAGCTAATAGATCACCTAATGTACCAGAGAATAAATGGGTTTTTGGAAGGGGAAGACTCAAACTTTGTGTCACCTGACTCTAATATCGTTGACTAAGCACGCTTCTGTCTGTTAGATTACAACCAGGCAAACGATGAATCAGAATATACAGATTGCAAAGCAGCTTAACAGAAAATTCAAGTATTTTCGTTTGATTCACTCCATGGTGTGGCACAACTAAAATTTCTAAAATAAGATTTGAAAGATGAATTTTGTACAAAACTTTACCTGTTTTTCAATTCCAAGTTAAAAAAAAACTTAGAAATTATTTTTATTTCTAAACCATTAAAGTCTGTAGTTAAGAAACTTCAGGTAATTGCCTCATGTTCTATTGTCAAATCATGTAGAAAAAAACTTCATATGCCTTCAGCAAAATGCAAATATTATGAAAACTATTTTACATAATAAGGTGTAACTTTATGAACATCTTTCCACATGGATTATCTTTGATAGACAGCCATTGTTGTGTTCATGTATGGATATTTAGCTAAATTATACAGCTGTGAGTATACATTGTTTTTTGTATATTCGTCAATAACAACAACTGCAACTGTCGTCTACACTAATGTGCACCCCCACATATAAGATTCCACTATATTTACCATTGAATTGTAAATAGTTTCATATACATTATATCACAGGCGTCTCAGTCTCTATAGACTATGCTCGTGGCGCCCTGTAAGTTTTGTCCAGCTCTGTCTCCTGTATTTCGACACTCCCTGCTATGGCTGTAAAGGCCGATCTGTGAGTGACAGTCCCTACCACAGATCGTACAACCATACTGATGAGGTTGGCTTCCCTGGCTGTTCCTTGATCTCTTCAGTCTTTCTCTTTTTTCTGCAGCCAGAAGTCCTCTACGAGCGTCAGCGGTCACTACACCCACTCCAACTGACTGTCTCAAGGTAGATCGAGCCTGAGCAATTTCTTCCGAGCCCTCGTATGATATGTTGCATTACTTCATGTCAATCTTGCATACGTCCTTGAATCGCAGTGTGGGACGGCCGATTCTTCTAACTCCAATGGCTAACTGTCCATAAAGGCCTATGTATCACAAATACTTTCTTCAAGGGTAGGCCACAACATAAAATATCCTGGAAACACCCAAGGTCACATCAATGACATCAAATCGACTTGATGGTCACCAGACATTCAGCTCTAAACACGGTCCTCTCCACTAGAAGCTATCACTGTGCAGACTGCGACTGACCATGCTCTTATATGCTGGAAGGGCTTGCAGCTTCGCACAATATACCGCTCCAAATAGATGGGAATCTCCGAATCAACACTGCACAGATGGTGATTCCTTTCAAGGTGGAGAGGTTTGTGTCTGATCTGAATCTTGCTCTTCAGAGAGGACCGGACTGTGACGCCACAGCTAAGTGGAACATTATGAAAGGTGCCATCTATAATACAACATTAGCTATGTTTGGCATATGGGAATGAGCCAATCATGGCTGGTTCAATGCACATCTCGCAAGAATGGAACCAGTAATTGAGGCCAAATGAGAAGCTTTCATTAATTATAAAAAAAGTCCAAATGAGAGGATGCTTGCTGCCCTCAGGATCAATCAACGAACCGCTAGACAATGTGCGAATGAGTACTGGCAGAAGCTGTGAGAAGAAATTCAGCTAAATGCAAGGACGGGAAATATCCAGGGCATGTATAGAGGCATAAAGATGGCACTGGGCCCCACTGCGAGAGGTGCTGCCCTCCTGAAATCTCTGACATATATATTCATCATCATCATGTAGCATGTCCTTTGTAGAATGTCGCTCCCATCACAGTCTGTCTGAAAGAAACTCTTTCCCTTGCCAAAACTCCAGCCTCTGCCACAGTCATACCCAGGCATTCCTGGATATCTATCTTGGTGCCATCGTCTTCTTGGTCTACCCCTTCCTCTTTTGCCTGGCACCATACCTTCCATCACCGTTCTCTCAAGACCATTGTGTCTCTTGATGTGACCAAAGTACTTGCATTTTCTAGCCAGAATGGAATTGATAAACCAGTTCTCTTCTATGCTCAACTCTTGCCGAATGTCTGCATTTGTTTTTTTTCTAAGTCAAGGGTATTCTGAGGATCTTTCTGTAACATTTTGACTCGAAGGATTTGATTCTATGTCTAGAAGTTTTGGTAATCGTCCATGATTCACAACCATAAACTGCCACAGGAAAAACAGGCTCTCAACACTTTTACTTTTATCATATATATTAGGTGACACATAAATGAGACATTACTAGTAAATAGCATGTCCTTTGCAGAATGCCGCTTCTTACAACCGCCAACCAATTTGGCTGTTATAAGTTTCTTGGCAAGTGTGCAGTATGGTAGGTTGTCATTACTTTCCGCAAGTGGAAGAGCGCAAAAAAACCCATGTCTGCCAAACTGGACTCGAGTTGATTCGAACAGAGTGCGTTGGGGTTGTGAAATGGACTCATCACCCCTAGGCCACACAGCCTTCCTAATTTATTATTTTTTTTTGCGTTCGCCTTATTTCATCACCAAGGCGGTGTGCGTTGCACTGTGGTTTTTATTTTGCGCCAGTCGGCCCAGTGCATCCGACTTCAGCATGCATTTTATGTAAGGGTCTGCTTCCTCCTGCATTTTCTAAGGGTTTGCTTCCCCGGGGTAACGGCCGGTACTGTGATGGGGATCGAACCCAGCACCTTCGGATTGTGAGCCGTGCCACTTAACCACTAGGCCACGCCGTCCCCTAGCCTTCCTAATGAGACATTACTAAAGATAAATAGGTCTCAAACAAGTGCGATTGTGATGGAGTTTTATGGCGCAAAAAAACAAAACAACTGTGGACTTTTTTGTTTGTTTTTGTGTTTGCCTTATATCTCTAATTCCTAAGGCGGTGTGCGTTGCACTGTGCTTTTTTATTTGTGTGCCTGTCGGTCCAGTGCATCCGACTTCAGCATGCATTTTATGTAAGGGTCTGCTTCCTCCTGCATTTTCTAAGGGTTTGCTTCCCTGGGGTAACTTAACTTAACTTAACATCTTTATACTGGTTTAGAAGACTCTGCAGAGTCTGTATACAACCAGTTTAATTGACATTACCTTGCTCTAAAAGCAATGCACATCAAATTTATTCTTAAATGCATTAAATGTCCCTGCCTCCACTTACTCCCGCGGCAATGCATTCCAAGCATTCACCACTCTCTGACTAAAAACAAATATTTCCTAATATCTAGTCAGTTAATTTGTAGCTATGCCCTTTTGTTCTTGTGGGTGGCTGTATTTTGAAAAACTTGTTATAGTCTAATTTATCCATTCCTCTGATCATCTTATAAACCTGTATTAAGTCACCACGAATTCTTCTCTCTTCTAGACACTGTGGGCTGGTGCTTTGATGGGGATCAAATCTAGCCCCTTTGGATTGTGAGCCGTGCCACTTAACCACTAGCCCACGCCGTCCCCTAGAACCCTGGACTGAATGGGTTAATGAAGAGACGAGTTGGATCATCTCCGCTGAATTACAAAGATAATTGCAATTAAAGATGATAAAAGCAAGTGTCATCTCATGTCCCACCTGCTCTGAGCTTGTCGAAGCAGCTGTCACAGACTCTAGCAGGTTCATACTTGAGGTACCTTAAGGGGGCTCTGTTCTCCGAACAGTGGAAACAAACAACCTGAAAGAACCAGGATGTAGGTCAATGGATGAAGCAATATTTTCTTGTGAATCGTTATTATGGTCTGATGCTGTAACCGTCGATTTAATTGATTAAAGTGGAAAAGATTAGTGCATCGACCCCACTCTCTCGTCCCCTGCTACCTTAATCCAGTGGCAAGACGACTGGAAGTAGCATAGGATGCAGATTTTTCCTCAGAATTTACGCCCCAAGTCTTTCCCGCAAACAGGTGACTCACAAAGAAGCAGGCATACCACCACCTATATGGTAATCCAGACATTTTATAATAATTGAAAAGACAAATAATGAATATACACAAAATGCATACATATATTCAAAATATATTTGTAAGTTTAAATTTAGGTGGAACAAAAAATAATGTTCAAATGTTATTCCAGATTTTCACAAAGTGTTGTCTCAGAGTGAAAGTGAAAGTTATCCACAAAGTCAGAGATGCACTATGGTTAATCCAGCTAGCCTCAGAAGGCAAAGTAAGTACAGCCAACATGTGAAGATGTACAAGAAGCAAAGTTATAAAATGCAAGATTTCGCCAATGATGTCCATGGAAAAACTCTCAGCATCAAATGGGAGAGAACAATATTAGAAAGATAGATAAGGAAAGGGACCTAGGGGTTATAATAGATCATACAGGTAAGGTGAGTGAGCAAGTTAAGGTAGCAGTGAAAAAGGCAAATGCAATGTTAGGTATGATCAAAAGAAATATTAAACATAGGAGCAAGGAAGTCATAGTCAAACTGTATAAAGCATTAGTTAGACCTAGATTGGAGTACTGTGTACGGGTGTGGAGTCCTTATCATAGAGGGGATATAAACATGCTGGAAAGAATACAAAAAAGAGCAACAAAGCTGATAGTGAGATTCCAGAATAACAGTTATGAGGAAAGACTCAGAAAAACCGGCCTACAGTGTCTCGAAGAGAGAAGAATTCGTGGTGACTTAATACAGGTTTATAAGATGATCAGAGGAATGGATAAATTACACTATAACAAGTTTTTAAAAATACAGCCACCTACAATAACAAGAGATCATAGCTACAAGTTGACTAAGGAGAGGTCCAGATTAGATATTAGGAAATATTTTTTTAGCCAGAGACTGGTGAATGCTTGGAATGCATTGCCAGGGAAAGTAATGGAGCCAGGGACAGTTAATGCATTTAAGAATAAATTGGATGCGCATAGGGAAACAAAAACTGCCAGACTGAAAAACAAAGGAGAGATACTACCCTAAGCTTTATATCGAAAAGCTACCCAAGCATGGACTGGACCCATGCATACACCGACGGTTCTGTAACAAACACTACACAGAACGGAGCATTCCTGAACCTACCAAATGGCAGACAAATAACACTGTCATTCGCTACTGGTAAGTACACAAGCAATTTCAGAGCGGAGGCAGAGGCACTGAGGGCGGCAGTGGAAGAAATGGTGACACACAAAGAAAATGAAAGCCATATAGTCCTGCTTACAGATGCTCTCGCCGTAGTCACAGCGCTAAAAAGCCAGAAAAACACTGAGCTTAATGACTTAAGAGCAGCACTCTGCCAACTGTGCCAGCAGTCCGCACCAAAAAGGGTAGTGGTACAGTGGGTCCCATCACACTGCAACAGCCAAGGCAACAAGGAGGCAGACAGACTGGCAAAAGAAGGTGCAAGACTACCACAAACAGATACTAGTATGACGTACGAAGAGTCAAAACGGCTTTTCAAAGCCAGATACATGACCAAATGGGAAACCGAACATACTGGTTACACCAAAAACGATGCCTATTACCAGTTGAACCGAAGAGAGCAGGTCGTTGTCTTCAGACTTCGCACTGGCCACAATAGACTGAGGTACCACCTATTCAACAAATTGAAGATAGGTGGTACCGACGAATGCCCGTGCGGTACCGGTAAAATGACCGCTGAACATCTGCTGCAGAACTGCCCGACATACGAGGATCAGAGAGAGCAGATGTGGCCATCACCAGTGGAACTGCCAGACAAGCTCTATGGCAGTGGCGACAGCCTCAGGATGACCACCGCTTTTTTCGAAAAAATAATGGTTACTGTCTGACTGCGTACGAAGAAGAAGAAGAAGAAGGATGCGCATAGCTTTTAGAGCAAGGTGAAGTAAATGATATTGGTTGTATACAGACTCTGCAGGGTATTCTAAACCAGTATAAAGACGTTAAGTTAAGTTAAGTTAAGGACATGCTATCCTTTAAACGATGTTTAAAGAAGGACATGAGGTAACACAAGAATATGTGCCGAACCTAGTCTTGGAAAATCTTTAGTTAACTCATGTCCTTCTTTAACCCATTCAATCCCATAACGGCCGGCGACGGCCGCTATCGACTCGCTCCCAGAATGGCCGGCGACGGCCGCCGTGGATATACTGATTTAAATATTTTTTTCTTACGTTTTACCTGCGATTAGACACGCTAAATTTAGCCTTCCCGTGACTACCGGTAATGGCGGCTCCCATTGCAGTTTACAGATCGTTTCTATCACGTATGGTGTTCGAGCCGTGATTTTTTAAAAATGACCTTCAATTTTCTGCAAAACTTGGAGACGGACTGAAGATACTTATGAGTCAGACGATAGTGGTTGCGAATTTGTTGATGGAGTTGAAGAGAATGAGAACGAATCGGACGTTGATGAGGAATAAGTTCAGGACTTAGAAGATGAAAGCAGCGACACTGGCCTTGGTAGTAATGACGAATTATCGGTAGAAGACGGTGACAAAGTGACCCGCCCCACAGGCAGGCCCAAGTGGTGATAGAGAATGGTCAAAGCAACGGTGTAGTATCATTATTGAAGGATTTAGTGAGGGAATAGGTACTGCAGATGACATAGATTCAGATTGCTCTGCTTTTGATTACCTTTCGCTTTCATTATTTCTAATTCAGACCTTTTTTGAGTATTGGGCAGAGCAAACCAATATAATGCATATGCCTGCATCAGAATTTTAGGGGGAAAAGATCCTTGAGGAATTAAAATTTGGAGTGCCGCAGATCCTCATACTAGATACCTCTATAACTTTGAGGTGTATACTGGAAAGTCAAACACTGGACAAGAAGAGGAAAGATGTACTAGTTGCAACGAACCAAGGGAGCAAAGGGAGATTGCTTATCGCTTGAACATTTATTAGTAAAATTGACAAGAGTGAAACAGACATTTTATATTGACACTTTTTCTTTCTTCACTTGTTTAATTTTTCGCATCTAACATACACGACACTCACAAAAAACATGTGCATAGAAGAGTACCTCTTCCATTTATCTGTAAACTGGAGTTTGAATCACACAAATAAATATAAATTGTATTTGTTATTAATTTTATTGCGCAAACACGTCTAATTTTTTGCAGAGTTATTCCCCTTGCCCGGGGAATTTAGTTGTGAGTTTTTCTAATCAGTTGGGATTGAATGGGTTAAACATCGTTGTCCAGTTCTTTACTGTTGTCTTCGACACACTTTTGTCCCCATACACTGACTGCGATGAATGTCAACTGGTCGACATCCTTCAGCTGTTAGAAACCGAATCACTGCTCGCTGATCAAATCTGAACGGATTCCGTATCACACCCGCCATGTTTTCAACGGTCTGTTGAGGAAACTATGAGTCACAGGATAATGAAATTTTGCAAACTTGATGGTTGGTATGTGTTGTTTACACCAGAAGTGACATCATCATGCGCATCGTACGTATGTTCACTTGGTGCTGTTAGGATCGATTTCATTTGAACGCGCCTCGTATATAGAAGAGATTACAACCTTGTTACATTTATAATCTTTTACAAAATTCTCTCTCACACTTTATCTCTATATATTTTTGATATAGCTGAGAGGTAAGGCGCTCGTCTCTCAAGAAATGAATGACAGCATACGGCGATGAGGTGCGAAACTACCAGTAGAAGACTTAGTTCTTGGTCGGGGTGTCGTAAGCAGTAGAGCAGCCACCTCACTGTGAACTGTTGAGACTCAGCCCTTGATCATGAGATATGTCCGCACACCAGGCAAACAACATCTCCGTGGCATTGCCAGGCTTGTTCCCTGGTTAAATGCACTTCTGCCTCGCTCTCTACCTCTGTCTGATATCAGTCATCCCAATGGACGCAGAAGAGATGCAGGCCAGCGGACATTGCGCCTCTGCCCTATTGTGTCAACCTCCCATGTGGCGGGGAATGCCTGGCGTACCATCACTGCAGAGAAGCCGAGAAAATAAAGGGAGCAAAGAGATACCCCACTCACATGCATTTGCTACGTTTCTGGCAGTACGTGACGATCCTGGGATACAGACAAACTGGACTGCCTCTCTTCCGGGATAGTACAAACCAGTACATAGTCCATATCATATCTCATATATCATCACCGCACCCTATAGACACGAGTGGTGAAGACTCGATAGTCCTGTAAGACAACTTTCATAAGAGAGACAACTCTGATCACAAACAAATGCTGCCTTGCAGATAGGCTGGGGACAGCCAAAGGCTAAGGAGGGCATCCCTACAGAAACGCCTGTTGAAATCGGATGCACTGGGCCACAGGCTTAACAAGTAACACAGTGCAACGTATATCGCTGTATGATGATAGTACGACCTAATAGAAAAAAGCGTGGCGCTCATCCTGTGGAGTCCCGCCAGGCAGCGAGAGTGCCGGGCCTCATGCCTTGAAGGGGCCCAACCATTGCTACTGGTGGTCACCCACCCATGTGCTGTGGAGTCAAGGCACAAGGTGATGGAGCAAAAAACTATTGACCAAAAACACAAGACCCTCAGAATACTACAGTGGAATGCGGAGGGAGTAATTAACAAAAAGCTTTCCCTAACACATCACTTGCATGAAGGTAAGATTGACGTGGCATGTATCCAAGAAACGCACCTCAACAACAACCATAAATTCTCAATCAGAGGATACCAGACCTTCCGTCTGGATAGAGAAGGTCACAAAGGAGGGGTTCTGATACTGACATGTAACTGCATACCGAGTAGCGCGGTAGCTGTCAATCACACCGGACAAGCAGAAATTGTAGGAGTTGACATAATGGCTCAAGAGAAGAAGATCCGCATCTTCAACCTGTACGGACCACCAAACAAAGACCTATCGCTCTCGAGTATGGAAGTCAAAGACTCCAACTGCATAGTAGCTGGAGACTTCAACAGCCACTCGGAGAGATGGGGATACTCGGACACAGACAGCAGAGGTGATGAAGTGGAAGATTGGGAGATAGACACAAATCTCTGTCTAATCGATAGGTCGGAGGATAGCCCTAGTTTCTATTCTAGAACATGACATACCACCTCTACTCCAGATTTGGCCTTTTCCACGGTGGACATTCACCACAAAATAGACCGCCAGGTGCTAAACCAATTGGCAGGTAGCGACCACAGGCCAATTAGGCTTGAAGTTGATATGGAAGTAGGCCCACAGGAAATAAAACCGCTCCCACGTTGGAATTACAAATGAGCCGGCTGGGACAGATTTGCAATCCTGACAGATGGGCTGTGTGAAATCATCAACACACGGAATAACAATATGAAGCCCATGGTGGAAAGCCTAAGCAAAGCAATAATGCAAGCTGCCACTGAAGCCATCCCAAGAGGGGCAAGGAAAAATTATAAGCCCTATTGGAATGATGAATTGCAGAAAGCGGAAGACCAAGTCTCAAATGCTAGGAACATGGCAGAGAGAGAACAATCTATGGAGGCAAATATCGCCCTCAAAGCCACCATAGCGAAATACAAATACACTCTAAACCAAATAACAAGAGAAAGCTGGAAAAACAAAACAGAAAGCCTCCATTTAGATAAAGATGGGAACAAACTAAAGTTAGTCAGAGCCATGAATGACGAAACTCCATCAAACAAACAAATTACCATCAAGCGACAACATGCTTACTGGAAAAAAAGCAGCAAACGCCTTTATTGAACATTATGCCAGAGCAAACCACATTGATGTCCCTGCAGATAGGCATACAGACATTAGTGAAGAGCAAAAGGGGCACGACAACATCAATATGGTACCAGAAGAGCAAAACTAACAATGAATGAAATGGAAGAGGCCATGAGAACGTTAAAGAAAAGGAAATCCCCTGGAAAAGATGGGGTAACAAACGAAATGCTGATGGGGCTGGGCCAAACAGCAAAGAGGAAGTTACTATCAGTCCTGAACCAAAGCTGGGAAGGGGTATTGTACCCCAGGCATGGAAAGACGCAGTACTTGTACCAGTACCAAAGAAAGGAAAAGATAAAACAGATCCAAATGGATACAGGCCTATCAGCCTTCTGAGCTGTGTAGGCAAACTGATGGAACGTATGATAAACACCAGACTGATGTGGCATCTGGAAGAAAAATACATACTAATTCCACAGCAAGCAGGCTTTAGACAGCACAGATCCACTGAGGATCAGGTCACCCTCATAGCCCAGGAAATAGAAGATGCCTACCAGGAGCAAAAACACACAGTAGCGGTTTGGGTGGACCTAGAAAAGGCATTTGACAAAGTCTGGAAAGAGGGAATTAAAGTCAAGCTACGAAGAAGTGAAGTTTGTGGGAAAATGTACAATTGGATCAGCCACTACCTCAAAAACAGAACAGCCAGAGTTTAAGTACAAGGGCAGATGAGCAAAAAGGTGACACTTGAGCAGGGAGTACCCCAAGGGGGAGTACTGTCACCCACACTCTTCCTGGTGTATATAAATAACATAACAGAGAATATACCAAGAAGAGTCCATAGCTCAATGTTTGCAGACGATCTGGCTATGTGGACCTCTGAAAAGAATCTCACCATAGCAAGTAATCGGATGCAGCAGGCCCTAACATCGCTGGAAGAGTGGGCAAACTCATGGCTGGTCAAAATAAACGAGGAAAAAACAACATGTACGATATTCGCGCTTTCAAACAAACCCCAAAACACCAAAAAATAAGTCTTAACGGCAAATACCTGCAGCCAAACGACAACCTAAACTACCTGGGAGTCACATTTGATCGGCGCATGACATGGAAAAGTCAGATCGAGAGAAACCAAATGAGAGCCAGAGAAAGAATGGCAATCATGAGGAAACTTGCTGGTACAAGCTGGGGAGCAGACGAAAGTATACTAAAGAAACTATACACTGGAAGAGTGAGACAAGTTCTCGAGTATGGCATTGCGGCATGGACAACAGCAGCAAAGGCGAACTTCGATAAAATTAGCAAACTCCAAAACCAAGCCAAGAGAGTTATAACAGGAGGCATGAAGTCAACACCAATTGTAGAACTTGAAAAGATTACAAAACTGCAATCCATGACCGACAGAAGAGACTGCAGAGCCCAGCAGCAAGCAGAGAAACTCAGAAGACTGACTGACCATCCAATGCACCAGAGACTAAACAATTTTGGAAATGGGAAACTAAAGCGGAGAAACTTTGCAGAAATAGCCAAAGCAAAGATGCACGAAGACCCTATGAACGCACTAACAACACCAAAACCCATCCCTACTGTACGAAAACCTACCTGGAAGCAGCATATATTTCCATAGGTGGTAGAAAATATACCAGGTATTGGAAACAAAAACTGCCAGACTGAAAAAGAAAGAAGAGATACAACCATGAGGTACATAACGAAAAACTACCCAAGCATGGACTGGGCCCATGCATACACCGACGGTTCTGCAACAAACACAACACAGAATGGAGGGGCAGGGGCATTCCTGAGCCTACCAAATGGCAGAAAAATAACACTGTCATTGGCAACTGGATACAAGCAATTTCAGAGCGGAGGCAGAGGCACTGAGGGCTGCAGTAGAAGAAATGGTGACAGGTAAAAGGAATGAAAGCCACATAGTCCTGCTTACAGATGCCCTGGCCGTAGTCACAGCACTAAAAAGCCAGAAAAATACTGAACTTAATGATTTAAGAGCAGTACTATGTCAACTATGCCAGCAGTCCGCACCAAAAAGAGTAGTGGTACAGTGGGTTCCATCTCACTGAAATATCCAAGGCAACGAGGAGGCAGACAGACTGGCAAAAGAAGGTGCAAGACTACCACAACTAGATACTAGTGTGACATATGAACAGTCAAAACGGCTTATTAGAGCTAGATACATGACCAAATGGGAAACCGAACATACTGGCTACACAAAAAACGATGCCTATTACCAGTTGAACAGAAGAGAGCAGGTCGTGGTCTTCAGAATTCGCACTGGCCACAATAGACTGAGGTACCACCTATTCAACAAATTGAAGATAGGTGGCACTGACGAATGCTCGTGTGGTACCGGGAAAATGACCGCTGAGCATTTGCTGCAAAACTGCCCGACATACGAGGATCAGAGAGAGCAGATGTGGCCATCACCAGTGGCAACACTAGACAAGCTCTATGGCAGTGTCGACAGCCGCAGGATGATGGCTGCTTTTTAAAAAAAAATAAAGGTCGACGTCTGACAGCGTTAGAAGAAGAGGAAGAAGAAGAAGAATGACAGCATGAAATGGTGGGGTGTTAGAACCCCCAAATTTCAATCGTACCCTGGTCTCAAGGGAGGTTGGATCGGAGCCTAGTTCTATCGGAGATTGATGATAACCTCAGAGGTACTGTGGCCATTATGTGCATGTAAAAGAATCCTTGACAGCACTGAAGATTGGAAAGAACAGGCTGATAGCTGCTGTCCAATTAAAATTTTTACGGTAATGGAATTCCTGCCCAATAGTGGTCTACAAGAAGGTGGACCCTCCTTCATGAAACTATTCAACAGGCCAATCACCTGTTGGTTTGCACACTTGGTTACAAGTTTATAAAAAGACCTCTACAACCCTCCCCAGGGGTAAAAGAGAAGTGACTAAGTGAAGTGATGTATCATCCAAATGGTACTCGGGTTGTTGTTGTTTGCGAATGCCCACAATGAGTAGGTCACTCTTTTGTGCGCCCTGAAAAGGACGTTATGCGGCGGGTTGGAGTAGCTTTCCTCACATCCCGAGCGTGTTGATGAAGGTGGACCAGGGTCTTCCAGCTGGTTGTGCTTGGCTTCATATGCGTGTCACTGACTATTACAGGGATCACGTAGATTCCTCACCTTGTTAGCCAGGCTGCCATGAAAACAGCCCGTTTCCAAGGAGGGCAACTAGGAAGCCGAGGCGAGGGTCTTGGCCAGTACATTTTGCCTGACCCTGACTAAACATGTCTGACCAATTCATTTTGCCTGACCCTGACTAAACATGTCTGTTCAGTACATTTTGCCTGACCACGACTAAACATGTCTGATCAGTACATTTTGCCTGACCCCGACTAAACATGTCTGATCAGTACATTTTGCCTGACCCCGACTAAACATGTCTGATCAGTACATTTTGCGTGACCCTGATTAAACATGTCTGATCAGTACATTTTGCGTGACCCTGATTAAACATGTCTGATCAGTACATTTTGCCTGACCCCGACTAAACATGTCTGATCAGTACATTTTGCCTGTCCAAACATTAATCTTCCTGCCCGGTACTCTGGTTGAAAATAATAGTATCACTGCAACCATCCAAGCATATCGCAACCTAATAATGTATAACAATTGCTACTAAAACTATCTCCGCTGTTACAGGCTACCTGTAAAGGGCCAGATGTTGGTGACACTAAGCTTTACTTGGAGTAATAAAGCTAACCAACCAAGCATATGTATATAATCACTGATCCAGTGTGGTATTAACCACAATGACTGGAAAAGATTTGTCACCAATCACAGAGACTGGCGCAGCACTATTGCTGAAGGTGTTCAGAGGCATCAAGAAGCTATCTAGAGATGATTGCTCCGCAAGTCAGCTCACAACAACCCTACTTCAACCCCGGTGGAAGAGGTGTTTTATTTTCCTGTACTAGGTGCAAAAGACAATTCGAGGCTCAGATTGCCTTATTTAACCATCTTCGAACTCATGCGAGCAAAAAATGCTATGGTCATAGACAAGCAACATAGGCAAACGAATGCAATCATCAATGGAGAAAAAATTGAACGAGTACAGAGTTCACATCTTTAAGGGAAACTATCACAGACGGTGCCCGCAACGAGAGGACAATTAAGAAGAGGATGGCAATGGCAAACAAAATTTCAGAGAGAACCAGAAATTGCTAAACCTCAAAGAATATCAGGATAGAACTAATGGAAAGAATAATCACTACTGATGTATGACCAATTGCACTGTCATCATTATCAGTTCCGTAACCTGAATGGTCATTGGGGTACCAATACCGCAGATTGTTGGATCAGTTCTCGCCACACCATTGGGGTACCAATACCGCACATTGTTGGATCAGTTCTCGCCACTCCATTGGGGTACCAATACCGCAGATTGTTGGATCAGTTCCCGCCACTCCAGGCACCAATACCGCAGATTGTTGGATCAGTTCCCGCCACTGCAGGCACGAATACCGCAGATTGTTGGATCAGTTCCCGCCACTCCAGGCACCAATACCGCAGATTGTTGGATCAGTTCCCGCCACTCCAGGCACCAATACCGCAGATTGTTGGATGAGTACTCGCCACTCCAGGCACCAATACTGCAGATTGTTGGATCAGTTCCCGCCACTCCAGGCACCAATACCGCAGATTGTTGGATCAGTTCCCGCCACTCCAGGCACCAATACCGCAGATTGTTGGATCAGTTCCCGCCACTCCAGGCACCAATACCGCAGATTGTTGGATCAGTTCCCGCCACTCCAGGCACCAATACCGCAGATTGTTGGATCAGTTCCCGCCACTCCAGGCACCAATACCGCAGATTGTTGGATCAGTTCCCGCCACTCCAGGCACCAATACCGCAGATTGTTGGATCAGTTCTCGCCACACCATTGGGGTACTAATACCGCAGATTGTTGGATCAGTTCTCGCCACTCCATTGGGGTACCAATACTGCAGATTGTTGGATCAGTTCTCGCCACTCCATTGGGGTACCAATACCGCAGATTGTTGGATCAGTTCTTGCCACTCCATTGGGGTACCAATACCGCAGATTGTTGGATCAGTTCTCGCCACTCTATTGGGGTACCAATACCGCAGATTGTTGGATCAGTTCTCGCCACTCCATTGGGGTACCAATACCGCAGATTGTTGGATCAGTTCTCGCCACTCCATTGGGGTACCAATACCGCAGATTGTTGGATCAGTTCTCGCCACTCCATTGGGGTACCAATACCGCAGATTGTTGGATCAGTTCTCGTCACTCCATTGGGGTACCAATACCGCAGATTGTTGGATCAGTTCTCGTCACTCCATTGGGGTACCAATACCTCAGATTGTTGGATCAGTTCTCGCCACTCCATTGGGGTACCAATACCGCAGATTGTTGGATCAGTTCTCGCCACTCCATTGAGGTACCAATACCGCAGATTGTTGGATCAGTTCTCGCCACTCCATTGGGGCACCAATACCGCAGATTGTTGGATCAGTTCTCGCCACACCACTTGGTTTTGTGCCAGGATATAGAACCTTCCGTCCGAACCAGTTAACCTCAGTTGTATGATTGTCATCGTTGTGTATTGAGACGGCTGGCTCATTTATGATTTTTCTCAATGCTTTCTGCAATATTGGTGTGTCTTGGACTGTTTTGCACCTGGCGGAGCCCATCCCTCTCCAGGCAAAGTGTCCCTCCATATTGTTAATTTTTCTATGATCTCCCTGTCTACCCAAGCATGGTGTCACAGGTTCCCTCTGAAGTACATGCCTTTCAGCACCCCCTTTCTGACCTCATTTTCATCCCGGCCGTTTGCCCTTAATCGCACATAAAGCACGTTATCCAAGAGCAATTTGTAACACTGCAATTGTAGACCCAAAGATAACAAAAAAACACATGATTCAGGAGCAAATCAGATTAGCAGCCATCTTGACGCTCGACAATGAAGGACACTGTATGGAGTTCAAACAAGGACTCTAGCAAAGAAAGATGAAAAAAGTTTGGAAGCATTTGAAATGTGGTTCTACCGTAGAATGGAATGAGTGTGTTGGACATAAAAAAGATCCAATAACAATGTTCTCACTGAGGTAGATGCACAAAGACAAATTTGGAAAATAATACAAAAACGAAGATAAAGTTGGCTAGAACACAATATGACATGAAGGTCGTCTACAGAAAATACTAGAGGGCAAGATCTAGAGAAATAGAGGAAGGTGTGACCTAGACTCACACTTTACATATCGAAGATGCAGGGACTTAAAGTACGAACCTATATCCTGGTAGTAATATAGATAAGGGTGGAGGTACTGATAGAGATATCAAATAAAGAACACAATAGATGAGAAGAGCTTTTACTGCTTTATGGAATCTGTGAAAATCAAAAGACAATGGAGAGACATGACTCATGACTGATCAATAAAATGATATTTATATTTAAACTTGACATGTTTTGGCATTTTGTTCTTGTGTTTTCATCTGGTTCTATGTCTAACACTGATAAAAGGTAGCTGGCATGACTAAAACTGATAGATTTATTATAGTAATGACTTTTGTATGACACTGTCTGATTTATGGCATAAATAATGTATCTGTGACTGATTTATGACATACCAGGGAAGGAAGACTAATGTCTGGTCAGGCATAACATACTGATCAGACATGTTAGTCAGGGTCAGGCAAAATATACTGCTCAAGACCTTCACCTCGACTTCCTCGTAGCCCTCTTTGGATACGGGCTGTTGTCATGGCAGCCTGGCTAACGCGTGAGAGATCGACATGATCCCCGTAGTAGTGAGCGACACGAAGATGAAACTAACCTTAGCACAACCGCCAGGAGGACCCCAGTCCACCTTCATCAACACGCTCGGTGTGTGAGGAAAGCAACTGCAATCTGCCACTTAACGTCCTTTTCAGGGCGCACAAAAGAGTAAACCTACTGATTGTGGGCATTCAAAACAAGCCAGAACATGACATACAAGCTTCTGTATTTGACTGTTTGATTAATGACATAAATGACTCAAATATCTTGGCTATAGAAGAGGCAATAACTCTCACCCGACCACATGAGCGACAGTGGTGCCTTCTCAAGGTCAGCGTGAACTCCAGCAGACACAGCATACACATGGTGACTCTGGCATCGGGTACCCATAAGGGAGCCTTGTAACCAAGAACAAAATCTTTGTCCTGCAAGGAAGTCTGAAACCACACAAGTGAAACTGATCTGAAAATGAAACTGTGAAGATGAAGTTATGTGTCATTCTTCTTCGTTCACTTTCAGACAACAGCTTGAATATTTATAAAGAAGGCAGTGGGTATCCCTGAGGCTATTGGGGTATCCCTGAGGCTATTGGGGTATCTCTGAGACTATTGGTATCCCCCCTAAGACTATTGGTATCTCTGAGACTATTGGTATCTCTGAGGCTATTGGTATCTCCGAGACTATTGGTATCTCTGAGACTATTGGTATCTATGAGACTATTGGTATCTCTGAGACTATTGGTATCCCCCCTAAGACTATTGGTATCTCTGAGACTATTGGTATCTCTGAGGCTATTGGTATCTCTGAGACTATTGGTATCCCTGAGACTATTGGTATCTCTGAGACTATTGGTACCTCTGAGACTATTGGTATCTCTGAGACTATTGGTATCTCCCCTGAGACTATTGGTATCTCTGAGGCTATTGGGGTATCTCTGAGGCTATTGGAGTATCCCTGAGGCTATTGGAGTATCCCTGAGGCTATTGGAGTATCCCTGAGGCTATTGGTATGTCTGAGACTATTGGGGTATCTCTGAGGCTATTGGAGTATCCCTGAGGCTATTGGTATCTCTGAGACTATTGGGGTATCTCTGATACTATTGGTATCTCTGAGACTATTGGTATCTCTGAGACTACTGGTATCTCTGAGACTATTGGTATCCCCCCTGAGACTATTGGTATCTCTGAGACTATTGGTATCCCCCCTGAGACTATTGGTATCCCCCCTGAGACTATTGGTATCTCTGAGACTATTGGTATCTCTGAGACTATTGGTATCTCTGAGACTACTGGTATCTCTGAGACTATTGGTATCCCCCCTGAGACTATTGGTACCTCTGAGACTATTGGTATCCCCCCTGAGACTATTGGTATCTCTGAGACTATTGGTATCCCCCCTAAGACTATTGGTATCCCCCCTAAGACTATTGGTATCTCTGAGACTATTGGTATCCCCCCTGAGACTATTGGTATCTCTGAGACTATTGGTATCTCTGAGACTATTGGTAGCCCCCCTGAGACTATTGGTATCTCTGAGACTTTTCGTATCTCTGAGACTATTGGTATCTCTGAGACTACTGGTATCTCTGAGACTATTGGTATCCCCCCCTGAGACTATTGGTATCTCTGAGACTATTGGTATCTCTGAGACTATTGGTATCCCCCCTGAGACTATTGATATCTCTGAGACTATTGGTATCTCTGAGACTATTGGTTTCTCTGAGACTATTGGTATCCAGCCTATGACTATTGGTATCTCTGAGACTATTGGTATCCCCCCTAAGACTATTGGTATCTGAGACTATTGGTATCCCCCCTGAGACTATTGGTATCTCTGAGACTTTTCGTATCTCTGAGACTATTGGTATCTCTGAGACTACTGGTATCTCTGAGACTATTGGTCTCCCCCCTGAGACTATTGGTATCTCTGAGACTATTGGTATCCCCCCTGAGACTATTGATATCTCTGAGACTATTGGTATCTCTGAGACTATTGGTATCCAGCCTATGACTATTGGTATCTCTGAGACTATTGGTATCCCCCCTAAGACTATTGGTATCTGAGACTATTAGTATCTCTGAGACTATAGGTATCCTCCCTAAGACTATTGGTATCTCTGAGACTATTGGTATCCCTCCTGAGACTATTGGTATCTCTGAGACTATTGGTATCTCTGATACTATTGGTATCCCCCCTAAGACTATTAGTATCTCTGAGACTATTGGTATCTCTGAGACTATTGGTATCCCCCCTGAGACTATTGGTATCTCTGAGGCTATTGGTATCTCTGAGACTATTGGTATCCCCCCTGAGACTATTGGTATCTCTGAGACTATTGGTATCTCTGAGACTATTGGTATCTCTGAGGCTATTGGTATCTCTGAGACTATTGGTATCTCTGAGACTATTGGTATCTCTGAGGCTATTTATATCTGAGGCTATTGGTATCTCTGAGACTATTGGTATCCCCCCTGAGGCTATTGGTATCTCTGAGACTATTGGTACTCTTGAGACTATTGGTATCCCCCCTGAGACTATTGGTATCTCTGAGACTATTGGTATTCCTGAGACTACTGGTATCCCCCCTGAAGCTATTGGAGTATTCCTGAGGCTATTGGTATCTCTGAGACTATTGGTATCCCCCCTGAGGCTATTGGAGTATTCCTGAGGCTATTGGTATCTCTGAGACTATTGGTATCCCTGAAGCTATTGGTATCCCTGAAGCTATTGGTATCCCTGAAGCTATTGGTATCTAGAGCTTGTCCAGGAATGAAAATGGAGATGGCCACATATATTTTCTTTGTTCCTCGTACGTCGGACATCTTTGTAGCAGATACTCAGCCATCATTTTGTCAGTGCCGCAGACACATTCATCAGTATGTCCTATTCTTAGTTTGTTGACCAGATGGTATCTCGGTCTGTTGTGGCCTGTGAGGAGTCTAAAGATTACCACCTGGTCATCTCTGTTGAGCTGGTAATATGTGCGTCCTGTTGTTGATGACCTGTGTACTCTGTTTCCTACCTGTTCCAGGTAAACCTCTTGGCCTCTTCATAAGTTACACCTACATCAGGTTGAGATAGCTGTCAACCTCTTCATTGTCAAAAATGTTGCAAGAAGATGGAATCTGTTTCTGTTTCTAAGGAATCGACGTCACTGCACTCCGGGCATACCCATAGGTGGTCAGTCTCTCTCATCAAATGGCGTAAGGTATGGATGCTGATGGTCCCTGTAGCTCGCTGGTTGTACACTCTCCTGTGCCGTGCTCTCATGCGTCCCACTCCACTTGAACCTCGTTTAATGTCGAAACTTTGCAGTCTGTGGATTGCTGCTTCATCTATTGTTGTGTCCTCATCCAGCAGGCGTCATTGACTGATTTCAAAATGTCACTTCTATCCATCACTAATGTGCCCATGATGGGAACTTGTGAAGCCATGATGTCAGCTCTTTCAACGCCCTGAACCCCGGCATGAGCAGGACAGTAGGTCCATGTCAAGGCCTGGAGGTTTGAAGCCTCAACAGCTGCTATCCACTCGTACCTAAGCCATCCCTTCTGTACTTTCTGAAGTATGGCTTGCGCATCAGTCACGATGACTGCCTTGAGATGGAATCTACTCTCTTGAACTGGTGATTAAGTTTATAGAGTATCACTCTTAGTTCCTTTAGGTCCGTATTTTTCGGGCTCTTCAATTCCACAACCACTAGCATCACACCTGTCAAGAGTACCACATCCCACCTGTCAAGAGTACCACATCCCACCTGTCAAGAGTACCACATCCCACCTGTCAAGAGTACCACATCACACCTGTCAAGAGTACCACATCCCACCTGTCAAGAGTACCACATCCCACCTGTCAAGAGTACCACATCCCACCTGTCAAGAGTACCACATCACACCTGTCAAGAGTACCACATCACACCTGTCAAGAGTACCACATCACACCTGTCAAGAGTACCACATCACACCTGTCAAGAGTACCACATCACACCTGTCAAGAGTACCCATTATCTCATTGTGTTTTCATCATTAGAGTTTCTGCTCCAGTTTTCAAGGCCTCTGCTCTGAAGTTTCTTTAAAATTGTCCAGTCAACCATCGATAGCTGTCTTTGTGTACTGTTTATTCAGGCTCAGCAAGATCTCTCCCCTCCATTCTCTGCCGATCCATCTGTACATAGATTATCCATATAACATTATCCCACTACACACTGAGCAGCTAGTGTCAAGGGCAACATAATGAACAAGAGCCTCACCTGTGGTCCAGGCCGTGGACCTGGACACAGACTGTTACAGAAGACTGGTAGATGAAGAGGGTACTGATAGTGTGATTCTGCTAATTCTATGTAGATGACTTCACCTCCATTTTCTTGGCTTTCATTGCTGATCTGTCTGAGCTTATCCTTAACAAAAATGGGAACTGAGACACTAGTCTGGTCAGGCACAACATACTGACCAGAACATTGCATCAGGGTCAAGCACAAAACACTGACCAAGACCACTATCGCTCTTCCATGTAGTGTTCTTTGGAAACAGCTGTTTTCAATGTAGTCTGGCTGACGAGATGTAGATTGACATGATCCCCATTGTAGTTAGCGTCACGCCGGTGAAGCCAAGCATAGCACAACCACCTGGAGGACCACCTTCATCAGCAGGCTCAGGATGTGATGAAAGCTACTGCAACCTGCAATTTGACACTATTTTCAGGGAGGAACAAAAGAGTAGACTTACACATTGTGGGCATTCAACATCAATCAATACTTAACAAAAGGGTTCCTTACCTGGAGTCCCTGTTTCACTGCCTGAAACGTATGATGCTTCTTGGCATTGTCTTCAATGGAAGTTTCTAGAGCTGACACCCATTGCTCTTTCTCCTCATATGAACTAAAAAACAATGATGATACAAAGTGACAAACTCTGCTAAATAAATGCTATGTTCTTAGTTGACCTGTACTTCTACAGAGGCATATGCCCTTTGCGCAGGTCCCAGCTCTGGTATGATCTGGATGTAGCTGGGAGCAGGATTTCCTGCTGTGTGTAAGGTCAATATTTATAAGCAGGAGACTGTAAGAGAAACATAAACCATATAAAAAAACTCACTGAAAATTCTATACATCGTCATGAGTGAAGTGAAAAACTCAGTTCGAGTAGCTCTCAAAATATATCCTAATGTGTGACACTTGAAACGCTGCAGATGAAGGCAAGCATAGCACAATCGCTTGGAGGACCTCGGTACACCTCCATCGGCATATTCAGGATGTGAGGAAAGCTACTGTGACCCGTCACTTAACGTCCTTTTCAGAGTGCGCAAATGAATAAACCTACTCATTGTGGGCATTCGTAACAACAACAACCTACTCATTGTGGGCATTCGTAACAACAACCTACTCATTGTGGGCATTCGTAACAACAACAACAACTCATTATGGGCATTCGTAACAACAACAACCTACTCATTATGGGCATTCGTTACAACAACAACCTACTCATTATGGGCATTCGTAACAACAACAACCTACTCAATGTGGGCATTCGTAACAACAACAACCTACTCATTGTGGGCATTTGTAACAACAACAACCTACTCATTATGGGCATTCGTAACAACAACAACCTACTCATTATGGGCATTTGTAACAACAACAACCTACTCATTATGGGCATTCGTAACAACAACAACCTACTCATTGTGGGCATTCGTAACAACAACAACCTACTCATTGTGGGCATTCGTAACAACAACAACCTACTCATTATGGGCATTCGTAACAACAACAACCTACTCATTATGGGCATTCGTAACAACAACAACATTAATCTATTGCCAATGTCCCCCTTACAGAAGCCCCTGAGGTCAGGATGTCAGCTCTATCACTCCCCCAAACCCCAGCACGCCAAGGATAGTAGATTCATATAAGATCTCAAAGGTTCGGCCTCTATGTCCACCATCAACTGATGCCATAGCAAGCCCTTCTGAAGCAAGTATTAAGAGTTTGAGATAATTATTGCACTCATTAAAGAGGTCTCAGATATTTCCCTCAGAGCCAAAGTCACTGATAAAATGTTCATTCTTTTACTAGAGGTGGCTATCATGCACGAGGTGTGTTTAAAAAGTATCCGGCCTTTGGGCTGGAAAAAAACAATAACTCGCTTGGAGGTCTAAAACCCTATTCCCCTTCAAAGTACTTTCCTTGGAACTCCGCACACTTCTACCTGCGGTCCCGTCTCCTTGGAACTCCGCACACTTCTACTTGCGATCCCGTCTCCTTGGAATGGCGCACACTTCTACCTGCAGTCCTGTCTCCTTGAAACTCTGCACACTTCTACCTGTGGTCCCTTCTCCTTGGAACTCTGCACACTTCTACCTGTGGTCCCGTCTCCTTGGAACTCCGCACACTTCACACTTCTACCTGTGGTCCCGTCTCCTTGGAACTCCGCACACTTCTACCTGTGGTCCCGTCTCCTTGGAACTCCGCACACTTCTACCTACGGTCCCGTCTCCTTGGAACTCCGCACACTTCTACCTGTGGTCCCGTCTCCTTGGAACTCTGCACACTTCTACCTGCGGTCCTGTCTCCTTGGAACTCCGCACACTTCTACCTGTGGTCCCGCCATTGTTAGAAGCATTTCAGGAAGGCCTATTTGGGAATGGAGTACAGCTGGGTTGTTACATCTTCTCATGACTCAGATAGGTTTCTTTTCATGTGCATTTTCAGAAAATGAAACAGTAACAAATCCCAAGGAGCCATGTCAGGGGAGAAGGGAACTTGGCAAACCAGAGGAATGTTGTGTTTGACCACTGTGGTGCTGTGTGACACAAACTACCGGACCTGAGAACAACGGAAACTTGACAGATCCATCGTGACAATGCAACCATCCATTTTTCGCATCTGATATCTTGACAAAAACCAAACATTCCTCTGGTCTGACAGGATCTCTATTCTCCAGATATGGCTCCTTTTGATTTTTGGCTGTTCCTCAAGCTGAAAATTCTGCCGAAAGGGTCATGAGAAGACATTGTGCGGAATGTGATTACCCAGTTGTACTCCATTCCTAAAGAGCTGCTTCCAACAATGGCGAGACCACAGGTAGAAGTGTGTGAATTCCCAAGGAGAGTACTTTGAAAGGGATTAGGATTTCAAACCTCCAGGTGAGTAATTGTATTTTTCCGGACAAAGGTCGGATAATTTTTTAACACACCTCGGTTGCATGCTAGCCATCTCCCTGTATGCTTTTTTAGCTTCTTCCATGCAGACTCAAATACATCTAGCAATGAGAAGGCAGACAGACTAGCAAAGAAGGGATCAAGACAAGAAGGCAGACAGACTAGCAAAAAAGGGATCAAGACAAGAAGGCAGACAGACTAGCAAAGAAGGGATCAAGACAAGAAGGCAGACAGACTAGCAAAGAAGGGATCAAGACAAAAAGGCAGACAGACTAGCAAAGAAGGGATCAAGACAAAAAGGCAGACAGACTAGCAAAGAAGGGATCAAGGCAAGAACAGCCACACACAACAACTTTACAAACAGCCAAATAACTCATAGGAACAGCAAACAAGGAAACGTGGCTGAACAGATGGGCCACAGGAAGCAGGATGGAGGTCTACAGACATATGGCAAGCCCCATTCCAAATGACACCATCAATCAACTCACAAGCAAGGATCAGAGCATCATTTTCCCGCTGAGAACCCAACACATCCCCCTTAACAAGCACCTTAACAGAATCCAACCACAACACAATCCAGAGAGCCAGCTGTGTGCAAATAAATATGAAACAGTTGATCATCTTTTTGAGTGCTCGGGAAAATGCTTCTTCCTCCGAGGCCAGGTAAATGGAACACTTTGTATACAACTAACAAACACGTGCAGATATTACATGGCATTGGGCTGAAGGAAGAGAGTCCGGATCTGCTGTAACAACAACAAAGTAATAATATTGTTCAACAACAGAGAAGGGAGGGACTTACCTGGCACAGAGGCTGAATGATCGCTGGACACTAATGATGTAAAACTCAAACTTGTAGTCTTCTAGCTTGGGGGAGATAATCTGGATAAACAAACACACTGTAGATTAATACATGATTAATTTATGTCTAAATCACAATTAATATAGGACTGGAGATTAAATAAATGACTGGAGATTAAATTACAGTTAATATATTTTTTGTTGTTGTTGTTGTTTGCGTTCGCCTTATTTCTCTAATCCCCAAGGCGGTGTGCGTTGCACTGCGTTTTTATTTTGCGCCTGTCGGCCCAGTGCATCCGACTTCAGCATGCATTTTATGTAAGGGTCTGCTTCCTCCTGCATTTTCTAAGGGTTTGCTTCCCCGGGGTAACGGCCGGTGCTGTGATGGGGATCGAACCCAGCACCTTCCGGTTGTGAGCCGCGTCACTTAACCACTAGGCCACGCCGTCCCCTCCAGTTAATATATAAAGTTATTGTCCATCGCAAGCGATGATGGCCACAACATCAGTCGAATTGGAAACAAACCCGCACCAACTGAGGGCCAAGCCCCGACTACTCAGCTCTGGGAAAACAGTGCACTAACCACTGTGCTACCTCAGCTCCCACAGTTAATATATGATGATAACTAACTACACACATACGCACACACATATGTATATATATCTGAACCACATTTTACAGTTGCCTTATATGATAGAGGATCAATATGCTGAGCAGTGCCCAAGCTGTAGAGGTCAGCGACCCAAAGCTGACTGTTAGCATCAGGGCCAGCGACACAGAGCTGCTAAGACCCTTCTCCACCTCCACGAGGTAATCCTGGAGAACAGGCTGAAAACAATGCAGACTGGCTAAGGAGAAGGGATCGAAGTACTCAAAAATGTCATTGCTGAAGTTGGATGTGTCGGACCGAAAGGCGCAAATATTGCAGTCAAGCTGTAAACTATGACACAACGCATTGTGTTCTCCGGACTACATCCTGCTACTTGCAAAGCCGTTTTGAAAGTTTGAGAATGAACGACGAAGTCCCTTAGGACATTACTGGCTACATGATATTTGGACACCCCTCCAATTCCCCTGATTTCCTTCCATTTACACACGAGTAGATTAAAATCAGCAAGATTTGTCATAGAAAATCAAAATTGTCATAGAAAACCGGACAAATCTTATTTTAAGTATCTTAAAGTTCATCTTTGTGGTTCATCTATCAAAACCACTTTTTGAGACTACAAAGTAATTTCTGGATCTTTGATCGTTGCCAGAAACTTACCCCTCCCACTGCAGACAGCAGTATTGTCAGAACTATGACTCAATTTGAGTGTATCATGCATTCAACGCAAGACTTTGTGCGAGATTTGGCGCTCGCACAGCGCTGTTATTGTGGTGCTTAACTTTGAGAAGTGGTGTCTCGATGTGTGGTGGTGTTTGGATGGTGCTAAAAAATTTATTAATTGCATAATGATACTGTTGCCTATGATCGGGAAATTGAGTGTGGAGATGGTGGCAGATGAGTGGGGGAGAGATGAGCAAATTGAAGAGGGAAGAAATTGGCGGGTTGAAGATGGACGAGAGGGGGTGCAATGGGAGTGTGAGGGAGGAGCGGAGTGCAGGAAGACGACTCTAAAAATAAACAAATTTCACAATTATCCCAGGCAGTGCCAGGTACTCATGCTAGTGGAATGTATTTTTGTGTAGTACACAATTACAACTAGGGAAACATTGTGTCCAGATTGATCTCACCTTCATGCCAATCAGTGGTAATATGTTGTTAATCTTGTACCCTGTACTCGTTGGGGTTGTATACAGCAATACATCGGTAAACTGAGGAGAAACAATAGATTATACAATCAATCAAAACTCGTTAGCTCCCTGTATAGCATAGGTCTTTAGCCTTTAGCACACTTGGGTCGAGACAGTTTGACCGACTTGGCCTAGAAAATCGGAATTTAAAAAAAAATTCCGATAGCCATTTAAAAAAATGCTGAATACGTCACCATCTACACACAATGTTTTGCCGGTAAAAGTATCGTATGTTAAATTTCAAATGGGTTTTGAACAATTTTAATTTTTATATGCTGTTTGGAGCAAGCCGACTTTTTGCGAAAGGTGAAGTAGGTTGTTGGGAAAGATCTTTATTGAGTTGATCTGTTTATTTTATTTGTTTAGATGAAAGAACTACGTTTAAATTAGAAACTAACAGTTATGTCGATATTGTTAACAAAGTATCCATATGTTGTTGTAGTTTCCATGGTTTTCTATCGGAGCGACTAGGCCTAGCGGTCGAGTCAAAATTTTTAAAGAGATTTTCATAAATTTTCAACTTCATCTTTAAGTATCTGAGAAACTAACAAATACACAACAAAAACAATAACAACCACAAGTTCTTTATTCATTTGTGTCTCCTCTACACAAAAAAATCATATTTATTAACAAACAAACAGAAAAGTTACACATTTTTTAATTCAACTACCATAGAGCGAAATATAAAGTTGTGATTAATGTGAACATTTTCACAAAAAAATTATGGCGTGCTAAAAGGTTAAAGACTTGACTTACAAGAAAGAACATTCTAGGTTGCATCTCTCTCCTGGACAGCTTCTGCAGTTCACCTTGTTTTAGTAGAACCTAACAGGACACAAATAAATAAACATGATAAGAAACAGGATATGGGCAGATATAATACGAGAAGCAGGACAAAAAACTAAATATAAGTAGATAAACAGCCGAAGATGGATCTGTCGGACCGAAAGGCGCAAATATCACAGTCAAACTGTAAACAAGCAACACAACGTATTCCGTTCTCTAGACTACATCCTGCTACTTCTAGTAGCGGAAGATTGAGAACGAACACAGAAGAAGAAAAAGAATAAGTAGATACAATAAATTATTCGTTTTCTTTGACGTTTGTCCTGAAAAGGACGGTCTGTCATAGATTACAGTGAGGCTGCGATATCTGCACCTTTCGGTCCAACACATCCAATTTCAATTGGCTTTTTTTGGGTACCCGGTATGCCTTTCCACTGTGATCCCTATTTTCTTATCCAGACTACACTAATGCAGCCTGTTTCCAGGGCCGCCACTTGGAGGCTGAATAGGGTCGAGGTCAGCTCTAGTTCGCTGGCCCCGATGTAAGCAGCCAGTTATGAGTCGCCGGCTACTGTCAGCTCATTCACTGTGTTGCATCTTCGGCTACCAATCTACGCATGCACATCTATTTAATATAAAGTTATTTCAGGTAGGCCTATATCTGCTAATATGGTGACATTCAAACTTGGACAAACTTGATCCAAGGACATAGTGCCAGGATTAACATCTGAATCTTCTTTTTGTCAGCTCGGTCAATTGATTTGCCGCCCGCCACCATTGCTGTTACCTTCAAACCCCGCATGTTCCGGAACCAGTACGAAAATGATTTTCTGTAACCCTGATCAACTACAATCATTGGTGCCTCATGTACTCTGATTGCACCTTTCTGAGCATCCTCATTGAATTAGTCTGTTTAAAGTAGGTCCTTGGAGACGTGGCATGTGACTAAGGGTGTCACAGATCTTTCAACAAATGTCTTCGTCACAGACTTCATGTTGCATGGTGGACACAATTCTGTAGGAAAGAACATAGTAGCAACCAATACAGCAGCAAATTGGGGAGGGCGAGTGGAGGTGGATACAACACACTCGAAGAAAGAGGCCGGACAGTATAAACAGAGATGTGCTGGATTTAAACCCACAGAGAGAGAGAGAGAGAGAGAGAGAGAGAGAGAGAGAGACGAGTGATGAGGCCAAGAAACACCTGGTGCAGAATGGTGGAAGAGGGAAACCAGTTCAGTCGTGGTCTCGTGGGTGGAACTCAAGAAGATGACACAGAATAGGAATAGATGGAGAGCATTTGTCGTGGCCCTATGTTACAAGTGAAACAAGACATAAATGATGATGATTTTTTGCCCCCTATGGCTATCTGACTTCATTCGTATCTCACTATTTTTTCTGTCAGTAGGAACTCCCACTTAGGTGGACTTTTTGCTATTATAGGCTATTGTGGCAGAGCCACCTTTCTTTCTTCTATCCTTCTCACTCCTTTGTTCTATACTTCTTCATGGATCCTATGTCACATCAACCAAACTGCATTCTTTAACAGATTCATCTTGTGTGTCCTATCCTGGGCCCTTGGACCAATCTGCAATCCATGACAGAGCCACACTACAAAACAACTTGATCGATCATAATAACATTCAGCTTTATTTTTCAGTAACTGTTACAGCACGGAGACAGTTGACACACTATAGATACCAATACCACTACTTCTGTTCTACTCTCTACTCTCTAACTAATCTAATCCCGATGTTACGTGAATAGTACACAGGTGGAAGGTCGGAGCTAAGTACTCGGGACTTTTTCACTTGAATCACTATGCAATCAGGCTTCTTTCCATTTCTAAATTAACACTACAACTGGATGAGAAATGAACGAAGGATATTTACTGGAGAGTACTGCCTCTGTCTGTCAGGTCGTTATTTGTTCCTGGACTCGTCTCTACTCGATGTGTCACTCAACCCCTGAACCGCTCAACTACTGTACCGTTCGATTACTATCCACTGCTCAGCTCTCCTCTCTCAGTTCTCAACTAATTGACTCCTAGTCAGGGATGTGTCGGTTTATATTGTCTTTTTCGTTCCAGCGATTTCATGTCTTTCATTCTGGAGGGAAAAATCCATTCCGCGTTCTCAAGCATTTTTTACCAATGTGAGATGCATTGTTTCCCACACAATTTATTACGTCTTAAAATAGACTGGTTAAACGGTTCTAAAACTGAAATTTGGTTAACAACAAATCCTCCCTACTTATTTTCCCGGATACCAAACTTCTGGGTGCTCTGACAGGGTGACCTGTGGGTGGATCTGTCACACTATGTATTATGCATGCCAGAAGAATTGTTAGCTCATCCTCAATTTCATTACCAGCTATCCAAGCTTCAGACCCACGTCACATGACAGATCTCACTTAAACTGAAGCTTTGTTACATTTTAATCTACACCCATAAGTTACTGACTTCATGCGCTGGGAACAGAAACAAACATTTGTAAACACTTACTCTTCCAGGCTGAATGACTTCAAACTGTCCTATCAGTGACCTTTGAACTTCTAGAAGCTTCTGAAGGTTGTCCTGCCAATTGTAAAACAGAAACAGCATTCAACAATAGATTAGAGGGTGAGAGGGAAAGGAAGAAAGTAAGAGGATATTAAATTGTAGATTAAACTGCCAATATCTTTACATCTCAGCCACTCACTTCCCAGTAACCAAATTGAAAAATGGGACCATGATGCAGCAGTGCATGAGCTGACAGCGGCTCATAGCTCGCTGCTTGCATCAAGGTCAGTGACTTATAGCCGACTGTTTGCATCAGGGTCAGTGACTCATAGCTGACTGCTTGCATCAGGGTCAGTGACTTATAGCTGACTGTTTGCATCAGGGTCAGTGACTCATAGCTGACTGTTTGCATCAGGGTCAGTGACTCATAGCTGACTGCTTGCATCAGGGTCAGTGAACAATAGCTGACTGCTTACATCAGGGTCAGTGAACCATAGCTGACTGCTTACATCAGGGTCAGTGAACCATAGCTGACTGCTTACATCAGGGTCAGTGAACCATAGCTGACTGCTTACATCAGGGTCAGTGAACCATAGCTGACTGCTTACATCAGGGTCAGCGAACTATAGCTGGCTGCTTACATCAGGGTCAGTGAACCATAGCTGACTGCTTACATCAGGGTCAGTGAACCATAGCTGACTGCTTACATCAGGGTCAGTGAACCATAGCTAACTGCTTACATCAGGGTCAGCGAACTATAGCTGACTGCTTACATCAGGATCAGCGAACTATAGCTGGCTTATTGCATCAGGGTCAGTGAACCATAGCTGACTGCTTGCATCAGGGTCAGCGAACTAGAGCTGGCTGCTCGCATTAGAGTCAGCAAAACATTGTGGCAGCTCTCGCTTGCAGACATACCGTAGCAGATGGTGAAAGGGGTCTGCACTATAAAGACGTTAAGTTAAGTTAAGTTTTAACTATATTCTCACTCAAACAAATTCAAGTAACAGTATTTAAATAAAAACACAATAGAACAGATTCTTTATTACTACTAGCTATAAATTTTTAACAAATTAAATTCTCTCACATGCTTACTAAAACACTCCTACAACTTGATTAATGAAACTACTGACTTGATTGACAAACTAAAACTTGATTGCCACAGAATGGATGATTCATGTTTGTTCTTAAGACCAGCTGATTCGTCAGTAGTCCTGTTCTCCTCATCGACAGTGGCTCGCAGTGATCATTGAAGAGCTCTCTATCTAGTGACTAGATTTCTTGAGAGAACCAGCTAAACTCTTGACTTCAAATATATCTCTAGTAGTGACTAGATTTCTTGAGAGAACCAGCTAAACTCTTGAAAAATGATGCAAATTCAGGAAATAGACGTAAAATTGTTAACTATAAAGTCAATGGTTAAACTATATCATAAGAAATACAAGAAAATCTCACCCCATGTCTCATGCTGTCATTGGCATGATCTGCAACTTCGCTGACAATGTTTAAAGCAGCTGGTATAGGGAAATATAGAACATTACAACAGGCATGAACATTTCAATACAAGCATGGTCAAGAGAATTACTATTTAATAATGATAAGAATTATGATAAGAATTTTTGTGTGAGAATGTGTACTTGTTGCAAATATTACAAAATTTTGTTGTTGGAAGATACTTGAGTTAATTTCAAGACATGTTTATTTGGTGGTTCTTCTGACATCTCGAAGCGTACTTGAGAAAATGGACCTAGATCCTCCTGGCTGTAGTGCAAGGCTCCTCAGTTGTTGTTATCTCATAGCTGCTGAGAAAGCCTGCTCTTTGCAGCCCAATGCCATTCTTCAGTTGATTCACTGCTCCGTACAGTGTGTACTCAGAATTGAACATGCAGGTGGGAATGGACCGGTTCTCTAATGCATGCAAACATTTTGGCTCAACCATAAATGCCAAGAAAACAGAGGTCATGTACCAACCAGCACCAGGCATGTCATACACAAAACCTGAGACTACAGTCAACGGGCAGACGCTGAATGTCGTAGATAAATCCAAGTATCTGGGCAGCACGCTGTCAAAATCTGTCAGCCTAGTCGATGAGGTGGCAAGCAGAAAAGCAAGGGCCAGCATAGCCTTTGGTAGAATACGCTCGATGGTGTGGGAACGTCGTGGTATCAGCGTCAAAACCAAACTCAAAGTCTACTGTGCCACCATCATTCCAACCCTACTCTACGCCTGCGAAAGCTGGACTGTATACTCTGGACATGCAAGGAGGTTAAACCACTTCCACACAGGTTGCCTTAGGCGAATATTCAACATTTGATGGCAAGATCGTGTCACTGACATCAAAGTTTTCTCGAGGGCTGGCATGCCAGGCATCCATGCACTGCTAGAAAAAGCACAACTGGGATGGGCCGGACACCTCGTCCGTATGTCAGATGAACGGTTAAAAGCCCAGAGCAGACGCAAGACCTGGAAATCACAAGCAGCAGGAACACCATCACATTCTACTGACCTCGTGTGCCCTATATGCAGCAGATGTTTTTGTGCTATTGGCCTGTTCAGCCACATGCGCACTCACATCCAACATGGATGTCTGTGACAAGGATGATGTCGGCGGACCTCATCGACAGCGATGGACAACTATTATTATTATTACAGTGTGTTGGCAATTGTCGACAATGCTTGTAAGAATCTTTTCCTCATGTCCGCAAGCACCTTGCACTCAATGAGTAGGTGTCGAACTGTCTATCAGGATGAGAGCAATGTCTGCACAAGCGCATGTGCTGGGGATTGATGCGGTTCAAGTGACTACTGACTGTGGTCTGTTCTGTTCAGAACTGAAAGATGAGACTTTCATCTCGGCTATGTAGTTTATTTGTGTCATTGTTACTTTTTGGCTGTGACATTTCACTAAACACACTGCGACCTGTTGTTCCCGTCGCTCGCCTGTTCATCCAGAGGCTACTGAGCAAGCTCATCACTAAGGGAATCACAGTGCCAACATCAACCCCCACCTCGTTGGACAGACAGCTGTGACACAGCTTATTTCCAGAGGTGCGAAATGGGCGATGCTCGGAATGTCTCACCTGACTTTGATGTTACTCTTCACATGATGAATTGCAGTTTATTCATGATTTAAACAAATAAAAAAATAGAAGTAAAGATAGTATCAGCAGAGAGATTGTCATCAGGGATCAAGTGTTAGTTGTCAAGTAAATCAGTTTTTTTCTTAACCTTGACCAACCCTGAGTCGAGAGCTCTGTCCTGAAAGAAATGTCTGTTTTCCAGCCATTGTCGAGACCCGGCGCCACACCGGTTTATCATATAGAGACAAACAGGTTGCCATAGAAATCGACTCAAATCAAGTCTGTTTGTTATGATGATTACATCCCTTCCTTCTACACAGGTTTGAACAGCAAAAAGTATTTTGTGTTTGATTAATAATGAATTTGAAGCACGTCATTATTTTCTTCACACAGATTAGAGCCAGCCAATTATTGAGAATATGGAAGTTAAGTTGTTTGCAAAAGATCTTTGTGAGGTTGATATGTTCAGTTTGTTTATGTGTATGAAATAAATGTTTGTGGTGGAAACTAACAAATATGTTGATCTTACAAGAGAACAGTACCAGAACTTTGTGGTGATTTCAATGGACTATATTGAGAACGTTCCCTAATTGGTGAGTATAAATGTTTGTGCTTTGTTTTATAAATTGTCACCTTCATCATCTTGTATCTCAGAAACTAACACACACACAACAAAAACTATAACACCAACAATTTCTGTATTCATTTATGTCTCTACACACAACAAAATAATATCTATAGACGAATACACAAAAAGGCTATAAGCTCTCAAAGTCAACAACCATAGTAAAATGTGACATGCTAAAAACTATGCCGTCACAGGTGAAATTGTGAATGACATTTTTAATTTAGTCAGTTAAAGGTAAGAGGTAGGCCATCTTTTTTCATAACTGTCCCACCGTAACAAAATTTTAGGTATACATTTACAGTTTTATTGACTGCAGTGTGGCAAGACCAGGAATTCAACCCTGATCCTTTGCAGTTAAAAGCAAGCTTTTTAAGTACTCAGCCACTTATTAATGATTACAAACAATGAAAAGGATTGTTCTTTTAGTTAAAATTAAAATAATAATTAAAAATATGTTACTTATGAACAACATCACTGAGTGGTCAAGCCTTCGTTCTGGTGAGATACGACAGGCGGCGGCAGACAGAGAAAGATGGTGTGGGATTTTGGGAGTGTCTTGAAGTGTGCCCCAACGACCTGATGGGTTACGGGATGAACTGAACTGTCCTTATGAAAAAATTAATTTGTTAGCATGTTCGTCAATTTGCAGACTTAACATTTTAGATGTTATCTTAAACCCTTCTAGCGTAGAAGACTTCACACAGTTTGGCACTGCACATATCACAGAGTGTGGATAATCTACTGGGTTTGAAATCAAGCTCTAGGAAAACCTTCTCAGGTATTATATGATATAGGTAGTGACAGAGCGAATCTCTGCTTTCTCCAGGAGATGAGAAGAGGACGAGGACGTCAACTTACTGATGGTGTCTTTGTAATCAGGGGATGCTTCTGTCAGATGCTTCAGGTAGTCTGAAATAGGATTTAAACAATATGATATATAGTTTCTCAAATCTTGATATTCTGTGAAGGATTGTTGTAAAATAACTGGAGGTTTGATACCCAGATTTTTGCTTCTTTTAAAAATTTGGTTTGTTTGTTGGTAGTTTGCTTTGTTCCCTAAGGCGGAGTGCGTTGTACTGTATTTTGTGCCTTATGGCACAGTACATCTGACTTCAGGATTATGCTGCCCCCAGAAAAATGGAATAAGTAATCTTCTTCGGCGTTCATCCTGATAAGGACATTGTGATGCTATGTCGTAGTTTACAACGAGGCTGCGATATCTGCACCTTTAAAACTGACACATTCAGTTTTAGTTGCCTTTTTTGGGTACCGTGTTTGCCTTCCAAATGCCATCCTTATTCTCTTAGCCAGACTACACTAGTGCAGCCTGTTTCCAGGCCCACCACTTGGAGGTGGAATATGGTCTGGGTGCTGCCGAAGACAGATGTGTCAGACCAAAAATCGCAGCCAGGCTGTAAACTAGCGACACAACACATTCCGTTCTTCGGATTACATCTAGCTAGCTACTTGCAAAGCCCTGTTCAGGGCTTGGTCGTGGGAGATTGAGAACGAACGCAGAAAAAGGGTCTTGGTCAGCTGATGCAAGCAGGCATAAATGAGTCGCTGGCTGCTGTCAACTATTCACTGCTGCATCTTTAGCCCCGAATAAGTAATCAAAACATGATATAAAACATTAAAACTAGTATTTCCCAACATTAACCAGATCACGGCCCCCGAAGCGAACTATAATTCACAATAGTCCTCTTACTCTCCCTGGCAACATGAGGTGACCAAAAAAAAAATTATGCACATATTTCTATTATGCTACATAACCCATTTCATATTAATAAAAGATGTGTAATCTGACAATAAGAAAAAAACAAACCAGACGTTTACAAAAATCGTAGATGTGAATATATTTATAAAAGCTCTATCCAGTCCTCCCTAATTTGATCTTCTTCTTCTTCTTTTCTTCTTCTTCGTACGCAGTCAGACAGTAACCATTATTTTTTCGAAAAAAGCGGCGGTCATCCTGAGGCTCTCGCCACTGCCATAGAGCTTGTCTTGCAGTTCCACTGGTAATGGCCACATCTGCTCTCTCTGATCCTCGTATGTCGGGCAGTTCTGCAGCAGATGTTCAGCGGTCATTTTACCAGTACCGCACGGGCATTCGTCGGTACACCCTATCTTCAATTTGTTGAATAGGTGGTACCTCAGTCTGTTGTGGCCAGTGCGAAGTCTGAAGACAACGACCTGCTCTCTTCGGTTCAACTGGTAATAGGCATCGTTTTTGGTGTAACCAGTATGTTCGGTTTCCCATTTGGTCATGTATCTGGCTTTGATAAGCCGTTTTGACTCTTCGTACGTCATATTGGTATCTGTTTGTGGTAGTCTTGCACCTTCTTTTGCCAGTCTGTCTGCCTCCTCGTTGCCTTGGATGTTGCAGTGTGACGGAACCCACTGTACCACTACCCTTTTTGGTGCGGACTGCTGGCACAGTTTGCAGAGTGCTGCTCTTAGGTCATCGAGCTCAGTGTTTTTCTGGCTTTTTAGCGCTGTGACTACGGTGAGAGCATCTGTCAGCAGGACTATATGGCTCTCATTTTCACTGTGTGTCACCATTTCTTCCACTGCCGCCCTCAGTGCCTCTGCCTCCGCTCTGAAATTGCTTGTGTACTTACCAGTAGCGAATGACAGTGTTATTTTTCTGCCATTTGGTAGGTTCAGGAATGCTCCTGCCCCTCCGTTCTGTGTAGTGTTTGTTACAGAACCGTCGGTGTATGCATGGGTCCAGTCCATGCTTGGGTAGCTTTTCTTTATGAAGCTTAGGGTAGTATCTCTCCTTTCTTTTTCAGTCTGGCAGTTTTTGTTTGCAATACCTGGTATATTTTCTACCACCTCTGGAAATATATCCTGCCTCCAGGTAGGTTTTCGTACAGTAGTGATGGGTTTTGGTGTTGTTAGTGCGTTTATGGGATCTTCGTGCATCTTTGCTTTGGCCTAATTTGATCAAATTGTGTCTCTTAGTCTTGGCAACTGTGTATGTAAAATATTTTTTTTTCTCCAAATAAAATGAACTAATATTAAACAAATTGAACTAAATTTACTATCTAAAGAAACAAAATTAACCTTTAGCACGCCATGGTCGAGTGCTAGCCGACTCACTAGGCCTACAAAAACGGTGTACGGAAAATTTTTTTTTTTTTTTATACGGAGTCACTCCCAACAGCCATTTTTTACTGCTGAATACATGCTCCATATATACACGATATTTTGCCGGTTAAAGTATCGTATGTGCGATTACAAATGGCTTTTTAACAGTTTTAATTTTGTATACGCCGTTTGGAGCAAGCCGACTTTTTGCGAAAGGGGAAGTAGGTTGTTGGGAAAGATCTTTATCGAGTAGATTTTTTAATTTTGTTTGTTTAAATGAAAGAACTACGTTTGAATTGGAAACTAACAGTTGTGTCGATATTGTAAACACAGTATCGATACGTTGTTATGGTTTCCATGGTTTTCTATCGGAGCGACTAGGCCTAGTGGTCGAGCCCAAATATTTTCTGAGATTTTCATAAATTTTCAACTTCATCTTTTTGTATCTCAAAAACTAACAAACACACAACAACAACAATAACACCCACATGTTTGTTATCCTATTGTGTGTCTACACGCCAGAAAATCATATTTATTGACAAACAAACATAAAAATTAAAAATTTTTAAAAACGACTACCATGGTGACTAATTAAGAAAATTAATTAGGTCAAATATTTTTCAAAAAGAATCTGGCGTGCTAAAGGTTAAGCTATGTATGACATGAAGTATTCATAATTAATATATATTTGTATGAAGCGGTGCATGTCATTAATGTGGAGGAAAAAATACGGGTCAGCAAAACTATTTTTGGTAGTCAAGCCAGGTGCATTTCTGCATCAAATCTCACAAAAACATTCCTCAAGTCCCTTTCCTCTGTGCCCCAGTCAAAGTCTGAATCAGATGTGTGTTAAATATCCATGCCTAATCCAGATGTCTGCAAGTGTCTTGCCCTCAATGAGTAGGTGTCTAACTGTTTCATCAGTGTGAGAGCAATGTCTGCACAAGGGCAGATGATGGGGATTGATGTAGTTCAAGTGGCTATTCATTCTGGTGTGTCCTATTCGAAACTGAAAGATGAGACTTTGATGTAGTTAACAGTTGTATTAGACGGTCATAGACTTATAGAACAGTCAATACAACCAGAAAAGAACTCTTGTCAGTCTCAACAGATGAAGATCTTAGGCGCATGAAAAAAAAAGTTAAATTCAGATTCTAGCAAAATCGACATCTAACACAAATGTTGCACTCTACTGCTAGTATGTTCTTTCAGGTTCTGCCCTTTAACCTTACGCACGCTACATAATTTATGAAAAAAATTTGACCGAATTAATTTTCTTAATTAGTCGCCGTGGTAGTCGTCTTTCAAAATTTGTAACTTTTATGTTTGTTTGTCAATAAATATGATTTTCTGGCGTGTAGATACACAATAGCATAACGAACATGTGGGTGTTATTGTTTTTGTTGTATGTTTGTTAGTTTTTGAGATTTAAAAAGATGAAGTTGAAAATTTATGAAAATCTCGGGAAAAATTTTGACTCGACCACTAGGCCTAGTCGCTTCGATAGAAAACCATGGAAACCACAACAACGTATCGATACTGTGTTTACAATATCGCCACAACTGTTAGTTTCCAATTCAAACGTAGTTCTTTCATTTAAACAAACAAAATAAACAGATCTACGCGATAAAAATCTTTCTCAACAACCTACTTCCCCTTTCGCAAAAAGTCGGCTTGCTCCAAACGGCGTATACAAAATTAAAACTGTTAAAAAGCCATTTGTAATCGCACATACGATACTTTAACCGGCAAAATATCGTGTATATATGGAGGACGTACTCAGCAGTAAAAAATGGCTGTCAGGAGTGACTCCGTTCAAAAAAAAAAAATTTTTTTCCGCACACCGTTTTTGCAGGCCGAGCTGGTTAGAAGAGATCGGACATTGGAGTGCTAAAGGTTAAGTATGGCGGAATTTCAGTCGCATGCACAGCTTTTGTTTAATATATAGTTTCCAACATTCTATTGATATTTACACGGGAGACAAATATGTTAAGTTGTTATTTTTGTGTGATTGAATTTGGCCTTCAAGAGCCAAGAAATGATTTATTATTATTGATCAGGTCAACGATCATACACCTTGATTATATGTTAATAATCTATATGTCCAATTTAGATTTGACTTGGAGACGGAAGAAAGGTAATGGGGCAAAGCTATCAATAGGACAAAGCAAAAATATAAATACATTTTAAGAAAAAACATTACAAAATCTAACCCTTTCCTATGTGTCAAAATCGGCTGCTAAAAACCTAAAATTGCCGCCAGATTGACCAAAACTGACCTCTATAACATGTGTTTTGTGATGTAGTTGGTAGAGCTTTATTTTTTTTAACAACTCTACACAATGGCTGTGCCCATGCATGCGCAACTGACGTTTAACTGTTATTTCTGATATTCGGATATTTGCTCATGTTATGATCTTTAAGAGTTACACATTTATCGCAAGGAAAGTTGGGCTTCAATACCTGACAAATGATTTATGATTTGATCAGTCCAACAATCAAGCATCTGAAATACTTGTGGATATTCAACACACGCCCCATTCAGACTTTGACTAGGACACATAATACGAAAGACATGTATAAAGGAACTGGCGGATATATCAGTGAAACAGACAATTGGTAAGTACCAAGCGTTGTTGTCCTCTCCAATTTCCACCTTCGCATTATTGTCATTTAACGCTTGATACTAATATATAATCTTTATTATGAACACTTTGTCATAGATAGTTTAATTTCGTGTCTTACGATGTTTATATTATAATTTTAGCTCAATTTGTTAAATATTCATTAATTTTATTTTGAGCACAAATTTGGCGAATGAAATTTCAGCACTTGGCCCTGACTGAAAGTCATAAATCCGCAAAATTACCCAGTACCAGAAAGAGTTAAGTACTTTCCCCTCCATATTAATGCTGTTCAACACTTCATACTAATATATAGTGTTATTTTAAATACTTCATCTTATAAATACTTCATGTTATAAATACTTCATCTTATTAATACTTTAATTTTGTGCCTTAGATCTATCATAATTTTAGCTCAAATTGTTTAATATTCATTCATTTTATTTGAAAAAAATACTATTTGACATAAAGAGTTGTTGCTCTTGCCTTGGACTGTCAGACACACATCGGCTAAGTTTGACTGGTCTGTAAATGGCTAAAATGATAGAATAGAGATAGATAGGACACACTTCAAGAAGAAACCTAACAATATAACCAGAGAGCTGATGGATTGGAAATCACATGAGCAGGAAAAAGAGTGGGGATGCCAAAGAATATGGAAAAGAAAAGCAAGGTCAACTGAAATCTCAAGCGATTATGGACTGATATAACCAATAAGACTTTATATTTAAGAGGTTTGCCCCTCCCCAATAAGGAGTTTGCCCCTCACCAATAGGGAGTTTGCCCTCCCAATAGGGAGTTTGCCCCTCCCCAATAGGGAGTTTACCCCTCCCCAATAGGGAGTTTGCCACTCACCAATAGGGAGTTTGCCCCTCACCAATAGGGAGTATGCCCCTCCCCAATAGGGAGTTTGTCCCTCACCAATAGGGAGTATGCCCCTCCCCAATAGGGAGTTTGCCCCTCACCAATATGAAGCATGGCACATGATTAATGAATAACAGCATTGTGGGTAAAGCTCAAGAAGACTGCAAAATAGGAACTGGTTGAGAGAGATGGTAGTAGCCCTTTCTTCCTAGGAGAACTAAAAGGAATATGTGAAGCAGCTTTTTCTTCATTGGAGAACAAAAAAGAATATATGTAGCAGCTCTTTGTTACCAAGATAACTTGAATGAATATGTGAAGTAGTTCTTTAATCCCAAGAGAACTAGAATGAATATGTAAACTAGCCCTTTGTTTCCAAAAGAACTAGAATGTATGTGTGAAGTAGCCCTTTGTTCCCAAGAGAACTAGAATGAATGTGAAGCTACCCATCTGATCCTAGGAAAACTAGACCTAACAAAAAGTGAAGTGATGTATTAATACAACCACTGAAGAGTGAGCCACCTTGCAGTAAAAGCTTGTACTGAGGAATCCGTTGAATGGGCTTTAGCATATAGTGCTTCAGAGCTAGCCTGGCACATCTGGGACTCATCTGAAAAGAAATTCAGCAATGAATAACTGAAAACCAACTTTAAAATGTGATATTAATGAACAATTCTTCTGCTTCTATTGTATACCACAAAAATGGTACTTTGTTAGAGCAAGATATGCAGGTTGTTCCACCCTCTGCCAGCCCTGGATTTCCCCGATAACTTTGTTGTTGTTGAATGGCCATAATTAGAGTAGGATTACTCTTTTGTGTGAGCTAAAGAGGACATTAAGTGACGGTTTGTGTTCTAGCTTTCCTCATATCCTGAGTGTGCTGAAGCAGGTGGACCAGGGTCTTCCAAGCGGTTGTGCTTTGCTCGAATTTGCGCGTCACTCATTTCTGACCAGACATTAGCCCCCCCCCAAACTTTTAAACTAATGCACGAAACTCATTCAAATTTGACATAGACATACCTTGGCGTGTCAGAAGCATGATTGGTTCACAGCATAATTTCTGCATTTCGGCTAATGCCAATCCCACATTGTGTGTGAGACCTCTCTTTATGATAAGAAAATCGGAGTGTGGTGCAATCTATCACGGCATCGCAATATTGGCAGCATGTTCTTCCATATAACGGCGGATACAGCAGCCTACGTGGACTTCTTCAATGAGTTTGTTCACCAGTTGGACGGCGTGGAACTGCTGCCTTGCAGATAGGCTGGGGACAGTCAAAGGCTAAGGAAAGCATCCCTACAGAAACGCCTGTTGAAATCGAATGCACTGAGCCACAGGCGTAACAAAATAAAACTGCAACGTAAATATCGCTGTGAACAGCGTACGATGAAGAAGAAGAAGAAGGACGGTGTGGAACTCTGTTCTGGCTATTTTCAGCAGGATGGAGCAACATGCCACACCAAAAATGTCAGCATGGCTAAAATTGCCTCCTACTTTGAAGATCGTGCCATTTCTAAGGGACTTTGGTCATCAAGTTCCCAGACCTTACTCCATCTGATTTCTTTCTATGGGGCATGCTGAAAGGGAAATTGTTTCATAACAAGCCAATGGATCTTATGGAACTGCAAGAAAATATTTGGCAGGAAATTGAGTTGGTAACTCCTGATGCTTTGGTGAATGTCTTCCGTAACATGGAAATGCGTGTGCAAGCCTGCATAGATTTTTGTTGTTTGCGTTCGCCTTATTTATCTATTCCCCAAGGCGTGTGTGCGTTACACTGTGGTTTTTATTTTGCGCCTGTCGGCACAGTGCATCCGACTTCAACATGCATTTTATGTCATGGGTCTGCTTCCTCCTGCATTTTCTAAGGGTTTGCTTCCCCGGGGTAACGGCCGGTGCTGTGATGGGGATCAAACCCAGCACCTTCTGGTTGTGAGCCGTGCCACTTAACCACTAGGCCACGCCGTCCCCCCCTGCATAGATGGTAATGGAGACCACTTTCAACATTTTCTATGATCTAGTCATGCCTTCCACACAAAAATGTGTCCATGTCAAATTTTAATTAATTTTGTTCATTGGTTTAAAAGTTATCAGGAAAAAGCAGCGGCAGGAAGTAAGTGGAACAGCCTGTATTATGTAACATTTGATAGTTGGATTGCGATATCGGAGTCTTATGGCCAAGCACATCAGTTTTTGGCTATTATTTTTATTTAGGTTAATTCTCAGCTGTCTTTGGCCATCCCAAGACAAACTGGCAAGGCAGTAAGTGGATTGAAGTCAGTTTTTTTTCCCTCACAGATGAATTACTCTTCCCTCCCACGATGATCAGAATGTTTCCCCTTACCCTGATCACTCTTCCCTCCCACCTTGATCAGAATGTTTCCCCTGACCCTGATCACTCTTCCCTCCCACCATGATCAGAATGTTTCCCCTGACCCTGGTCACTCTTCCCTCCCACCATGATCAGAATGTTTCCCCTGACCCTGATCACTCTTCTCTCCCACCATGATCAGAATGTTTCACCTGACCCTGATCACTCTTCTCTCCCACCATGATCAGAATGTTTCACCTGACCCTGATCACTCTTCTCTCCCACCTTGATCAGAATTTTTCCCCTGACCCTGGTCACTCTTCTCTCCCACCTTGATCAGAATGTTTCACCTGACCCTGATCACTCTTCTCTCCCACCATGATCAGAATGTTTCACCTGGCCCTGATCACTCTTCTCTCCCACCATGATCAGAATGTTTCACCTGGCCCTGATTACTCTTCTCTCTTACCTTGATCAGAATGTTTCCCCTGACCCTGATCACTCTTCTCTCCCACCATGATCAGAATGTTTCACCTGGCCCTGATTACTCTTCTCTCTTACCTTGATCAGAATGTTTCACCTGGCCCTGATTACTCTTCTCTCTTACCTTGGTCAGAATGTTTCACCTGGCCCTGATTACTCTTCTCTCCCACCTTGATCAGAATGTTTCACCTGGCCCTGATTACTCTTCTCTCTTACCTTGATCAGAATGTTTCACCTGGCCCTGATTACTCTTCTCTTACCTTGGTCAGAATGTTTCACCTGACCCTGATTACTCTTCTCTCTTACCTTGATCAGAATGTTTCACCTGGCCCTGATTACTCTTCTCTCCTACCTTGGTCAGAATGTTTCACCTGACCCTGATTACTCTTCTCTCCTACCTTGATCAGAATGTTTCACCTGGCCCTGATTACTCTTCTCTCCTACCTTGATCAGAATGTTTCACCTGGCCCTGATTACTCTTCTCTCCTACCTTGATCAGAATGTTTCACCTGGCCCTGATTACTCTTCTCTCCTACCTTGGTCAGAATGTTTCACCTGGTCCTAACTACCCTTCACTCCTACCACACAGTTTGTTTCACCTGACCCTGATTACCTTTCGCTACTACCCTATCCTATAGAAACTATAATCCACAAGAAAACAAAAAAGACATCTAGACCTGGTAGATGAGCAGCATCTAAGTCAGTAAGTAAGTCTCACCTCAAATTCCCTCACTGCTGCTACAAATGCTGAATTCTTCTTGCAGGCATCTTCCAAAATTGCGGATGCATTCTCAAAGTTTCTGATGTAGGACGAGTAAAGCTTCAGGAATGGTCCCTTCTTGATGAATATGTCTGAAAGTCTGGGGTTTGTGTCCCTGGCAAAAGAAAATTGTTATTTAGTTGATGAAACGAATTTAGTAGAAGTTTAGAAAATGGAGCATAGTGCAAACAAACTTGTGCCTTTAGGAGCACATCAAAGTTTCAGTACCATCACAAGAGGAGAAACTGCATTTTAACCTTTTCTTGTTGTTCGTTAATGAACATCATCATCTTCAGTCCCGTAACCTTAAAGTTCATTGGAGCACCAATACTGCAGATTGTTGAATCAGTTCCCACCACTCTACTCGGTTTTGTGCCAGGATATCAAATCTTCCGTCTGGACGAGTTAACCTCAGTATTGAGACGGCTGTTGCATTTCTGATTTTCTCAATGCTTTCTGCAATATCAGTGTGTCTTGGGTCATTTTGCACCTGGTGGAGCCCATCCCACTCCAGGCAACGTGTTCCTCCTCATTGCGAATTTTTCTATGAGCTCTCTGTCTACTCAACTCAAGCATGGCATCACAGGTTCACTCTGAAGGTTATGCCTTTCCGTATTCTTTTCCCGGCCTCGTTTTCACGTTGGCCGTTTGCTTTTAATCGCTGCTATGTATTCTGTGTTCAGCTTTATCCTATAATATGTCAATTGAAATACTTGGCGCTTTGACGGGCACAAGTCCAATTGGAAAAACGCACATAAAACATGTTAAGCAAGAGGAATCTGTAACACTGCATATGTAGATACAAAGATCTTAGAAAAGCACACATGATGCCACATGATGATGCTTTATCCAGAAGAACATTAAGCATATAGGTGTTAAGTATTTAAAGAGCAATCCAAGTCACTAGAAGAGACAGCAAGAAATTAAGTTATCTGACAGAAAGTGTGTGTGTGAACGTGCATGTGTGTGGTGGTTGGGTGGGGGCACACACAAAACAATGGCATTCAGCCATGCAAAACAAACTGATCAGACTATGTTAGTCAGAGTCAGGTGAAATATACTGATCAGACTATGTTAGTCAGAGTCAGGTGAAACATACTGATCAAGACTCCCACCTCACTTCCAAGCAGTTCTCCCTGGAAACAGGCTGCTTCATGGCAATCTAGTTAATGAGGTTGAGGATCGGCACTGTGATCCCCATAGTTGTGAGCCTACTGAGAAGTCTCACATTGCACAACAGCCTAGAGGATCCCAGTCCAGTCAATCTTCTCAAGTAATCCTCAGGATGTGAGGAGAGTCCCTGTAACCCACCACCAAAGAAAGTCATCAAGAGTTGCAAACTCAAGCAGCAGCAGCACCAACAACAATAGAAAGTGCAAACAATGCCATGCATGCCCATGTATTGACAGACATAATTAAATTGTTGAGACTATCTGTGACCTTTTTAACAAAGGCAGTCCTCATGTCAGACTCCCAATACTTAATTCAGAAGATACAGATGGGATAGCTAATGGCATGAGTGGATAGGAGCTATAGAAGCATCAAGCCTCCAGAGGCGGGTGTGGATCTACTGTCCTGGTCATGTTGGGGTCTCATACAATAAAAGAACTGACATTCTGGCTACGCAAACACCCAAATGGGCACATTGGATATAGATACAGCATTTGAAGTCTACCAATGACTGCCTGTTAGATGGTGACAATGCAATAGATGAATTATGCAGATATAAATAGATCTTTGCCCCTGATGAAGGCCATGAGGTAGGTATCATTTTTTTTTTGGGTCCTGGTATGGTCAATGAGCCATTACCTACATGTTTTTATCGAATAGATGAATCTGCAATACACAGAACGCAGAATTTTAAAATTATATGAGGGTCAAACAAAGTGGGGCGCATCAGAGGATGGAGCAGGAGCCATCAGTATCCACACCCGTCGCCATTTGTTGAGAGAGACTGAGCACCTATGGGTATGTGAGAGGTTGGTGACAGTCAGATGCCGCCACGACCGGCTACGACATTTAGAGTGACAGGAATTCGGGGATAGTCATCCAATAACAATTAGTTGGGGGGAGTTCCAAATTAGAGTGATGGCCAAGTCAGACAACCAACAGAAGACCATTGGACGGCCATGTTGTCGCTAGAGACTATAAAATACTCTTGCAAAGATGAACTCAGGCAGACTGGCTAGGAGAATGGCCGAGAGACTGGCTAGGAAAGTGTCTGAGAGACTGGCTAGGAAGAAAGCTGAGAGGCCATTAGTATTCTGAGTGAGAGTGAGTTTGCAGGGTGACTGGACCAGCATACACCTTGAGTTTTGACCAGTCGCTCCATAGGTGTTTGTATTGGACACCCTGTGAACATTAAGAGATCTGAATGTGTGTCGTACGTGCAGGACACCTAGTGAACGATGCGTGATCTAGTTACATATGAATGTACATATTCGTGTGGATACGTGAAGTGACATAAGTAATTGTGAATGCACAGATTGCCTAATTATAAGTGATCTGATTGTATGTGAATATACAGATCGCCCAAGGACGAGATCTGAACAAAAAAAAGTCCCAGGTAGACTTGAACGCCCTTTGTATATCATCTGCGAAATAAATGTCTTCCAGTTGCTTATGAAATGTTCACTGTATTCCTGTTTTTGTAACCGCTATCATCCAGTCCATGACCATGAGAAAGATATTGGAGACTGTACACACGAGCCCTGCTTTGCATGTCACAAACAGCAACTAAGAATTAGGCATGTGGCCAGGCACCCCATACTGCAGAAACTAAGCCACATGGAAAAGAAATAAACCTTCTATACCCGTTGGCAAATGAGAAACAACCAAGTCAAGATGGTCTGCAATAAAGAAAAACTACAGAGGATTAAAAACTATATCAGCAATGCAGACACATGAAAGAAGATTAGACTTCCGCACAAATTCTAGAAGCATAAATGGACAGATCAAATGATTCACTCAAGGAGACCAATTCAGTGGTACGCTCTAATTACAGTGAATAATGACAACAGTGAAAATGTGTTTTTTTTCTTCTACAATTGTGCACCAAGTACCTTTCTTCCCAGTCGAGTGACCAATAACCTCACCATTTTTCTATCCGTCCCTTGAGGTCCTTCAGCAAATCTTCATTTAAATTTTGAAGCTGTGGCAGAAAGTCCAGAATTTTATTCAGCGTCTCTGTTGGCAGGACAGGATGACCTAGTTTCTCTGTCATTCTGGAGATGTGAGTCCGGAAGTCCTGCAATTGAGAGGCAAAGATCGAGCTTTTTAAATGAATGCTGAAAAAGTTCATTGCAACATAACAGAAAAATCATGATACTGCCATAGTGGATGAAGTGTTAGAAGCAAAAGTGACTAATTCTGTGATTAAGGCAATGGGTATGATGTGCAGGTCGTGGCACCATTGTCACAGACTAGACATAGTGATATTTATCTTCATGAAAAAACCAACTATTGACTAGATAGCCTCTCATACTCAAAAACTGTTGTGTTGGGTGAAGGACCACATTCTCCTCGAGGTAGTCCTGGTAACTGGGAGTGAGTGTAAATTCCAATCCTAAACATAATGGCTCCAGATTAGATATTAGGAAATATTTTTTTAGTCAAAGAGTGGTGAATACTTGGAATACATTGCCACAGGAGGTAGTGGAAGCAGGGACAATTTATGCATTTAAGAATAAATTGGATGAGCATAGATTTTAGAGCAAGGTAATGTAAATGAAACTAGTTGTATACAGACTCTGCAGAGTCTTATAAACCAGTATAAAAACGTTAAGTTAAGTTAGAGGAGAGAGGAGCAAACCTCAATTTAAAATATGGTATAACAGCATCGTATTGTCCTCGTGTCATTAAGAAGGGTCCAGCTCCGTACTGAACAGACCTGGGAAAAGAGAACCAGCATTCGCTACGCCCTCATAACTGAGAACATTGGTAATGGCACATTTGTCCTGGACATGAAGATCTAATTGTCTTGAAAATTTAGTCACATGATTCAAACTTCAAATGGAGACTCTGAACGCATGCTACTGTGGTGTGTAGGATGGCTGGAAGCGTGTTTTTACCAGTTGCTGTGTATTTTGTCATCTAGAGGCAAGCCGGATTAATAATAATGTTTGCTTAGGCATCTGAGGCCTGTTGCATCGGTAGGCCACACCCATGACCCACAGCTATAACGTGGTTTCAGGCCTCATCCAGGGCGGAGGAGGTGATTGATATTTGCTGGAGTCATACTGTGTGGGGACGCCTCTTCTGCGTCTCTAGCCGGTCGGTTGAAGACATTTGGCACTGAGGAACGACTTGTGCAGTATCTTGTGGGCCTGGGTTTCCTGGTCCAGCCATACAACATGACCAAACAAAGAAACTTGGCGTAGGTCAAGTGTTCCTGAGATTAGGTTGAGACCTGTTTTAGCAGAGACCTCCATGTTGTGGATGTAGTCATGCGATCGGATGCCCAGGATACCCCGCTGGTTACGCACGTAGAAGGCCTCCAGTCTCGACATGTCATGTTTCAGCAATGTTTAATGCGTTTGTCATTATTTTCCTGGGACATTTGAAAAGAAAATAGCAACTGTGTGGATTTGATGATTGTCTACTGTAGCGCTGTTTACCTTGTTTTGGATACTTGTCAGTCCCATGTCTAGAGTCTAGGAAAACTATCGTAACCAGTAGACATTTGGTGGCGGGAATGAGCACAGTGGACCCTACATTGTCACAATGCTAATGTCCAATCTCAGTTGTGAACTTTATCTTGGCACACTGTTAACTTTATCTTGGCACATTGTTAAGTTTATCTTGGCACATTGTTAACTTTATCTTGGCACAATGTTAATTTTACCTTGGCACATTGTTAACTTTATCTTGGCACAATGTTAACTTTATCTTGGCACATTGTTAACTTTATCTTGGCACATTGTTAACTTTATCTTGGCACATTGTTAACTTTATCTTGGCACAATGTTAATTTTACCTTGGCACATTGTTAACTTTATCTTGGCACATTGTTAACTTTATCTTGGCACATTGTTAACTTTATCTTGGCACAATGTTAATTTTACCTTGGCACATTGTTAACTTTATCTTGGCACATTGTTAACTTTATCTTGGCACATTGTTAACTTTATCTTGGCACAATGTTAATTTTACCTTGGCACATTGTTAACTTTATCTTGGCACATTGTTAACTTTATCTTGGCACATTGTTAACTTTTACTACACCATTGGCGAAAAAATGTGCCCGGGGCAATGTCTCTGTATAACTCACCTGGTGTATTTGTTGTGTTAACACCGGTTTTGATCAGTATGTTTCACATGACCCCGATGTGAGGTGCAGTCTTAATCAGTATGTTTCCCCTGACCCCAACGTGAGCTGGGGTCTTGATCAGTATGTTTCACTTGACCCTGATGTGAGGTGGGGGTCTTTATCAGTATGTTTTACCTGACCTTGATGTGAAGTTGGGGGGTGTCTTAATCAGTATGTTTCCCCTGACCCCAACGTGAGCTGGGGTCTTGATCAGTATGTTTCAGTTGACCCTGATGTGAGGTGGGGGGTCTTTATCAGTATGTTTTACCTGACCCTGATGTGAAGTGGGGGGGGGGGGGGGGGGTTGGGGGGTTGTCTTGATCAGTATGTTTCATCTGACCCCAATGTGAGGTGGGGTCTTGATCAGTATGTTTCACCTGACTCCGACGTGAGCTGGGGTCTTGATCAGTGTTTCATCTGACTTTCATTTCACTCCTTAAAAGTGACTAAAAAGGTTCATGCATGGGGCTAGCAACCTCATCATGTAAAAGAAATTGCTACAAAAACCATGGGCTGCAAGAGCACACAAAGTGCTTTGAGCTGTCTTCCTTTAGGGAGGTTTTCGCAGTGGTGGCCTAATGCTCCACGTAATCATCATCATCATTAGTCCAGTATTTCAATCCGGCCGCAGTCTTAAGTAAAACAACAAGCAACTGAGACCACAACCTGGCTCACCAAATTCAGCAGACGGAGGACATCCACAAATGTGTTCTCAGATGACATAATTTCTTTTGCTATGAAGAAAACTTTCTTGGCTTTTCTTCGTACCTGGGTATGAAATAGGACACATATGAATGCAAGAATTACCAAAAAATAATTACAGTTGAAACAATTTTTGTTTAGAAGACACCTGAAAAGCACAATACATTATATATTACTTAACTTAACGTCTTTATACTGGTTTAGAAGACTCTACAGAGACTGTATACAACCAGTTTCTTGGAGGGCGGTTCAACTGATGTGTGAGTCTAATAGACTCAAACACTAGAGCTAAGTAGACCCGCAGACAGTTAGGCGCCATCTATAGCTGCTCTTAACAAACCACACGGGAACAAGTACAAATAACTGGGGTAGATTTTTAACTTCAATTTTGTCCGGGCGGCGGCCAGTAAGCCTACTCTTTTCAATTTCCAACTGCCAAGAAATTTTGTATGTGCTCGGCATTGAACACGGGTGTCCGATCTAACTACCCAGAGATTGGGGGGATTTTTACCAGAAGATCCACGTGAAAAATATCCCAGTCACTGAGAAGTGGAAGATATGAGATCAAGGAAAACTTGGTGATGAGCTGTGGAAGATGAGACCAGGGAAAACTTGGTGATGAGCTGTGAAAGATGAGACCAGGGAAAACTTGGTGATGAAAAGTGGAAGATGAGACGAGGGAAAACTTGATGATGAACTGTGGGAAGATGAGACGAGGGCTGCTGGAGTTTCATGAGATGAGCAAAGAAGATGGTCAAAAATATAAATCAGTGGAGAGCATCAGTTGCAGCCTTATGGTCCAAGAGGAATCAGTAGGGCGCCAGCAATGGACATTTTTAGTCGTGTTTCTGAAATAAGCCCAGTTTGGAAAGGTTAAAAAGGGGGAAAAACACATGAGGTGAATCAGAACAGCGTACTCACATATATCTCTTCCTTGTCTTCCTCTGATTCTGTGTCAGTCCCTGAGCTCACGATCTCCTCCACATTCTGGGTCTCAAACAGTTTTCCGTTCCCTTCGTGCTCACTGCCTGTGCTCTGCTGACTGGCCTCAGACAATCGGCGATCTGAGAATGAGGTGAATGAATCTAAATATTCTGTACTTAATGCTGCTTTCTGGAGAAGTTCTTGAGTGTAATCCGTGACAGCTAGCTGGATAATTTTTTGTAAAGAATATTGCTAATCCAATTATACTAGATCTTCTAATGCCTCTATCCTTCCTTTAATGATTAGATTTCACTCTTTCTTGTATTTTATTTGGGCTGATCAATGACAAAATTGTGCTGGAAATGAACTTCTTTGATGACTTCCTGAAACTCAAACACTGCAACAAGGCATTTGTGATCACATTCTCCGTCTCCTTCTGTTCATTTGGGTGCTATCTGAAACTTGTTGACGTGCTCATGTTTGAAGATTCTGTTGACTTAAAACAGGTTTCTGTAGAACAAATCTTTGGCATTTTCCTTTGCTGCCTGCGAGTAACTCATTAGAGGTGCTGATTCCCTTGAATGTCTGACTATCATCTATGGCAGTCACCTGGAGGCAGTCGTACTTACTTATCTTGCTATGAAGTTCGGTAATAAATCATACAAGACACAAATATATACATTTTTAACAATGGTAACTCAAAAATTTAGGGTAGAATACAATCTACCTATATTATTTCTCAAAGTGTAGTTATCAGTGGGGACGGAGGGAGGATCTGAGTGACAGATCGACTGATATCAACGTCAGTAAGGCATATAATAATCAATATATTATTGGAAACTGAGACTGCAAAAAGCTGATTGTCTTGACAATGTGGAACAAGAGTAGACATGTTCATATGACAGGTGGTAAGATATTTGGTGGTGGGGACTGGGGTTGTGTGTTGAAGGGGGAAGGAATGGGTGGTTTGATGGGGGAGAGATGGGTGACTTGGAAGGGGGGAAGTGATGGGCTGGTTAAAGGAGGAAGAGATGGGCAGGTTGAAGGAGGAGGAGATGGGCAGGTTGAAGGAGAAGGAGATGGACTAATTGAGAGGTTGGGGAAGGAGGAGAAAGGGAGGGCATGGGTTGAGGGGGGAAGAGATGGGCTGGTTAAAGGAGGAAGAGATGGGCAGATTGAAGGAGGAAGAGATGGGCAGGTTGAAGGAGGAAGAGATGGGCAGGTTGAAGGAGGAGGAGATGGACTAATTGAGAGGTTGGGGAAGGAGAAAGGGAGGGCATGGGTTGAGGGGGGAAGAGATGAGCGGGTTGAATGGTGGAGTGGTTTGAGGCACAGGAGGGGTGTTGGAAGGGGAAGATCCTTTAATTGTTAAACTCCTGTTGTTTCTTTCATATTGCACAGTTTGATTGTCAGGCAGATCTGCATGGGTAACCTGTATGCTAATTTTTACATAAGATTAGTAGAAGACGAACTGCTATGTTTTGACAGAAGAAGGTGTTTTTCTCAACGACGGTAGACACCACAACCACAGAGATGGCTTGGCTTCGTTCGTTCTTAATCTCCTGCTACCAAAACCTGAAAGGGCTTAAGTAGCAGAATGTAGTCCAGAGAACGGAATGCAGTGTCATAGTTTACAGCTTGACTGCGATATTTGCACCTTTCGGTCCAACACATCTGACTTCAACAAGCATTTTTTGAGTACCGGGTTAGCATTCCCTCTTCGATCCCTTCTCCTTAGCCAGTCTGCTCTGCTGCAGCCTGTTATCCAGGATCCCCACATGGAGGTATAGAAGGGTTTTGGCAGCTTTGGTTCCCTGGCCCTGACGCTGGCAGTCAGCTATGGGTAGCTGACCACTGCAGCTCAGCATCTTGATTCCAACCACAGAGAAGAAAGCAGCAAGCTAATCTAAATGAGCAAGGGTACAAAAAAACCACAATGATAGAGCAGACAATTATAGTTCAAAGCACTCACAACCCTGAACAACTGAAAAGAGAATCAGAGAATCAACTAAAATGTACTGAGAAATTGAAACCTACATGCACCTTGCAGTAAGAAAGATGAGTTTTGGAGCAGCAAAGTACAAAATAAATTAATAGTCTTGAATACATACCTTTTTTTAAGGTCAAAACTAGACAGCTGAAGTGTATTGTTTTTTGCCTTTTTAAAAAAAAAAAGATTATTTTAAATGATTTTTTTGGGGGGTTAGTGTTAGGTGCAATATACCAAATTGTACATATGACATCAACATTATTTGCCAACTCTGTGTTGCCAGTACCAAACATGCCCCTGTCCATGACACATGAGAGACTAATTTTGACGTGTGAAATGAAGTGTTTGAGAAAGGCCATTGTGTTATTAGGAAAGACAGACAATCTTATGCAGAACACATTTCCAGGCAGCACAAACTGTTGGCTCGGGGATCTCATGTGAATGCACCTTCATCAACTTCCACTGATAGTGTACAACGCTGGTAGATCTGGCTACAGAGCAAGAGGGCGGCAATGAGGCAGCTGGATAGACGACATTTGAGTGATTGTGTAGCGACACAGGCTCACATTGACAGACGCATAACACTTAGCGCATGCAGACGGCTTAAGCTCCCCGCGACGCTTAACGCATAAGTGGAACGAAAACTAACTATCAATGTCTTTTGTTATGATCAATTCACTTTCAGCAAGTTACTTTTATGAAGGTTAACTGTTCCTTGATTCACTTTCAGCAAGTTACTTTTATGAAGGTTAACTGTTCCTTGATTCACTTTCAGCAAGTTACTTTTATGAAGGTTAACTGTTCCTTGATTCACTTTCAGCAAGTTACTTTTATGAAGGTTAACTGTTCCTTGCTGCCTTTTGCTGGCACTAATCTACATGCAAGACAGCAGGTGGCTTGGAGAGTTTTTCTTCTCCTACATTAAAAACCATCTTTGACTTATGAGCTTTATCTACCCAGAGCATTCTGGTATGTGCCAGAAATTCGCACCTTGTCTCTTCTGCTAGTGGGAGATGTCCCTTCTGCTAGTGGGAGATGTCCCTTCTGCTAGTGGGAGATGTCCCTTCTGCTAGTGGGAGATGTCCCTTCTGCTAGTGGGAGATGTCCCTTCTGCTAGTGGGAGATGTCCCTTCTGCTAGTGGGAGATGTCCCTTCTGCTAGTGGGAGATGAATCTTCTGCTAGTGGGAGATGTATCTTCTGCTAGTGGGAGATGTATCTTTCATTAGTGGGAGATGTCCCTTCTGCTAGTGGGAGATGTCCCTTCTGCTAGTGGGAGATGTCCCTTCTGCTAGTGGGAGATGTCCCTTCTGCTAGTGGGAGATGTCTCTTCTGCTAGTGGGAGATGTATCTTTCATTAGTGGGAGATGTCCGTTCTGCTAGTGGGAGATGTCTCTTCTGCTAGTGGGATAGTGGGAGATGTCCTGCTACAAGACGACAGGAACTAGACCTGATGTCAGAAGCTATGTGCTGACCATGCCTTGGGAGCATTTTGATTGAACTGACCTGCCGAATACGAATGTGTCGGACCGAAAGGTGCAAATATCGCAGCCAAGCTGTAAACTAGCAACACAACACATTCCCTTCTCTGGACTTCATCCTGCTACTTGCAAAGCCCTGTTTAGGGCTTGGTAGCGGTAGATTGAGAATGAATGCAGAAGACGAAGATTGAACTGAGAACATCATCTCTACAACTCCTGGCTCTAACATCATTTTAGAACAAGGCCTTACAAACAACAATGAAAAGTTAAGATACCTTACCATCTCGATCGTTTCTTGCACTGCCTGGAATTTCATGACAGCCTTGACTTTTCACTTCAAAATTAGGCTGTCTGTGCAACAACAAGCTAGAGGATTTCTTCAAGAGATGGGAGGCTAGTGAAGCTACTGTGCCCTGGATATTGGATGCATCAGTCTGTCCACTGTTTGTTTTGGGCCAAGGAAAATAAAATGAAGAATGATATAATCTTAAGGTAGGGAGATACTAACGACAGTTGTAAAAACATACACGCATTAATGGTATGGTACGGTCATATATCAAGTTCAAATTGGTTGCCTAACATTATCATCATCAAGTGAAATATTCTTTCCAGAACGTAGTCTCTGTCATGGCAGCTCTGTATGCATCTTGGTTCAGGGAGAGTCAGCCTACGTTATATAAAGACTGTCCGTAGAGTTCTGATGCCATCTTCATCGGAGAATACCTTTTCCTCCTTCCAGTAACTCTTTCCAGACAGTTATCTTTCTTCACATTGACTGAAATATCTTTACTGATATTGTCTAGAAGCCAATTTTCTGTAATATGCTGCTTTTGCAAAATTTCTCCGTCTTTTTATCTGTCCATATTTTCAACATCTTTCTGTAACTCTTCATTTCAAAAGTTGTGATCTTTCTTCCATTGATTTGTTTAAATGTCCATGTGTCATGAACAAATGTCCACCCTTGGGAAAATGAATGTCCTGATCAGTTGGACCTTCACCTGTCACACATCATTCGTCTGTATTAGTTTGTGTAAGCAATTGCAAGTCTTCGTTTGATGTCAATGTCACAACCGCCAGAGTTATTGACGGTAGATCCCAGATATTCAACATTTTGTTTGAGAGAAATGACTGGAAACCAATAAGCGAGGAAGACCTAAAATGAACTGGACAGATAATACTCAGAAATCGATGTGAAAATCTTGAGAAAGACAGAAACATTGGGAATGGACAGATACAAGTGTAAACATGATTCATAATAATAGTGAGATTGATACTCCAATGACCTGCTAAGTTAAAGAAACTATAGCAAAAACTGCCTGCGCCAAGGTATGAAGTAATAGGGACATCTTTCAGCTGGGTGAACTGGATCACATCATGAGAAACAAACCCTTGGAATCCTGCACCCGATCTTAGAACGTTTTCTTAGTTACGTACCCTATTTTCTCCGTATATATTGACATCCCCCATTTATACATTCTTCCCTTCTTCTATGATTCGCTAGTTAATTATTGTTCGTTGTCCTCAAAGGGCCTATTGGTCGTAACATAAGTTTCTGAGATTCAAGATTTAGAAAAACAGCACAACTACCCCGCCTTTGGAATCCCTTGGTTGAAAATTTTTTCTTTGAATCGTTGACAACGGATTACTGATGTTTACAGTACTGGCCGCATCTGTCCCATTCAACTATAAACATAATTATTGTATCAACATAAACAATCTAAACAGATCTGACTCCCAAACATCTGCTGCAGAAACTTGATTCCTCATTCTCAACAATCGGAGAATCTTCAAATCCAAGCGAAAAACATAAGAAATCATCATAAAAATATGACAAACTTCAAACAAAACATATGGGATCAAGATGCTGAGCAGCGCATAAGCTGCAGTGGTCAGCGACCCATAGCTGACTGCTAGCATCAGGGCCAGCGAACCATAGCTGCCAAGACCCTTCTACACCTCCACGTGGTGATCCTGGATAACAAGCTGCAGCAGGGCAGACTGGCTAAGGAGAAGGGATCGAAGAGGGAATGCTAACCCGGTACTCAAAAATTGCTTGCTGAAGTCGGATGTGTTGGACCGAAAGGTGCAAATATCGCAGCTAAGCTGTAAAACTACGACACAACGCATTCCGTTCTCTGGACTACATTCTGCTACTTAAGCCCTTTCAGGGCTTGGTAGTGGGAGATTGAGAACGAACGAAGAAGAAGAAGAAGAAACAAAACATATCAATAATATGAACTTACATTTGATCTGCAGTAGTAGACTGATTGCCATCCCCAGGACTGAAAGTTGCCGACCTTTTGGGTGGTCCAGGAGGAGGAGGAGGCAGAGCTTCTCTGGAAGGTCTTGATCTTTGCATCTTCTTTGTGGGAGAACAGATTTTAGCCCCTGGTTGGGTAGGCTCCAAAACTACTTGAGATGGCTGTGAAATATTGAGACTTCCTGCTACAACTTGTCCTGATTTCCCAGAGTTTTCTGTGTTCATTGATGAGCTCCTTTTTGATATTAATGGAGCAGTGCCACCAACTTCTTGAAGACTGGCACTTCTTGGTTTATTTCTAGGTGGCAATGGAGGACATGAGTCTTCTAACTCATTTCTGCTTAAAGTCTCCAAATAATGATAGTATGGTTTTTCTTGTTGCTGGTATCCTTCAAAAGCTGTGACATCAGACATGTCTATATCTAACTTCAAACTAGTTGCATCTGGCTGGATCTGGCTGACACGGTGAAGAAAAGTACGCTTAGGCTTCTGTGGAGTCACTTTCTTGCCAAGGCTTGCAGTACTTCCAGCATTAGGCAAACCTGCACTTGCCAGGCACTCAAAGCTGGAGCTGGCACTGGATATGTCCAGTGATTGCAGGCTTCCTACATCTGTAGACAAACTGTGTTTTGATCTTGATGGACTAGAGAAAGATGAATTACTCAGTCTGTGATCAGAAGTATTCTCTAAGTAAGATTTTCTCCTGTTGCCTGCAGAGCATTCCTCCGAGTACTTTCTACTGGAAGTAAAAACTTTAGTGTTCTGTATGCCAAATTCTGTATCTCCTAGTTTGTTTTTCAGCATTTCCTCAATCTCTTTGAGCATGTCACTTGTTTCCTCTGGTTCATCTCTAAAAAGACTTGAAAAATCATCAGCTATTCGAGTGCGCACTGAGTCAACATTTTCAGAATTGCAAACAGCAAATGGTTTTTTTATTAATTCATCTGTATTTTGTACACTTCTAGAGGTTTTCTCTGGTGCTTGTTTAGAACTGTGAGAAATATTTTCATCAGGTCTAAACAAATGCTTCTCACCTCTGTAACTTGAATCTACATCATCACCATGGTGACCCTGACCTGACCTGACATTACCCCTGGTAATAGATGTAGTGGAATTTCGGCCTATACTGTTTTGATCAATACTGCTACCATTCAACCCTCTGACCTTGTTACTGGTACTTTCTGTGCTAAGTGGACTTCCTCTGCTTCTTGACATGGGTTTGGGAGGTGTTTCAGCCACGCTGAGCTCACTGTCTGTGATGTTCGTTAAAGGTTTTGTCCTCTGGCTAGTACCAAGGGAAGCAGTAAGAGTGTTGCTCTTAACACTTCCAGAAAGTTCAGTGTCAAAGTTCTCGTTCTTGTGTAAAAGCATGTGAATCTTCTCAGTGATACTTTGTTTACAACCCATTCTTGTGAAAGTGCATGCTTGTGTGTTACTACCAAGTTCTGTAACTTTTGGTGTGCTGGTAGTAACTGCAAAACTATGAGCTGGTAGTGTACAGTTAAGAGCTTGTTCAGGAACCTCTAATTCTGGCTTGGTTTCAAATGATGGTGCAAACTCACTGGCGGAACTTCTGGACTTTCTTAAGGGCCCAGCACGTGGTGGGTTCATGGGCAGTGGTGGTGGAGCACTTGGTGTCCTTTTAACAGGCGACTTGACGTCTGACAAAAATAATGGTGCTTTAAAAAATGTTTTAAAAATAGAGGGCTTATAAGATATAATAGTGGCTACAGTGGAACTGTAAAAAAATAACATAAACAAGTCTGGGAGGTAGGGGTGGGTTGTCTTGCGGGTTGGTGTGGACACAAATGAAAATAACAATAACCTAAATTTTTACCAGGAGATCAAGATGCTGAGCAGCACATGAGCTGCAGTGGTCAGCGACCCATAGTCGACTGCTAGAGTCAGGGCCAGCGAACCAGAGTTGCCAAGACCCTTCTAAACCTCCACGTGGTGATCCAGGGTAACAGGCTGCAACAGAGCAGACTGGCTAAGAAGAAAGGATCAAAGAGGGAAGGCTAATCCAGGCTGCAACAGAGCAGACTGGCTAAGAAGAAGGGATCAAAGAGGGAAGGCTAATCCAGGCTGCAACAGAGCAGACTGGCTAAGAAGAAGGGATCAAAGAGGGAAGGCTAACCCGGTACTCACAAAATGCCTGCTGAAGTCAAATGTGTCGGACCGAAACTGCAAATATCGCAGCCAAGCTGTAAACTACGACACAACGCATTCCGCTCCCTGGACTACATTCTGCTACTTAAGCCCTGTTCAGGGTTTGGTAGCGGGAGATTGAGAATGAACGAAGCCAAGCCAAATTTTGACCAAGAAGGACATTGTTAGGGAAATTGGGCATCCCGAGTGAGAATGACCAACTAATCTGAATGAATATGTTAATAAGAATAAAGAAATCAACTTATCAGTTATGATGAGTTGGTTTACTGGGATGAGAAAAGTGGAATTGTCATACATGACTACCTTAGCTTAAATATGTCATCCTTCTTCTTCTTCGTACGCTGGTTGCAGCGATATTCGTTGCACTGATTTGTTAAGCCTGTGGCCCAGTGCATCTGATTTCAACAGGCGTTTCTGTAGGGACGCCCTCCTTAGCCTTTGGCTGTCCCCAGCCTATCTGCAAGGCAGCAGTTGTTTGTGGTCAGTTATCTCTCTTAGGGAAGTTATCTTGCAGGACTATCGAGTCTTCCCCACTCGTGTCTATAGGGTGTGGTAATGATATGATATGATGGACTGTATGTACTAGAAATATGTCCTCCGATTAGACAAGTTTGAGGTAACACTACAGCACCCTTAACTGTCATAGAGTTATATCATTATATATAGGGATTTGCAAGCAATAAAAAGGTCAAACTAGAAGGATATGAATATAGGTTTGGTAAGCTAGCACAGAGGCGGAGAAGAATCTTACTGAGAAATATACACTAACTCAATTATTTATAATGTCTTCTTACAGTTTCTTTTTTTCTGTCTATCCCCTCCCACTATTATAAATCTTATTGTTTTCTACTCTTCATTTACCTAGTTTTCTGAGGCAAGCTACATTGTATTGTGTTGTGTGCCTCACTGCACAGTTCATCTGACTTCATCACACATTTTGTTTAATGTGCTTACTTCCCACAGGGGCACAACCTACCTGCCTCATGAATCTGAATAGAAGCAAATTTTGGTTGTGAGCCATCCCACTAACTGCCTCAACAACACTTCATGAATCAGTGCCACTAACTGCCTCAACAACACTTCATGAATCAGTCCCCCTAACTGCCTCAACACATCATGAATCAGTGCCACTAACCGTCTCAACACTTCATGAATCAGTGCCACTAACTGCCTCAACAACACTTCATGAATTAGTGCCACTAATTGCCTCAACACTTCATGAATCAGTGCCACTAACCGTCTCAACACTTCATGAATCAGTCCCCCTAACTGCCTCAACACATCATGAATCAGTGCCACTAACCGTCTCAACACTTCATGAATCAGTGCCACTAACTGCCTCAACAACACTTCATGAATTAGTGCCACTAATTGCCTCAACACTTCATGAATCAGTGCCACTAACCGTCTCAACACTTCATGAATCAGTGCCACTAACTGCCTCAACACTTCATGAATCAGTGCCACTAACTGCCTCAACAACACTTCATGAATCAGTGCCACTAACTGCCTCAACAACACTTCATGAATCAGTGCCACTAACCACCTCAACACTTCATGAATCAGTGCCACTAACTGCCTCAACACATCATGAATCAGTGCCACTAACTGCCTCAACACTTCATGAATCAGTGCCACTAACTGCCTCAACAACACTTCATGAATCAGTGCCACTAACTGTCTCAACACTTCATGAATCAGTGCCACTAACCACCTCAACACTTCATGAATCAGTGCCACTAACTGCCTCAACAACACTTCATGAATCAGTGCCACTAACTGTCTCAACACTTCATGAATCAGTGCCACTAACCACCTCAACACTTCATGAATCAGTGCCACTAACTGCCTCAACACATCATGAATCAGTGCCACTAACTGCCTCAACACTTCATGAATCAGTGCCACTAACTGCCCCAACACTTCATGAATCAGTGCCACTAACTGCCTCAACACTTCATGAATCAGTGCCACTAACTGCCCCAACAGCTCATTGATTTCACAGAAACTCAGCTTAGCTTTTAAAACTTTCTTTTAAAATTAACAGGCTTCAAAAGATGCTCTTCCCCAACTGATATATTGGGACACCTTTTTGAGCCCCGTCCAAAAGACTTAAGCTGCTCTGACCTCCTCTCTATCTTTTGTTCTTCACCTAGAATTCTAAGCCTAGCCACACTTATCTTTTGATGTGGGTTTCAACCCAGTGTATGCCTGTTTATATTGCTAGGTTTGTTTGTGAAGTTTTATTTTATCCATCTCGACTTTCTCTCCCTAACCTCTAACTGTACTGGTTTCTGTCATATGTATTAGACCAAAAAACAGACATACAAAAATGAAGCAAATATTCATATTGTTCCACTTTCTCAATTTCACATTTATAAATGGTTTTAAAAAATGTGCCTCCATTTTATTATGAGGCTCCTGAAGGGGTAGCAAGGAATACGAGGTGTGTTCAAAAAGTATTCAACCTTTGGGATGGAAGAAAATACAATTACTCACCTGGAGGTTTGAAACCCTAATCCCCTTCAAAGTACTCTACATGGGACTCCACACATTTCTCCGAGCAACCCCGCCATTGTTGGAAGGATATCACGAAGGCATCTTTAGAAATTGAGTACATCTGGGTCATCACATTCTACATAATATCTTCTCGTGACATAAATCAGGTACTTTTCAGCAGAATTTTCAGCTTGGTGATCACCCACCGATCGCCAGGAGCGATATTGGAAGAATAGGGAGCCTGGAGAACCAGAAGAAGGTTGTGTTTGGCCAAGAGAGTCTTAATCAGGTGCAAAGAATGAGCTGGTGCACTGTCATGATGAAGCTGCCAAGTTCCCATTGTCCACAGGTCCTGTCGCTTGTATTAAACAGCATTATGAAGGTGACGGGTGATCTCCGGCCTTGTGGTGCGTACTCGTGATGCACAACCCCATGGAAGTAAAAGAAAATGGTCAACATGACTTTGATATTGTTGCACACCTGCCTCTATTTTTTCCATCTCTGGGATGATGTCTCCACTGTCACAACTGCAACTTGGTTTGTGTGTCGTACCCATAAACCCACGACTCATTGCCAGTGATCATGTTGTTAAGGAAGTCGGGGTCGCCATTTGCACAGTCCTTTGAAACTTCCAGACAAGTTGCTTCCACGCCATCGTTAGCAGCTTCGGCACGAATTTCGCATACAACCTCCACATAGCCAAAATCTCACTCAAAATGGAGTATACTAAACCAATACTTATCCAAACCTCGTCCGCAAATTCTCAGATGGTGACACAATGGTTCTGTAAGGCCAAGGTCTGTGCTTGGTCAATGACTTCATCATTTGTTGAAGCCTACCGGAACATGATCAGCTCTTCACCAATGTGCGGCCATCTTTGAAGTGATTGTACCACTCCTTAATTTGTGTGATGCTCGTGGCACCGTCACCGAAAGCCTGTTGGATCTTCCGAATGGTTTCCACTTGGGTATTGCCTAGCTTTTATCAAAATTTGATGTAACACCGCTGCTAAATTTTTTCTGTCATTTCGTGGGGAATGAAAACTCGACTGGTGCTCACTACACTCAACGCTGAAAGGCATACTGCCAGCAACTGAAGCAATCAGTGGACGGGAAAACATTCACGCATGTGTACTATGATTCGCTATGCCTCCCTGCTGAAGGACAACAACTATGCTTCATTTGTTTCTGCAGAAAAAAAATTAGTCTAATACTTTTTTAACACACCTCATAGTTATATTGCAACCTGTCAGGCAGAACGCAGCTAAAGAAATTTGGGCACAGAGTCGCTACTTCATCCTGTAAAAATTATAAGCCTAAGACATAGAAGAGAAGACCTCTAAACACCAGGGTATAAGAGGAGTGACTAGGTGTGAGTATAGGGCATGGGAGCCCGCATCCTACAGAAGGTATAAGCCATTAAAAAATATAAAAGAAGAATTCTACACCCTAGGGTAGAAGAGGAGTAACTAAGTGAGTGAGTTAAAGGCACAGGGCCCCCATGCTACAGAAGGTATAAGCCATTAAAAAATATAAAAGAAGAATTCTACACCCTAAGGTAGAAGAGGAGTAACTAAGTGAGTGAGTTAAAGGCACAGGGCCCCCATCCTACAGAAGGTATAAGCCATTAAAAAATATAAAAGAAGAATTCTACACCCTAGAGTAGAAGAGGAGTAACTAAGTGAGTGAGTTAAAGGCACAGGGCCCCCATCCTGCAGGGGCCCCCATCCTGCAGAAGGTATAAACCATTAGAAATATACAAGAAGGCCTCTACACCCTAGTGTAGAAGTGGAGTAACTACATGAGTACATGATAATGAAGCAAACACATATTGTTGAAAAAAAAAAATTTTCAATTGAAAAAATAAAAAAAATAATTGATTAAATGACGTAGTACCTGTAGCTTGAGTATCTTTCTTGGCAGTCTGTACACGACAGTTTCCGGAGGGTTTCGTTGATATCATCGGTTTTATTCCCAATGATGACTGTTTTGACAGAGCACTTGGGAGTGTTTCAGGGCAATTGGTAGGTTGTGGCTGTGTGGATGTAGGTTTACGTGAAGCTTCTGAAGGCCAGGGTGATGTACGTGGTGAAACACTTGGGCTGTGGTTTTTCTGAGAGTCTGTCTTGGGCTCTGTGAGAACACACTTCCGAAGTAATCGTTGTGGTGTGTCGCTCGTAACAGGACGTATGACTCTGCTATCCTTACGCTGGACTGCGTTAGGGAGTGTTTCAGAGGCAGTGACAAAAATATGTGGAGAAGTGTGATTATGTGGTTTAGGTGCTGTAACAGGAGATGGCCTACTCGGAGGAGAAACATTTCTGACAAGAGATCTGGTTGATCTGGATGAGGAAACTAATGAAGGTGTCGAGGGAGTTAAAGAATTAATTGTAGGAGATGTTTGTAGCTTGTTTTCATTAATATTTCTGTTTCTGAAGGAAGCTGGTAATGTCATAGAATTTACGGTTGACAATGGTCCTCTTCTTTGGATAGGAGGAGGTAATGATGGCAGGGGTGGTGGTTCTGAAGACCTTGCTGGTGTTTTTTCCAATGGTTCTGAAGACCTTATTGATGTTTTCCGCAATGGTTCTAAAGACTTTACTGGTGATTTTTCTAGTGGTTCTGTGGCCTGTGCTGATGCTTTTTCTAAAGGTTCTGAAGACCTTACTGATACCTTTTCCAATGCAAGCAGCTGTGTTTCAGATGAAATAGCTCCAACATGGTTTACAGGTCTCACCTTGGAAGCAGTAGAACATGAAGATTTGATCAAACAGTTTTGGAATTTGTTCAGTTTGTTATTGTTGTTTTTGTTATAATTCTGAAGAGGTGATTCTCCTGGAGGCATTGATAATATGGATGATGAATCAGGCATAGCAGGTTTTGGGGGCAGGAGTAGAGCTTTCAGTCTAGGCTTAGCTGCTACTGAAGGTTTCTCTGATATCTGTGGTCTAGCCATATCGCTCTTGCAAATTGTACATCATATCCTATGTGGAAGCCTGATATAAGGGGAAGCAAAGCAGGAAAAACGGGATTAAGGGAGGAAATTCATACAGAATATTAAACAAAATTGAAGCATAAAGGATCATTTGTATTTTGTTGAACACAGTACAAAATTTCTTACTCATTGCAAAGATACTGGTTTTTTTTGTTGTTGTTTTGTTTTGTTGCGTTCGCCTTATTTCTCTAATCCCCAAGGCGGTGTGCGTTGCACTGTGGTTTTTATTTTGCGACTGTTGGCCCAGTGCATCCGACTTCAGCATGCATTTAATGAAAGGGTCTGCTTCCTCCTGCATTTTCTAAGGGTTTGCTTCCCCGGGGTAACGGCCGGTGCTGTGATGGGGATCGAACTCAGCACCTTTGGGTCGTGAGCCGTGCCACTTAATTACTAGGCCACGCCGTCCCCAGATACTGGGTTTAATCCCCTATAGTGATATGCATCCGTCTACCCAGTTGTAATTGGGTACTCAATTTACCGTTATAAAAGGAAAAACACGAGAGAGGGAATTAGTCACTAACTCTACACCCCTGATTGTAGTGTCTGCCATAGGACTATCTTTAGCTCTAAACATCTGAGTGACACAATCACGAGCGTACTTTCTTGCTCAAATCTCAGTGAAGGCATACTACATCCTACCCAGCTGATAAATGGACACCAGACTTGCAGTTGAGGAAGACAAGGTATAAGAAGGAAACTGGTCCCCCCAAGTCCGGAAGAATTGAAACATTGTATAATGAAGTCTCTAACCCATAATCCTTGATTACATTTGCTGCAGCAGGATTACCATGTTATGTCATAAATTCAGTTGGATACAACTCACACTTGGAAAAAAATAGGACTGAAAATATCAGAAGAAAATTAGGGAAGCCTGCAAATTGAAAATCTCTGTTACTTCTGAACAACTGTATGGTTATTTTGCATGAATAAAAACCTGTGTCTGATTGCAGGATTATTTGTGCATGTTAGTTGCCACCAAACATAACATGACTGACTGACTGACCTCATGGATCAAAGGGCTACTAGAAACTATTAATGTCATTAGAAAAATGATTTTATGATGATCTGCTGTTTAATGCCCACAATGAGTAGGTTACTCTTTATGTTGTATCTGACCGGACTAGAGCCTTAGTTCCCCGATTTTATGACGATAATGGTAAATAAGGATGTCTATCTTCAGAATTTCAACTAGTTTTACAATCAAAGATGCAATATTTTATTTAATGACTGTATGGAACTCACTCAAACATGTAATTCTTTTAATAGTGTATTGAAGGTTTTTGCCGTATGTGGTGTTTGATATTTATAATTGAGGCAAAGACTGAAGGGTTTCTTATAAAGCAGCGGACATCTGAAGTGCAAGAACTGATGGTTGGTTTGTTTTTAATGCCCACAATGGGTTGGTATCCCTTCTGTGTGCCCTGAAAAGGACGGAACTTGTGGCAGATTGCAGTAGTTTTCCTGACATCCCGCACGTGCTGATTAAGTGAACCAGAGTCCTCCAGGTGTTTGTGCAATGCTTGGTTTCATCTGCGTGTCACTCACTACTACGGGGATCGCATTTCTCCTGACCCTGGCTAACATTGTCTGATCAGTGTGTTTTGCCTGACCAGATGTTAGCCTCATCGACCCACAAGAACTGATGTAATATGCTAAATTTTCTCAGGAAAATAACCCTCTATACAAACAATAAAAATAACAGAAGAGTGGATAAGTACTAAAGATGAATTTTCAATTGCAGTCAGTTTCCCTGTTTAATAAATAATTTTAATCATTACAACTGCTGATAACATAGAAGAGAATTATTCTGAAGAATCTTGTGAATAAGACACCAAAGTTGGAAGAAAAAAAAATTCATTTTGGGCTACTGCAGAAAAATGCATGAAAACAGTTATTAGATTTATGGAACAGACCCATATTTTCCATATTCAAGACTCCATGTACATGTTGCAGAATAATCTTTTTACAAAAAAATTAAAGGTATTTAACTACTGAAGTGTTAATGAAAGCACTAAAATAAAACAATGGAAGCATTTGGGTGGAGAGACATGTTTATCTAGGGAATGTACTGCAGAAAAACTACACTGATACCTTACAGATGTGACTTAATACAAGTTAATAAGATATTCAAAGGAACGGATAAATTTGACTATAACAAGTTTTTTTCAAAATACAACCACCTACAAGAAGTTACAAATTAACTAAAGAAAGGTCCAGATCAGATATTAGGAAATATTTTTTTAGTCAGAGAGTGGTGAATGTTTGGAATGCATTGTCACAGGAAGAAATGGAGGCATAGACAATTAATGCATTTAAGACTAGATTGGATGCACATAGCTTTTATAAATCTGTTAACAAAATTTTAAAGTCTAATTTTTACACTCTCTTCACAGAAAAAAAAAGGTAACATATTCTTCATCAGACTGTCATCTGTCATACGACTTTCTCATTGCTGGGGTATTGAGGGGTTTTTAGGCTTAAGGACTGCAGGCTGAACGCCACTGCTGACCCCACGGCGTGTGCTGGCTATGTTTGTTTATTTCACCCCCAACAGAAAAACAACATGTGCCATACCGGGGATTCAAACACCTGCCCTCCTTGTCAGCAGGCAGACATCGAAACCATTGAGTCACGCGCTCTCCACATATTCTTCAATTAGTAATAAGGATTGACATACCCTCTAGAGGGTGCTGGTGAGAAATGTCCGCAGCAAGACCTCATTCAATGATGATTAGCTTACCATGCACCACCAAAGACAGTCATCAATGCTTATTGCTCCTTTCGGGGCATAGGCCATTGACAACCCTTCTCCAGCAAGCTAAATCTTGAGCTGCCCTTTCTGCCCCTCTCCAGTTGAGGTCCAGGGACCAAAGTTCAGTTTCATAGCCTCTTCACCAGGTGTTTCTAGGTCTACCTCTCTTCCTCTTCCCCTGTGGATTCCCTGTCAGGGCCTGTCTGGCAACATTTTATGGTGATTATCAAAGCGTGTGTCCTATCCAACCCTATTTTCTACATTAGATCTGTTGCTCCACTGGGGTGTTGTTGACTTCTTTCCCATAAGTCTCCATTCCTCGTCATGTCTTACCAGTCTATACCCATTATCCTCAGCAGACATTTATCGATGAACAATTGGAGTTTCCTCTATATTGCTAGCAGAGTACATGTCCTTTACTTCTTGGAAGGCTAAATCCCAACAAGGAAAAGCCTGGAGGCTGACAAGATGAATTTGCAGAAGCTGAGAAGGCATAAGGCATTTCAATGAACGTGGTTGAATACAAGGACTCCAGTTTCCAGTAATAATACATATAATATCAATGTGTAATTTTGTTTAACTTTAAAGACGATATGACAATACATCTTATCATCATGATTGATGACCACAATATTTATGCTTGAGAAGTGTGATTTAGATTATCATAATGAAACACTGGCCTATCACTAAAGAACACATTCTTTGCCTTATGTGTAAAATTATTAAAATTGACGTGAGGACGTGTGTGTAGTAACCCGTACTTATGTAGTATGTAGACTATTAGTTATTTATTAGTCATTACTGTTACTAAATTTAATGACTTCATTTGTCTCGTTTTGGTAGCCAATTTAGGACCACTACTTAACTTACTTTACTTTACTTTACTAGTTAGTTTACTTTAGGTTAGGTAGCGGCTGTTGTTGAAGTCACATAATCATTAGAACCATTTATTCTACACTTTCAATACAATGGTACTAGTGTAGTACACGCACATGACATACACACTGACAGTGGTCAGTGTCTGAGTGAGTAGTGTAGGTTGTCAATTCGTCTGCCAATCCACACTTAACAGAAACTGAAAACTCGGGAGTTGAGACGATTACTAACCTAACATTCATAACACTTTCATTTGCAAACACAACATTATGCACTACTCACACTATCTTCAGTCAGCCAATACATATCCGTCCTTATATTTGCAACATCCGTGTGCTGCAATGATTTCAGCCTAGACCGATGAAACAACTTACAAAACAAATCTACTCATGAAGCCAGCTAAGACCCTAGCTTACTCGATCTGCGCCATCTCTGTTCCGGTTCCATGACCTCTGTCATATCAAAATATTTGCTCATTGATATTTGTTCCGTTACCACATCGTTCTCAGGTGTTGAAACATGGGAGAATGTGGCCTTGACGATCGATTCCTTCCAAAACCATATGTCCTTGGAGCATTTAAGTGCATCGTATGTTTTTTTGTTTTCTCACCCTGTTTGTCATGCGATTCCATATCTTTTTCGTGTTCTTTCTGTTCTGGGGTGGACATTGCTGCACTCTTGGCAGACCCATAGGTGCAGTATCTTTCAGCAAATGAGGGTGTTGTCACTGTTGATACATGATGTTTGCCGTCGCTGCTAGTTGCAGTTGATGATGATGATGTTCGTCCATCACGTGTAATGATGACCACTCTGTATGTTCATCCGTTTGGAATATGTACAGTCAATTGATGAGTTCGGAGGGGACTGAGAAGCCCGATGTCTGTCCTGGAAATACCTCGGACAATGTGGTCAGGAAAAGTGCGCTTGTTGTGAAGGCTTCATTTTACGGGATTTTCTAACCTGTCTTTTATTATCCAGCTGCTGTTTTTAATGGATGCCTCGCATGATACTGCACTTTCACGGAGAGATGTGCGCCATGCTATTCTGTCTTCCACATCAGTTTCCCACGTCTCGGCGTATTATTCCACAAGCTTATAGTGAAGCCATAAGCGTGTCTTTGAAGCGCTTCTTTTGTCCACCAAGGGAACGTTTACCCTTCTGCATCTCACTATAAAACAGTATTTTTTTGCAGTTGATGGGCACGCGTGTGGCTTCATGACCAGACCAGCGGGTCTGCGACTGCATCAAAATAGTGTTAATGCTAGGGATACCAGATAGGTCGAGATCAGTGGTATCTGGTACCCTATCCTGCCATCTGATCTGCAGTACCCTTCTTATGCAGACTGTGTGGAAGTATTTCAACTTTTTTACGTGGCGCCTGAATATAGTCCATGTTTCACAGGCATACAGCAGCACTGGAAGTACCACAGCTCTGTAAACCTTCAGTTTTGTCTGTAGACTAATACCACTTAGATACCAAACTTAACTTAACTTAACTTAACGTCTGGTTTAGAAGACTCTGCAGACTCTGTATACAACCAGTTTCATTTACATTACCTTGCTCTAAAAGCTATGCGAATCCAATTTATTCTTAAATGCATTAATTGTCCCTGCCTCCACTACTTTCTGTGGCAATACATTCTAAGCATTCACCACACTCTGACTAAAAAAAATTTCCTATTATCTAATCTGGACCTCTCTCTTTAGTTAATTTGTAAATATACCCTCTTGTTCTTGTGGGTGGTTGTATTTTGAGAAAAAAAAACTTGTTATAGTCTAATTTATCCATTCCTCTGATCATATTATAAACCTGTATTAAGTCACCTCGAATTATTCTCTTTTAAAGACACCGTTGGCCGGTTTTTCTGTATACACAAACATTTGTGTATAGTTTGTCCTATGAACAGCTATGGAGATCCTAGCTTTCACCTCATCATCAAGTGCGTCGTTCTTGGATAATGTGCTACCAAGGTAGGTGAATATACAGATATCCCAGCCTTGCTGTAAACTACGACACAACATTACAAATGCCCTTTTCAGAACGAACGCAGAATAATACTAATAATAAGAAAAATAATATGTTCACTATCTTGTCTATCTATACTTCAACACGACCGCGGCACATTTACTTGAACTCTTTATAACAGAAACACAACTTGATTTGAGAACAAATGCCAAAAACACTTCTATTTACTTCTTCACACTCTCCATGCACGTTGTAACCCATTCACATACACGTAGTTCTAATACTGTCCCAAGGGGAGGAAGACTAACGCCTGGTCAGGCACAACATACATCAGACATGTTAGTCATGGTCAGGCAAAATATACTGGACAAGACGCTCACCTCAGCCTCCTCGTTGTCCTCCTTGAAAACTAGTTGTTTTCATGGCAGTCTGGCTAACGAGGTAAGAGATCGACATGATTCCCGTAGTAGTGAGCGACACGTAGATGAAGCCAAACATAGCATAACCGACTGAAGGATCCCAGTCCACCTTCTTCAGCATGCTCGGGGCGTGAGGAAAGATACAACCGACCCCCTAACGTCCATTTTAGGGCGCAAAAATTAGTAATCCTACTCATTGTGGGCATTCAACAACAAGAACAACAACAACAACAACACTGTCCCAAAGAATTTGGTTCCCTGCCTACTCTACCTATACATATGGTGCAAAAGTAAGTATGTTGGTATCTTTAGGTATCCCAAAATTATATCTCTTGGTCAGCATCATGCTACCTCTAGATACTTGTACAGCGTTTCATCACACCTTTCTTCTAGTTGCCGGGTGGAAAATAAGTGTGACGTTGCAGATCTTAAAAGATCCGGCGGTGTATCTGTAGTACTACGAGAGGCAATGACATAATTGGCACTCTATCCTTTTCGTTGAGCTAATGAAATAATTGTGAACTAGTGGCCGGTCGAGATTTTCGTTGAACTTTTAGTCAGAAAGGAATGGCTCTCTCTCTCTCTCTCTCTCTCTCTCTCTCTCTCTTTTCTTTCCTGCCCGATGCGCTAATGAAAGTCGTTTCCTTTAAAAAAAATGGTACTGGTTTTGCGATTGAACTGCATGAACAATTCTCATTATTTTTCTTCGTGTCTTTACTTTCCCAGAGCTTACTTGAGCTAATTCTGGTTATTCTGTATATCTGCTTCTTCTCATGCCCTGGTAGACTGTCTGCTCTCCTAACATTTCGACTACTAAATGCTTGTCTTTAACTGCTGAATTTCTTCCTCAGAACTTATTTCTGTTAATCTGTGTCTTCTTCTTTTTCTTCTCCTTCTTCTTCTTCTTCTTCTTCTTCTTCTTCTTCTTCTTCTTCTTCTTCTTCTTCTTCTTCTTCTTCTTCTTCTTCTTCTCCTTCTTCTTCTTCTTCGTCGTTCGTTTTCATCTCCCGCTACCAAGCCCTGAATAGGACTGTGCAAGGGGCATGTTTAAGTCGGGAGAACGGAAAACGTTGTATCGCTAGTTTAAAACGGAGATATTTGCACCTTTCTGTCCGACACATCCGTCTTCGGCAGTGATCTGTGTGTTAATCTGTGTGTTAATCTGTGTGTTAATCTGTGTGTTAATCTGTATGTTAATCTTCTTGTTCTTTTGAGAATGGGTTCAATCTGTATATCTTCTTCCGCTCCTAGTCCTGCGAGACTGGCCGCTCTCCTCCCTTCTCTCCACTACTGAATGAATACTTATCTTTAACTTTTGAACTTACTTGCGTTGGGTTTGGTCAATCTATATCACTTTCTCTTTCATAGGAGACCGACGGCTCTGTCTCTCTCTCTCTCTCTCTCTCTCTCTCTCTCTCTCACTCTCGACACTGAATGATTACTTGCCTTGATGTTTTTACGCCACTCAGGCTTGGCGTTCAGGTCTTTATCTGGGCTTCCCGGCACTCTCTGATCTGTGGAAGTTGTCTGTTTCTTTGGTCAACGTCTGCATTGATTAGCACAGTGACGTGAACCGTAACTGGTTGTATACAGATTCTGCAGTCTTCTAAACCAGCATGAAGACGTTAAGTTAACTACGGGACTATTACGTGTTTTTGCTAAGATGGCTGTTCGTCCTGATTTACATCTTTGGGCCCAGGATATTCACACGTATCCCAAACTTTCCCTAGTAATTTGCATAATTAACTCTGCTGAAGTGTTAATGTCTGCTTTGATTGTTTTTGGTGAGACGCCATCTGGACCAGTAGATCTACCACGTTTCAGCGTACAATAGCTTATTTTAGAAGCAAATATGTTAGACATACTGATGTAGTAACGTCGAGCAGTATCGATCCTCACTTGTATATATAATTACACAGATCAATGATTTGATCTGCACCGAAGTCGCTAGATCACCGGTTCTTAACCTGTAGTCCGCGGACCGCCAATGGGTTCGCAAACTCCTCTCAGAAGGCCCGCTAAGACTTAAAAAACCTTATGCGTTTTTACATTTAAAATAAAAAGATGGAAACAAGGACAAAAACAGCAGAAGTTATTTTAGACAACGCTCACACAATTAGATCAATGTCGACAGACGCCCTGGTGAGAATTTGAGCTGATAAGGCTGGTGATCAGACAATTACAGCAGGAATGTCGCCCGGGGTAGCAAACTTATGAAAACACCGCAAATGAGACCAAAAAATATCAATTTTTCTTCTATGTTTAGTTACGCGCCAATCGCCCTTTGCGTCGATTGACCACTGCTATGGCCACGTGATGCAGCGTGTTGCCAGACCTTGTCTAGAGCTGAAGGTGGGTATCAACTGTTGGAGTCATGAGATGCGAGGGCTACCCTTTCTATGCCTCTAGTCCGGCAGTGGATTGTCCTTGGCAGATGGATGATTTGAGAAGGAGCTGGTGAGCCGGGACGTCCTGATTCTGCGGAACAACATGACTGAAGATGGAAAGAAGGCCTTTGCACCAGATTTTCCGCCCGCCACTTAACGCCCTTTCAGGGCACACAAACCAGTAAACTTACTCACTGTGGCCTTTAGACAGCAGCAACAACAACCAGATTTGTCATGATGAGGGGGAGGTTTGTCTGCGGTGATACCACGGTATTGCGAACAAGGCCATGCCATTGAATTCCGAGGATGCGTGCCTGGTTGCGGATATGAAATATAATTTAATTTAAAGTGCACATTAGTGGGCACTGCCTCGTCCTAACACCGTGGCCACTATAATCTTTTATTAGAATGTTTATTGTACTAACTGAAGATACCATCCTAGATTGTGTAAATATGGATATATAATGAAAACAAATTAGTAGTGTCAGTTTCATTTGTGGAGGAACCAGATACTAGTATGACATACGAAGAGTCAAAACGGCTTATTAGAGACAGATACATGACCAAATGGGAAACCGAACATACTGGCTACACAAAAAACGATGCCTATTACCAGTTGAACAGAAGAGAGCAGGTCGTGGTCTTCAGACTTCGCACTGGCCACAATAGACTGAGGCACCATCTATTCAACAAATTGAAGATAGGTGGCACTGACGAATGCCCGTGTGGTACCGGGAAAATTACCGCCGAGCATCTGCTGCAAAACTGCCCGACATACGAGGATCAGAGAAAGCAGATGTGGCCATCACCAGTGGCAACACTAGACAAGCTCTATGGCAGTGTCGACAGCCTCGGGATGACCGCTGCTTTTTTCGAAAAAATAAAGGTTGAAGTCTGACAGCGTACGATAAAGAATACGAAAGAAGAAGATATGTGGAGGATTAATTCAAATTGAAAGGTTGTTGCTGTTTGCGAATGACCACAATGAGGATGTTAATCTTTTGTGAGCCATGAAAAGGACATTAATTGGCGGGTTGCAGTAGCTTTCCTCACATTCCGAGCGTGCTGATGAAGTTGGACCGGGGTCCTCCAGACGGTTGTGCTATGCTTGGCTTCATCTGCGTGTCGCTCACTACTACGGGAATCACGTCGATCTCTCACCTCGTTAGCCAGGCTGCCAAGAAAACAACCCGTTTCCAGAGAGGGCTACTAGGAAGCCGAGGTGAGAGTCTTGGTCAGTATGTTTTGTCTGACCTTGACTAACATGTCTGATCAGTATGTTTTGCCTGACCCTGACTAACATGTCTGATCAGTATGTTTTGCCTGACCCTGACTAACATGTCTGATCAGTATGTTTTGCCTAACCCTGACTAACATGTCTGATCAGTATATTTTGCCTGACCCTGACCATAACATGTCTGATCAGTATTTTTTGCCTGACCAGACGTTAGTCTGTCTTCCTCTCCTCAAATTGAACGGTAAGAAAAACTATTATTTTAATGTTATTATGTTTTCTTGTTTATTAAAAATCACATTTCTGGTTGCAGACATTGTTTACTGTTGTAAACACACAGATAATTCATACCTGAATATTTTCATATTTGGGAGTCCGTAACAACAAACGATATTTAAAAGACGGTCCGCGATAACGAAACGGTTAAGAGCCGCTGTTCAAGATCCTTCATCATTTTTTTACAATATAAACTTAACGTCTTTATACTGGTTTAGAAGACTCATCATAGTATGTATACAACCAGTTACATCTGCATTACCCTGCTCTAAAAGCTTTGCGAATCCAATATATTCTTAAATGCATTAACTGTCCCTGCCATACTACTTTCTGGGGCAATGCATTCCAAGCATTCACCACTCTCTGACTAAAAAAATATTTGCTTATATCCAATCTGCACCTTTTTTTAAAGTTTATTTGTAGCTATGCCCTCTTGTTCTCGTTGGTGGTTGTATTTTGAAAAAAAACACAACTTGTTATAGTCTAATTTAATCTTTCCTGTTATTATCTTAACCTCGAATTCTTCTCTTTTCAAGACACCTTTGACCGGGTTTTCTGTCTTTTCTCGTAACTGTAATTCTGAATCCCACTGCCATTTTGTCGCTCTTCATTGTATTCTTTCTAGCATGTTTATATCTCCTTTACGATAAGGACTCCACACCTGTACACAGTACTTCAAGCTAGGTCTAACCAATACTTTATACAGTTTGACAATCACTTCCTCACTAGTATGTTTAATATTTCTTTTTATAATACCAAACATTGCTGATTGCATTTGCCTTATTCACTGCTACCTGGACTTGCTCACTCACTTTACCTGTGTGCTCTATTTTAACCCCTAGGTACCTTTCCTTATCTATCGTTCTAATATTGTTCTCGCCCATTCTGTAATTATGTCCCATATTGGATCTACCCACGTGGACGACTGTACTTAACTTAACTTAACGTTTTTATATTGGTTTAGAAGACTCATCAGAGTCTCTAGACAACCAGTCACATCTACATTACCCTGCTCTAAAAACTATGCACATCCAATCTATTCTTAAATGCATTAACTATCTCTCATCCACTATCTCCTGGGGTAATGCATTCCAAGCATCCACCACTCTCTGACTAAAAAAGTTTTTCCTAATATCCAATCTGGACCTTTCTTTACTTCTTTAGTTACTTTGTATCTGTGCCCTCTTGTTCTCGTTAGTGGTTGTGTTTTGAAAAAAAACTTGTAATACATTTATCTATATTAAACTCCATTTGCCATCTCACAGACCAGTCTCGAATTTTATCTAAATCCGACCTCAATATATCCACTTCGGCTATAGATGATACACTCCTACAAATTTGTATGTAGGCCTCAAATTTTGTGAAAATATAATTTCTTGGTGATAAAAAACAGACGAAAAACAATTTACATTTGTTTCGTGTAAATATATAAACCAAAACAAACTGAATGTTTTGAACAATTGCCGACACGTACCATTTCCTCTCGTAAGGGACACAACTCTTGTGTGCTCGTTTGCAAGTTTGTTTTTTCTTTCTGAACAACAGGACGACCCGGCTGCTTATCACTTTTTGCTTTGTGATAGAATTTAACAGTACCGGTTTATTGTTTACGGGTTGAAATTGTAATAGTTTTAAAGAATACACCGCATTGTGAATTTTTAAGCAATTTGGAAAATGAACTTAGAAACCAGAAGATATTAATCATTCAATTAAATTATTCATCATTGTGACTTGATCATTCATTCATTGTCGTGTGATTGTGAATTGTCTGATATTGTCATTCTCATTGTGAATTGTGACATTAACCGATTCGGGTTAGCCCAGCCCCAACGACAAATTAATATAAACAATATAATATAGTGAAGGAGTCAGATAATTATACAGATCTACCAATGGTATCTTACTTAGTCAGTAAGTTGAGTAACACAGTAATACTAATTAACTAATAGTAATAAATAGTAATACATTGTTATATTATTGAATAGCGGCAGTATAGCCTCATACTACTCATAGTCATAGCCGTAGCTGGTAGCAACTTCAGTCAACTTGATAATCAAGTAAATTACTTTAATTAGTAATGTAACATTTTTGGTAGTTGTTATGATTAGATAAGAATTAAGATACTATCTAAATCTAGTATCTTAGACTACTTAGAGACTTAGTTTTAATTAAATATAGTCTAGTAATAAACAAAGTGACATTGAATCACATTGTCATTGATAGCCAGTTTGGGCGTGAGTGTGAGTAAAAGATGGTTTAAAGAAGTAATATAACATTTAATAATAAATATATATTACTAAGTAATATGATCACACTGACAGAAATTTGTAACTAAGTAAGTAAAGTCGACAATGATGGCTAAAGAAACTCAAAAAGCAATATTATATACATCCTAAGATTATAAAATTACAGTACAAGTCACTGACTATAGCATACAAATCATGGGTATTACTAGTAGCAGTAGTGTTTGTTTATTTGCCAGTAATGAGTAGAACATTTAACACCTCCTGATATGAAACTTATGCTCAGTGTTCTGACAGTTCTGTAACTGTCCAACAATGTGGATATATTATGTCGTTATTTAAATTGTGACCAACACAAGGGATCCGTGAGCGCCATTAGTTAACAAATCCACATCCATGAGAGTGAGAAATTCTTTGCTAAAATTTCCAAGTAACTGGTCACTGTTTCTGAGAAATACTTTTGTTATCTTTGAAGAAACATCAATATCACAAGTCAGCTGATTATAGCACTACGCACGAAAATCAGATTAATGCGTACCCTGGTCCTGTCAATATTTCTCTATGCGTGTGAGACATGGACAGTTACAGCTGACCTTCAACGCAGGATACAGGCCTTGGAGATGAGATGTTTCCAAAAACTTTTAAACGTCACGTACAAAGATCGAGTTACAAACGAGGAAATCCAAAATAGAATTACAACGGCAATAGGGCCTTTCGAAGATCTCTTGGCAACTGTCAAAAGAAGGAAACTCACTTGGTACGGTCACATATCGAGATCAAATGGTCTTGCAAACACAATCCTCCACGGGAAGGTGCATGGCAGACGACGAAGAGGCCAGCCCAAAAAGAGATGGGAGAACAACATAAAAGAATGGACCAGTCTCCGACCAGAAGAGTCACAGGCAGCGGCATCTGACAGAGAGGGATGGCGTGGAGTTGTGGGGATGTCTTCATGTGTGCCCCAACGACCTCACCGGTTACGGGATGACCTGACCTGATATGATATCAAAATGTGTATACAATTATTTTGTAATATTCTGCAACCAAATCAAACCCTATACTTTACATTTGTTATTCATCAGTTACACTTTCGAGATCATAATACATTAATATAATAGAATAATATTAAACAAAAATTAAAATTATAAATGAAAATTATTTGTATGACAAGACACAACAATCAAATGCAAGTAACAACAGTATAATACATACAATTTTTGTTTGTTTGTCCTAGAATCTTTTTGTATATTTGAGACTTTTAAGCTCTTACTGTAATTTCTTATAGTTACACTTCTTTCCTAAATTGTCTTGTTGCTGGATGTTGTTCTTGGATTATAAAATTTGTGGACCTCTTTTAAGAACTCAATTAACTTTGCTGTGACAGTCTGAATAATTTTATTAATATTTTTCTACCTTTCAAGATCAAATGACAATCAATCAAGGTTGAAGTGAACTTTTTTGCATCAATTATAATGTCAGGAAGTTTTGATTTAGTTTGATGATTAAACTATGTGAGCCTATCATTGCTCTTAAGAATTTTCAGATTCTCTGTGAATTCACCATACATTATTAGTTTACAAGTAATGTTAAGAGCATATTCATGTTTCATTTTTAGAATACTCAAATGGATTCATTTGGGCTAGGATATTTAGCTTTGTGAAATTTGCATGTAAAATAAGTACATGGGCATGCATGTAAACAGTGCCAGTAATGACCTTCAAAAACTGCTGTCTCGGACATCTGAAAGGAATTGGAGTAAGCATTTTATCACATTAGCTATTTTAGTACAAGTGTTGAATCATGCAGCAGAATCAAAAACAGTGCATGGAGTGTTCCACACGTATGTTGCACAGGCTGGAAAAGGACAGTATGTTACTTCATTTGCATTCCATGGTAAATTTTCCGCATTAAAAAAAAATGTTTTGTGTATTTTAATTTCATGCCTGTTATGATGGGATGGGGTATAGTTCTTACTTCTTAGTCGACCTGTACTTCTATGTTGACAGATGCCTCTGTGCAGGTCCAAATACTGTATGTAGCTGGGAGGAGGATTTATGGGTCAGTGGGCTAGGCTCGAGCAGCTAATTACTCCTCTGCGTTGGGACAAGTGCCGCAGAGGGTGGTCAACCGATATGTGAGTCTATCTTAATAGATTCAAACACTAGAACAAAGTAGACTCACAGCCTGTCAGGCGCCATCTATATTGCTTTTAACAAACTACCTAACCATGACCGGTGTTATGCCATGTCACAGTTTGTCATCTCTTACTACATGCTCTCTGTCTGGCAGTGGTGCAATTCTTGTCCTTGACATAAACAAAGACCCCGGTGGACCATTCGGTGTGAAGTGTCATCCCCACAAAATTATGTTACTCAGTGGATCACCCTTATCTATATATTCAAAATTTGAAACGAGGTAGGGGGTTAGTGGATTGGGGGGGGGGGGGGGGGGAGAGCGCAGGGAATAAGCTGACAGCAGCAAATGACTCAAAGCTGACTGATTGCATCAAGGTCAGCGAACGAGAGTTGATCAAGAACCTATTCTACCTCCAAGCGGGGCTCTGGAAATGGACTGCACTAGTGTTATCTGGTTAAGTGAATAGGGATTACAGTAGGAAGGCAAACCCGGTACCCAAAAAAGCCATCTGAAACCAGATACATTGAGCTGAAAGGCACAGACATTGCAGGCTCGCTGTAAATGACCAACCAACATCACATCCTTTTCACAAATCAGATACAGACATGCACCCATGAGGGAAGGATAAACAACCAGTAGGACACATTTTCCCATACACCACAAGACATGTAGAGCCTCTCCAACTCATGATATGAATAAACTGTGAGGCAAGGAAAAAATACTGAGACAGGTCACAAGTATTATGAAGAAAATTAATGTTCGTCTAACAAGAAACATTCACTATGTGTTACATCGGCTGCTTTAAAAATGATCTATTTATTATTATAATGACTAAATATTATCTATTTATTATTGTAATTACTGTAAATATTATCTATTTATTATTATAATTACTGTCATTCTTTTTTCTCCTTACAATTTCTAGTTCCTTTCTTTCACTCTCATGCTCCATGGTTTACACTGTAGCAAAACACAAAAGCACTTTATTTTGTTCTGTTTGATTTGAGTTACTTAGCACCTAAATAAGAATCTTTACTAGTAAAAACCTTTCATTTTGATAATTATACAATTAAAATATTAGCTTACCTTTGTTGGTGATAACATAAACAGTTGTAAGCCAGTTGATACAAGTGCATATATTAAAACAGCCTACTTTAAGACCAAATGGACTTTGTCAGTGACCAAGAACAACACAAATTAAAATATCTAAAAGATAAAGATGGTTGTTGTTTGATGCCTACAATAAGTAAGTTTACTCTTTTGTGCGCCCTGAAAAGAACGTTAAGGGGTGGGTGTAGCTTTCCTTGCATTCCGATCCTCCAGGCAGTTGTGCTATGCTTGACTTCATCTGCTTACTACTACGGGGTTCACATCGATCCACATCTCGTCAGCCAGGCTGTCTCGAATGCAACCTGTTTGCAGGGAATGCTACATGGGAAAGAAATTGTGGTCTTAGTCAGAATATTGACACTGACGCGACGTCCTGGTCAGTATGTTGTGCCTGACTAGCATCTCAGTTGCCCGATGATATAAATGGTAAATGAAGAGTATATTACTTGTAATATTTTTAGTATGTGTTTCAGAGCTGGGATTTCTCATCGAAACCCTTGTGTGGGGATTTGTGCTCTTGATTTCCAGTCTTGATCTTTACTCACCTTTTATGGCATGCACAACGGAACAGTGATCCTATATTTTTTCCCTAGTAATGAACACCAGGATCCACACGAACATCTAATTTATTTTGTAATTCTTGAAATGTAATCTTTTGACCATTAATTGTAGAAATTGCAAAGTACATTTGTTTCATTATACAAATTGTAAAGTACTGTTGCTTCCTTATACAAGCTGCTAAGTACTTTTTCTTCATTATGCTTAGGTGACGCAGTACTGAACTTTACTGTAAACACTACCGGAGCTGGTGCCAAGTTATTCCTCTTTGTGTCTGAAGACTGGCAGGATGCTGCAGTAGATTCTGATTGTCAACGCAGATTTGCTAAGGCAAGGGCTGTCAGTAAGTCATTCTTGTTATCTTGACTCCTCTGTTACCCTGGGGTGTTGAGATCTTCTTTCACATTTCTTGTGGCTTATACTTTCTATAGAGTGGGATAGCCAGCCCCATGCTCAATCCTCCTTAGTCTGACTTGGGTTAGTTGCTTCTCTTCTACCCTAGGGTGTAGAGATCTCCTTTTTTTCTTGTAGCTTGTAGTGATTTCGTGATGGGACAGCAAGCCCCATGCCCAACCATTCTTCTTAGTGTTCATCCTGAAAAGGATGTTGTTTCGTAGTTTACAAAGAAGCTGCGATGCCTTTTGGCAGGTACATCCGATTTCGGCTGGCTTTGTATTGTTTGCTGGGTTTGCCTTCACATTGTGATCCCTATTCTCTTAGTCAGACTGCACTAGTGCAGCCTTCTTCTAGGGCCTCCGCTTTCAGACGAAATAAGGTTTTGGTCAGCTGTGGTTCACTGACCATGATGCAGACAGCCAACTATGAGTTGCTGGCTGCTGTCAGCTCATTCACTGCTGCATCTTTGGTCCCTCAACACTTTGTGGCAGCGTAGGTTTTTAAGTTGAGTAGTTTACTTATCTTTAACATATATCTACACCACGACATGACTTCAACACAATAAAACACATTAAATACTATCATGACCATAAAACTAAACAATATCGTTTATTACAAAAATAATCGTTGCACCCCGAATGGTCCGCCAGGGTCTTTGTGTATGACAAGGACAAGAATAGCTCCACTGCCCTACAGAGTGAATGACATAAGAGGCAACTGTGTGACATGGCAAAACACCGGTCATGGTTAGGTGGTTTGTTAAGAGCAGCATAGATGGTGCCTAACAGGATGCAGGTCTACTTTGCTCTAGTGTTTGAGTCTATTAAGATGGACTTGCACATCGGTTAACCACCATCTGCGGCACTTGTCCCAACGCAGTGGAGTAATAAGCTGCTTGAGGAAATCCTCCTCCCTGCTACATCCAGATTATACCAGAGCTGGGACCTGCACAGGGGCATTCACCCCTGTAGAAGTACAGGTCGACTAAGATCTAAGATAATTGTTGCATAATATCAACAAAAAGCAAAGAAGCTCCAAACTAAATAATCAAAATAAATATATTTAACTATCACAGAAAAAACAAGCACTAGCTGTTGATGTTATTTCTGTGACTACATAAAAACCCAGATTCTAAGTCTATACATGCAACAACAACATTTCACAACTTCACGAATTATTCTAGCCACAACTTAATGGCTTCACTTAGCTGACCGTCCTCTATCTGCAACCTCAACACACAATCACAAACTCCTCTTCACGATCAGATCACGTACTCAGGTGATCTGCGCATTCACATATAATCAGATCATGTACTCAACGTGTGATATCATACTCAGTCGATCTGTGCACTCACACATAACCAATTCTCGTACTCAAGTGAATTGTACTCTTACACACAATCAGATCTCGTACTGTTCACAGGGTGTCCATCATAAGTACCTATTGAGCGCGACTGGCCAAACTCGAGGAGGATAATGGGATAACTACCCTGTAAACTCTCTCACTTCTAGTCTCTCTCCCAGCCATTCTGCCGAATTTATCTCTGCAGTGTATTTTATAGTGTCGAGCAACAATATGGCTGTCCAATGGTCTTCTGTGGGTTGGCTGATTTAGCTATCACTCCAATTTGGACTTACCCCATTTAAAATGTTATTGGCTGGTTATCGATGAGTCACTCATTTTAAATGTGATGTCCTGCTGTACAAGTATCATAATGTTAGCAACCCCCATCCTTGTCAAGTCTGACGCCAGAGTGGTCAGTTCTGACACCCACCCCTGTACCAGATAAAGTCTTCTACCTAACGTGTACCTAATTCCTCTTTCCTTGTCGACCTAGTGTCAAAACGGTGCTTGACCCTGGCGTGACCAGCGTTCGTGCAACACATTCAGGCAACTTTTAATTCTTAGCGAACATAGTTGCCAGCCCAATCTCCTCTGCCCTAAACATCCATACTTCAGCTGGAATGGTCACAACTTCTTAGCGACTACGCTCCCTTTTTTAACCTTATTATATATATATATAAATAAAAAATATTGTTAAGACGCTGCATATTTCGTCTACGTTAAAGGGTCTGAGCGGTCTCAGGTGACCTGGACGATATTGCTTGGACATTCCTGAGTTAAGGCACTCTGCTTGCTACCTGAATACTATGCTTGGAGGGAATAAGGGACAAGAAGAAGATAATATTTTACATATATTTCATGAACTTGGTTGTCTGCTAATTCTCATAGTTTCTGTCTTTGATTCTTTTAGCAAGGCACTCTGCCAACTGGGTTCAATTTTGGAGTGTAAATTACTTCAATTTCCTTTCTCTTTTTCAGAATATATACTTTAAGAGTTTGCAATTTTGGGCGAGTGGGTAGGACACCAGCCGCCTTACCAAAGAGAGATAGGTTAAAAACACATTCACATTACCCTCAACATTGGCCCGGCAGATGTGTCATATGCCAGGAAGCCAACAATAATCTGTCTGTGTCCCGATCGTTTACAGTGCTGTACCAATGCTGACATAGGTCTTAGGTTAGCCCATCTCACCATCACAGAGGTGGGCGACCCTGTTTATGTGTACCGGTACATGACCACCAAAACATTGTTCTACATGTCCTTCTGTTGGCAGGCATGCATACAAGTCCAGTCCAACAATGTTTCCATGATATCGCTGCTTCCACAACGTCTCCAAACAGTTTGATGTTGAATTTCTTCGTTCTGGATCTGATCCCATATCAGAATGTTCAGTATGCACTGTTCCATTGCTCTCTGAGCTTACCACACTTTGCATCCGTAAATCATTGCTGTGATGACCAAGGAATTGAAAGTGTGTGCTCTTGCCGTGGTATCTTTAATTTCTTGCAGTATCAACATAATGGAGTTAAAGGAATACCAAGCTGAATTTTGCCGTCTAGAAATTTCGTGGTCGATTTATGTGGTTGGCATTTATCTCTTGGCCTAGGTAGATATAGGAATTGACATCCTAGATAGTTTCCTCTCCTAGTTTGATGACCTGCTTTGGGCAGTAAGGGTTCCTGAGGCATTGTGTTTTTATTTTAATTATCTTCAGACCAGCAGCTCTGCTAATCAGTTGATAATCCACAACTCTGTTTATTTCTCGTACACATTTTACAAATATTTCTTTCACTCGAGAATTCTGTATTGAGAGTCACATGTTGACCGTGTTGATAAACACGTAAACAAGTATGAGTCAGTTAGTCATGGACACTTCAGGGACAAAGAACAGCGTCATTAAGAATGTGTAAACTAACATTTGATTTTCCATTTCACCGCAGCCCAACAGACTCACCATCCACATAGCTATAAAGAAGCAAAGACACTCATCAAATGATTCATAGGACAGAATGGAGAGACCCGCAAAAAGAATACAAACCAGAAAATGACAGCATAAACAAACTTGGCAGAGATGGGCAGACAAAGATCTTTAGACTCAATGGGACATTGTAGACTCAAGGCCAACCTCCACAGAATGGATCTCAGAGACACCGCCACGTGCAATTGTGGAGCACCCAAGCAAACACCAGAACATATACTGCAGGACTGCCCTACCTATGCAGACCAAAGAGAAGCAGTCCGGGGGGGCAAACATACTAGAAAAGCTGTGGGAGACTGATGAAAACCTGAAATGCGCAGTCTCCTTCGTGAACCTCACCGAACTAGAAGCATAGCATCAGTTAATCGAAGAAGAAGGAAAAGTTAAGCCACAGTTGTTTCTGATGTTCTGTATTCCTCCTTTCAGTTGTTATCAACGAAACTGTAGGTCACAGATCAGTGTCCCATTATGTGTACCCTCGGATTTGGCACGTTGTGTACGCGGATGTCTTTACCTGCGAGCTTGACCGGCCGAAGGAGCCAACGGAGAAACCAAATATTATCCAGTATTCAATCCAGCTGCGCAATCCAGATAGTCTTGGAAACCCCACAGAGCACTTTGGGGATCAGGAAACTGGTGAGTTTATCAAGTTTTTGTGTGTACAAACATCCAATATGCATGTATCATTGTCATCCATCCACGTGGTTCCTGGGGAACATGGGCCGGTAATGGATGCTCTGCATCTGTTCCTGTTCTGAACCGTTTTCTTGAGTTTTAGTCACATGACTTCAGTTGCCGGTGACTTGACTTCCATTGTGTTTTATCAGTTTCAGTCGTAAGTCTCGGTTGTGAGAGATCGTTAAAATTGGGTCAGTATTGCTCGTATTTTTAGCATTTGTTTGAAGTTTCTGTATCCTATCAGGGCATACTCCATTGACAACCCTCCTCCTGCTGTCCTTTCTGCCTCTGTCTAGTTGAGGTCCAGGAACCGAAGTTGACTCCATTGATGTTCACACCAGACTCTTTAAAGTCTACCGACAGAAGTACCTCATGGTCAAATATCGCTGTTAGCATAACATTACCAGCGGAAATGTGTGACTTTATTTTTTTTGGTTCGTTGGTACGGGATATTTCCATTGCATGCAGGCAGTTTTGTTGCTCAGCTCAAAGTGGTGCAACCTTGATTCATCACCTGCCACTATGAATGAATAACCATCCTCTTCGTATCGCAGCAAGTGGTTCAAACTCCATCCCATGCGTTCTTCCTTATAGTGGTTGGTCAGCAACCGAGGTACCCATTGTGAACACACCTTCCGATATTTCAGTTTCTTGCCAACCACTATTTGAACTGTCACTAGCGACACTGCGAATTCCTCTGTTAGCGAATGTAAGCTCCGATGACGGTCCATCTGAATTGCTGCATCAATTTTGACGATGACATCTTCTGACGCAACAATATGCGCCTGACCTGGTCTCGGAAGATATTTTGTTAACTTATGTCCTTCTTTAAACATCGTTGTCCAGTTCTTCACTGTTGTCTTCAACACACTTTTGTCACCATACACTGCCTGCATTCTGCGATGAATGTCAACTGGTCGACATCCTTCAGCTGTTAGAAACCGAATTACCGCTCACTGATCAACTCTCGATGGATTCTATATTACACCCCCCATATTTTCAACGGCCTCTGAGAAAACTATGAGTCGGAGGATAATTAAATTTTGTAAACTTGATGATTGGTATGTGGTATCAGAAGTGACACCATCATGCGCATCGTACGTTTGTTCACTTGGTGTAGTTCAGTCCGGTCTCATTTGAACACGCCTCGTACTTACATACACTCGGTGTGAACTAACAAAAAAAGAGAAATACATATTGATTATGTCATTGTGAGGAAAGATTAATTTAAGTATGTGGGAGATGCTAGAGCCTGTAGAGGACCCGAAATAAGAGGTCACCTCTACCTTGTGACAATAAAGAAAACAACTGAAACCATAGAGGCATATCCCTCCTTAATGTCCATGGCAAAGCCTACCCTTGCATAATGAGCTGAGACAATGACACCTGACTGAGCAGACCAAGGTCTTATCTTTACACTCAAGGAGCTGACATTTGACTGAGCAGACCAAGGTCTTATCTTTACACTCAAGGAGCTGACATTTGACTGAGCAGACCAAGGTCTTATCTTTACACTCAAGGAGCTGACATTTGACTGAGCAGACCAAGGTCTTATCTTTACACTCAAGGAGCTGACATTTGACTGAGCAGACCAAGGTCTTATCTTTACACTCAAGGAGCTGACATTTGACTGAGCAGACCAAGAGCTTATCTTTACACTCAAGGAGCTGACATCTGACTGAGCAGACCAAGAGCTTATCTTTACACTCAAGGAGCTGACATCTGACTGAGCAGACCAAGAGCTTATCTTTACACTCAAGGAGCTGACATTTGACTGAGCAGACCAAATTACTCAAGGAGCTGACATCTGACTGAGCAGACCAAGAGCTTATCTTCACACTCAAGGAGCTGACATTTGACTGACCAGACCAAATTACTCAAGGAGCTGACATCTGACTGAGCAGACCAAGAGCTTATCTTCACACTCAAGGAGCTGACATTTGACTGACCAGACCAAATTACTCAAGGAGCTGACATCTGACTGAGCAGACCAAGAGCTTATCTTCACACTCAAGGAGCTGACATTTGACTGACCAGACCAAATTACTCAAGGAGCTGACATCTGACTGAGCAGACCAAGAGCTTATCTTCACACTCAAGGAGCTGACATTTGACTGACCAGACCAAATTACTCAAGGAGCTGACATCTGACTGAGCAGACCAAGAGCTTATCTTTACACTCAAGGAGCTGACATTTGACTGAGCAGACCAAATTACTCAAGGAGCTGACATCTGACTGAGCAGACCAAGAGCTTATCTTCACACTCAAGGAGCTGACATTTGACTGAGCAGACCAAGGTCTTATCTTCACACTCAAGGAGCTGACATCTGACTGAGCAGACCAAGGTCTTATCTTCACACTCAAGGAGCTGACATTTGACTGAGCAGACCAAGGTCTTATCTTCACACTCAAGGAGCTGACATCTGACTGAGCAGACCAAGGTCTTATCTTTACACTCAAGGAGCTGACATTTGACTGAGCAGACCAAGGTCTTATCTTCACACTCAAGGAGCTGACATCTGACTGAGCAGACCAAGGTCTTATCTTTACACTCAAGGAGCTGACATCTGACTGAGCAGACCAAGGTCTTATCTTTACACTCAAGGAGCTGACATTTGACTGAGCAGACCAAATTACTCAAGGAGCTGACATCTGACTGAGCAGACCAAGAGCTTATCTTCACACTCAAGGAGCTGACATTTGACTGACCAGACCAAATTACTCAAGGAGCTGACATCTGACTGAGCAGACCAAGAGCTTATCTTCACACTCAAGGAGCTGACATTTGACTGACCAGACCAAATTACTCAAGGAGCTGACATCTGACTGAGCAGACCAAGAGCTTATCTTCACACTCAAGGAGCTGACATTTGACTGACCAGACCAAATTACTCAAGGAGCTGACATCTGACTGAGCAGACCAAGAGCTTATCTTCACACTCAAGGAGCTGACATTTGACTGACCAGACCAAATTACTCAAGGAGCTGACATCTGACTGAGCAGACCAAGAGCTTATCTTCACACTCAAGGAGCTGACATTTGACTGACCAGACCAAATTACTCAAGGAGCTGACATCTGACTGAGCAGACCAAGAGCTTATCTTTACACTCAAGGAGCTGACATTTGACTGAGCAGACCAAATTACTCAAGGAGCTGACATCTGACTGAGCAGACCAAGAGCTTATCTTCACACTCAAGGAGCTGACATTTGACTGAGCAGACCAAGGTCTTATCTTCACACTCAAGGAGCTGACATCTGACTGAGCAGACCAAGGTCTTATCTTCACACTCAAGGAGCTGACATTTGACTGAGCAGACCAAGGTCTTATCTTCACACTCAAGGAGCTGACATCTGACTGAGCAGACCAAGGTCTTATCTTTACACTCAAGGAGCTGACATTTGACTGAGCAGACCAAGGTCTTATCTTCACACTCAAGGAGCTGACATCTGACTGAGCAGACCAAGGTCTTATCTTTACACTCAAGGAGCTGACATCTGACTGAGCAGACCAAGGTCTTATCTTTACACTCAAGGAGCTGACATTTGACTGAGCAGACCAAATTACTCAAGGAGCTGACATCTGACTGAGCAGACCAAGAGCTTATCTTCACACTCAAGGAGCTGACATTTGACTGACCAGACCAAATTACTCAAGGAGCTGACATCTGACTGAGCAGACCAAGAGCTTATCTTCACACTCAAGGAGCTGACATTTGACTGACCAGACCAAATTACTCAAGGAGCTGACATCTGACTGAGCAGACCAAGAGCTTATCTTCACACTCAAGGAGCTGACATTTGACTGACCAGACCAAATTACTCAAGGAGCTGACATCTGACTGAGCAGACCAAGAGCTTATCTTCACACTCAAGGAGCTGACATTTGACTGAGCAGACCAAATTACTCAAGGAGCTGACATCTGACTGAGCAGACCAAGAGCTTATCTTTACACTCAAGGAGCTGACATTTGACTGAGCAGACCAAATTACTCAAGGAGCTGACATCTGACTGAGCAGACCAAGAGCTTATCTTTACACTCAAGGAGCTGACATTTGACTGAGCAGACCAAATTACTCAAGGAGCTGACATCTGACTGAGCAGACCAAGAGCTTATCTTCACACTCAAGGAGCTGACATTTGACTGACCAGACCAAATTACTCAAGGAGCTGACATCTGACTGAGCAGACCAAGAGCTTATCTTCACACTCCAGTTGCTGACATCTGACTGAGCAGACCAAGAGCTTATCTTCACACTCAAAGAGCTGACATCTGACTGAGCAGACCAAATTACTCAAGAGCTTATCTTCACACTCAAGGAGCTGACACCTGACTGAGCAGACCAAGAGCTTATCTTCACACTCAAGGAGCTGACACCTGACTGAGCAAACCAAGAGCTTATCTTCACACTCAAGGAGCTGACACCTGACTGAGCAAACCAAGAGCTTATCTTCACACTCAAGGAGCTGACACCTGACTGAGCAGACCAAGAGCTGATCTTCACACTCAAGGAGCTGACACCTGACTGAGCAGACCAAGAGCTTATTTTCACACTCAAGGAGCTGACACCTGACTGAGCAGACCAAGAGCTTATCTTCACACTCAAGGAGCTGACACCTGACTGAGCAGACCAAGAAATTGTCTTCACACTCCAAGAAGCTGAGTGAAAAAACTCAGTATGAGGATGAAATGCACCTTTGTTTCTTGGACCTGGAAAAGACATTCGATGTTTCCTTAAAGCAGGCTCTAGAGCTGTCTGAAAGAAGAACAACACAGTACCCTTGATCTGCACTATACATAGTTTTATGAGACCTGCAACAATTGCGAGGGGTATTCAGAATGTAATGCACCACATGGTTTTTCTCAAGAGCTGTTTGTTCAAATGGCTTGACATTTCTACACAATATACATGTAAACATCTGTATTATTCAACATAATCACCATAGAATTGTACAGCTTTATGCCAGCCCGATTACTAATAGCGGACCAAACAGATGAAAATCAGAGGGTGCCAAATCGGGACTAAATGGTGTTTGGGATAGTACAGTTCAACCCAATTTGGTGATTGCTTCCTGTGTTGCCAGACTTGTGTGAGGGTGCACATTGTTGTGAAGGAGAAGCAGGTCTGCTGGATTCTTGTGCGGTCAAACTCTGCGGAATTTTTTACCTTCTTGGTGATTGTGGGTGATGCTACTCCATGGACTGTCTTTTTGTCTCAGTTTTTATAACTGCATTTGCACTACCAATGCTGATTGACAGCTGTAAGCCCAGTTGTTGAGTAGTGATTCACCTGTCAGTAAGAATAATGTCCTCAGCACATTTCAACATGTACTTCTGTCGCCTTCAAAACTTGTGTACACATCACATAGACGCTTGTGAATGTTCACAACTGTTTCCTTTTCTGCAACAAGACATTCTCACATTTCGCTGCTTATAACGCAAGTTGCTAACATCTCCATTTCAACGGTTTAGTACAGTTGTATTATTTTGCCGATTGCAGTGAAATTTGGTACAAACAATCGACACATGCCATAGTTCTTCTATTTTCATTATTAGCTGAGAGAAACCATGTGGTGCATTACTTTCTGAACGCCCCTCGTACATTAGGACAGGAAACCACACATTAGAGGAGTTTGAGGCCATTAGTTGCTTGCAGATGATGTTGCCCTGATTACTAAATCAGAGGCACATCTCCAACAGTGGTAGCGTAGTGGTTAGTGCACTGGCTTCCCAGCCAGGCGATCAGGGTTCAATGCTCAGTTGTTGCAGGATTTTTCTTTTTCTTTATTGCAAACTGGCTCATGGGGTTGACCCAGCCACAGAAAGTGGATACCAGAAAAAATCTGGGAAGTAAAGGCAGCCGGCGGGATGCTGACCACATCATCCATTATGTGCCGTGGGTTACAAAATAATATCGGCCTAACACCATATTTCCTATGCACTGAATCTTTACTTTTTACATCTCCAACCAATTTTCAAATCTGGTAAGATTAGATGGGGAAGAGAGGGATGACCATTAGCAGTTCAAAAACAGAAAGCGTGGTGGTCTCAAGAGAAGAGAAGAGACATTACATTTTCCTGGATAAACAGCCTCTGGAGCAGTTCAAATATCTTGGAGGGAGCTGTAATAAACCAGAAGGGAGGTAATAAAGAAGAGTTGGCTATGAGAAGGGCAGCAACTGGTAATCTTTTACATTCCATAGATAGAGGATTCCTCAGATATTGAGAAATAAGTAAGAAAACTAAGATTGCTATGTACCAGTTTTAACTTACGAATGTGAGTCATGGACAATGCCAACAACCCAGACAAGCTCTAAGAGTCAGAAATGAGATATTTCTCAAGAAGGTGGACCAAGTAACAAGACCGACAATCAGACAATACAACAAGATCTTGCAGAGTCAAGTGGAGTAATCTCAACTTTGATAGTCTGGCCATGTCTGCAGAATGGGAAGCAAAGTCAAGGATCCAGACCGTGATAATCACCCAAAGTTTGATGGGACGACAACATTAGACAGTCTATAAGAGACTGTGGACTCGACTGGATCCAGACCAAGAGGAAGACAGGGGATAGAATGGTCTGGCACTTAGTTCTTAGTCAACCTGTACTTCAACAGTGGCAGATGCCCATTTGCAGATCCCAGCTCTTGTATGAGCTGGATGTAGCCAGGAGAAAGATTTTCTGCTTAGCAGGCTAGGCTTGAGCAGCTTAAAACTCAGCTGCATTGGGACAATCTTACAGAGGGTGGTTAACCAATGTGTGAATTCATCTTAATAGACTCAAAAACTAGAGCAAAGTAGATCTGCGGCCTGTTAGGCGCCATCTATGTTGCTCTAAACAAACCACCTAACCATGACCGGTGTTATGCCACGTCACACAGTTAGTCGCCTCTTACGACATGCTCTATCTGAGGCAGTGGTGCTATTCTTGTCCTTCTCATACACAAAGACCCCAGCAGACCACTCGGTCAAAGGTATGACACTCAATCTGGCAAATCTCTATACCCCAGGGTAGAAGATAAGCAAGTAAATGCAATCTGTCTGTTTAGACATCAGTTGTAAATGTATTGCTTGTTTAAAACCAGTTTTCCACTTCTCCAGGTCTTCTGAAGTTTTACCAGCTACTGACTCTCATCTACTTTGTGGTGGCCTGCGTGGTGGCCCCACAGCTGTGGGAGACGTTGAGTAAGGGAGGACCCATGCAACTTGTGATCCAACTGCTCACGCTATCAATGACCCTGCAGGCCATTGCTGCACTCATTATTATTGTACACTTCTACAGGTGAGACTTGGACGTATCAGATTATTCTAGACTCTCAGACTCATCTCTCTCTCTCTTAGGTCATTGATCAATGACTGACAAAACAGTCAGTGACCATCATTACTGGATTACTGGACGACCCGCTCTTCATTAGCGGTTACACCATTGCGGGTCCCAATTTCCAACGGTCTCTGTCTTGGGCCATGGTGGACAAGTGGATAATGAGTCACCCATCTGTGGCATCGTGAATGTTGTTGTGGAATGCAAGAGAATCGGACCAATGTGTTGGGGGTCGTTTCTTGTCTCTGAGGTACCATATTGCTGTCGCTGTGCTTCATCGCTCATCTGTTCTTCACAGCAAGTGGCACTCTCTCATAACACCCCCCCCACCACCACCATGATGTTTCATCTTCCATCAGGGACAATTGACATATCACAGAGACCATTTCCTCGCTGGCTGGGAAGCAGGAGTCCGACCATGCATCTCTTGAGGGAGGTTTGAGTCACTCTGAGTTTGGTCTATATCTCTTCATGAGTGTCCATCATACTAGATGCTATCTTTATGAGCAGCAACAAACTCCCTCCTTTTCACCAGGTCTGTGGCCTTTCTCCATATGGAACTTCACCAAGTTGTCTTAGGCTGGCTTCTCCTTCATCTTCCCTCTGGGGTCCATATCATGGTGATTCTGGTGATAGTGTTAGATTGTCTTCTTTGGACACGGCTGACCCATTTCCAGCTGGTTATGATGGTGTTCATATCTAGTTAGCTGCTCTGGGTAAGCAGTTCGTTGTTGACAGATTCATATTCATCAGTAGATGTTGTAAAAAAGCCAGCTCGTAAGAGTTAAGATATAAATGGTCCTTTTAATCCAGCGTCCACAGCTGCATCACCCGAGTAGTGCCTGTGGTGAAAAGAATAGAAGCACTGCTGCTTTCAAAACATGTTGTAACAGGCGACTAAAGAAGGCTTGTCTAGCAACTTCATCATGTAAAATCTTTGCTAGTTAAATTTCTGCTGTAAGTTCTCAAATACAGGCTACCTGTAATGGGGCCGGCTGCAGTGGTGACCCTATGATTCATATTAATTATCTATTTTTATCTATGAAATGAATGAGTTATCATGTGAAGTGAATGAGGGGACAGCGTGGGCTAGTGGTTAAGTATGACACGGCTCACAACCGGAAAGTGCTGGGTTCGATCCTCATCACATCACCTGCCATTGCCCCGGGAAGCAAAATCCTTAGAAAATGCAGGAGGAAGCAGACCCTTACATAAAATGTATCGGCAAGGCCTGTATCCTTTGCTGAAGGTCAGCTGTACCTGTCCATATCTCACGAGCATAGAGGAATATTCACAGGACCAAGCACTGGCTAATCTAAACATTGGATTATATATGGATTAATTTATTTCTTGTTATTTTTGAACAGATATTCCAGAGATGGCATAGGATCTCCTTACATTGAGCTAGTCTCTGAATGTAAGTATTTTCATCCTCTGGTTGGTCTGTCTTAAGACTGGTTGATAGGTTGTCTGGGCATATCTCACAAATTTGACCCTATCCTCTAGTTGGTCAGTCTTAACCTTTAGCGCACTATAGTCAACAACTAGGCGACCAACTCGGCCTACTAAAACAGAATTCTAAAAATAATAAATTATTTTTAGCGGAGACACTCCCGACAGTCATTTTTTAAATGCTGAATACGTCATCCATCTACACACAATATTTTGCCGCTAAAAGTATCGGATGTTAGATTACAAATGGCTTTTGAACAAATTTTTAATTTGTATACGCCGTTTGGAGCAAGCCGACTTGTTGCAAAAGGTGAAGTAGGTCGTTGGGAACGATCTTTATCGAATAGATCTGTTTATTTAGTTTGTTTAGATGAAAGAACTACGTTTAAATTGGAAACTTAACAGTTGTGTCGATATTGTAAACACAGTATCGATACGTTGTTGTGGTTTCCATGGTTTTCTATCGGAGCGACTAGGCATAACGGTCGAGTCAAAATTTTTCCTGAGATTTTCATAAATTTTCTTCATCTTTTTGAAACTCAGAAACTAACAAACACACAACAAAAACAATGACACCCACAAGTTCTTTATTCATTTGTGTCTCTACACACAAGAAAATCATATTTATTGACAAACAAACAGAAAAGTTACACATTTTGAAAGTCGACGATCATAGCGAGAAATAAATGTAGTTTAATTAGATAAAATTTTTATCAATGACGTCATGGCGCGCTAAAGGTTAAGACTGGTTGTAAGGTTGTCTTAGCATGTCTCTCTATTTGATCCTATCCTCTGGTTGATCAGTCCTAAGACTGGTTGTAATGTCTTTTAATATACTGAAGATTAAAGAAGAATCTACATCAGGAGATGCAACACAGTGAATGAGATGACAGCAGCCAGCGGTTCATAACCAGTTGTTTGCATCAGGGTCAGCGAACCAGAGCTGACCAAGATTATATTCTGCCCCCCAAGGACAGTATGTGTAAGTGTAGTCTGGCTAAAACAGTAGAGATCACAGTGGGAGGCAAACTCGGTACCCAAAAAAGCTAGCTAAAATCGGGTGTGTTGGGCTGAAAGATGCAGATATTGCAGCCTTGCTGTAAACTACATCACATTGTTTCAACACACTTTTCAGGACACCGAAGAAGAAGAAAAAGAAATGGTATGATAGTTCCTAATGTGGATCTGCGAAAGGGACAGATAACCGTGGATGTTGATGTGAAGAGAAGAGGATGGCATTGGATAGGACATACATTAAGGAGACAAACTGATAACATTACAGGACAGTCCCTGTTCTGGAATCCCAAAGACTAAAGATGTAGAGGTAGATTATAATTAATAAGTTTTTCAAAATACAACCACCTACAAGAACAAGAGGGCATAGCTATAAATTTGCTAAAGAAAGGTCCAGATTAGATATTAGGAAAGGTTTTTTTTAGTCAGAGAGTGGTGAATGCTTGGAATGCATTACCACGGGAAGTAATTGAGGCAGGGTCAATTAATGCATTTAAGAATAGATTGGATGCACATAACTTTTAGAAAAAAGAAATGTAAAAGAAACTGGTGGTTTACAGACTCGGCAGAGTCTTCTACACCAGTTTAAAGACGTTAAGTTATGTTAAAATGAAAACACGGAAAAGAGGTTGCAACAAACACAAAGGAAACAGGGAAGACATGGACTGAGTTAGAAAGAATGACACAGGACAGGACAAACAGAAACAGAGAAAGAATGACACAGGACAGGACAAACAGAAACAGAGAAAGAATGACACAGGACAGGACAAACAGAAACAGAGAAAGAATGACACAGGACAGGACAAACAGAAACAGAGAAAGAATGACACAGGACAAACAGAAACGGGGGGGGGGGGGGGGGGTTATTTGGGTCTACCAGCTATGGATCACATCCCACAGAGAAAGAATGACGCAGGACAGGACAAACAGAAACAGAGAAAGAATGACACAGGACAGGACAAACAGAAACAGAGAAAGAATGACACAGGACAGGACAAACAGAAACAGAGAAAGAATGACACAGGACAGGACAAACAGAAACAGAGAAAGAATGACACAGGACAGGACAAACAGAAACAGAGAAAGAATGACACAGGACAGGACAAACAGAAACAGCAGACATTAAAACGATTTTCTCAGTTAAATAAATATCATCATTTTCAATGATACCAAGGGGACGGTGTAGTGGTTAAGTGACACGGCTCACAATCCAAAGGTGCTGGGTTATATCCCCATCATAGCATCTGATGTTGCAAACCCTTAGAAAATGCAGGAGGAAGCAGGCCCTTAAATAAAATACATGCTGGCCGGATGCAATGTGCTAAAAATAAAAAACCACAGTGCAACACACACCGCCTTAGGGAATAGAGAAATAAGGCGAACAAAAAAAACCCAACAAATTTTCAATGAAATAAAAAAAATTAATAAATATAATGCTGTAGTTTGTGTATTTAGTAGTAAATTTTGTTCATCACTAACAAAGATGGTGACAGCGCGATATTTGTGTTGTAATATGTAATTGCATATGGCTGTAAAGTTTTATCTTAGTGCGACAGGCCCTACCACATGTGGGACACACATGGATGGACTCGGTAGCTGAGCTATTGTACATTCTGTCCTTTCGGGCAGTGCAATTTTTTTGTGCCTACGTTTTGTGTCTTAACTTAACTTAATTTGACTAAACTTAATCTAACTTCATTATACTGGTTTAGAAGGCTCTACAGAGTCTGTATACAGCCAGTTTATTCCACTTCACCGATACTAAAAATGACTGATCATCCGATCTATTTTGAATGCATTAAATGACTCTTCCACCACATGCTGTAGCAATGCACTCCAAGCATTCACCGCTCTCTGACTGAAAAAAATATTTCCTAATATCTAATCTGGACCTGTCTAAATAATTTGAAGCTGTGCCCTCTAGTTCTTGTAGTCAGTTGAACTTTGAAAAACTTGTTATAGTCTAATTTATGCTTTCCATTGATTAATTGATAAACTTGTATTAAGACACCTGAATTCTTCTCTATTCTAGACACTGCAGACTAGTTTTTATAAGTCACTTCTCATAACTATAATTCTGAAATCCCACGATCATTTTTGTAGCTCTTCGTTGTATCCTTTCTATCATTTCTATATCCACTCTGTGATAAGGACTCCACACCTGAATACAGTACTCCAATTTAGTTCTCATCAATGACTTATATATAGATTTGTATATTGTCACCAAGAATACTGTACATGCAAACACAATATAATCAGATTAATTCGTACACTGGTCCTGTCAATATTCCTCTATGCTTGTGAGACATGGACAGTTACAGCTGACCTTCAGCGAAGCATACATGCCTTGGAGATGAGATGTTTCTAAAGACTTTTAAACGTCACGTACAAGGAGCGAGTTACAAATGAGGAAATACGAGATAGGATTACAACAGCAATAGGGCCTTTTGAAGACCTCTTGGTAACTGTCAAAAGAAGGAAACTCACTTGGTATGGTCACATATTGAGATCAAATGGTCTTGCAAATACAATCCTCCACGGAAAGGTGCAAGGCAGATGACGAAGAGACCGTTCCAAAGAGAGGTGGGAGGACAACATAAAAGAATGGACCAATCTTCGACCAGAAGAGGCACAGGCAGCGGTCGCTGACAGAGAAGGCTGGCGTGGGGTTACGGGATAACCTGACCTGACCTGAAACACAATTGGTAATAAAGAGAAACATAACTCTGTAATCCTAATGACATGTTGTAATGACACACAATGAGTCAGCCATTTCTTGTATTCAACCTCATTCAGTTTTGGACATGTTGTCGCAGTTCACCATGCTATTTATGCTCTTGAGTCTGTCCCTGGGCTGGTCACTGGCCTCTGCACACTCAGTGTGTCGGTACTCTCACCTACGGACCATCAGCCAAAAGCCTTCAGCACGTGTTGTGTACATACTCGGGATTCTACAGGTTAGCAAATAACTAGTTAGCCCTTAACCATTTGACCTAGTTTACAAATATTTGATTTATATCTAAAGCATGAACAGTACATTGTTTGTCAGTTCAGGTATATTTTCCTTATTTTAGCGATGTACACCGCATTCCAAGTCCTTTTGGTTCTATTAGGGCATGTTTACTATCTTGGTGGTATGGGAGCTGGCCTGGGATTAATATTGTCAGTAGTAATAAAGAACAGTAATTAATAGTAATAGTAATAATAGTTATAGGATTCAACAGGTAGAAAAGCACTTCCAGTTGGCACTGATATTGAAGTATACAAGTATCGCTATGTCTACTAAACAGACGCTGATAAACATGTTGATCATCCGCACGCTATGTTATCAGTGTCAAACTTGGGCTCTATTAGATAGGCACAAACGTCAGATCGAGATCTGTGAAATGATCTGTATACCAAGTGTAGCAGAAAAGACAATTCTCTACAAAATTCACTACAGCACGGTGAGGAATATTATGGAGACTACATCGGTTAGCTACTATATTGACGTGTAGAAGACAAAGTGGTTATGTCATCTTCTTCTTCGTACGCTGTCAGATGTCAACTTGTATTTGTTTGAAGAAAGCAGATGTCATCCTGAGGCTGTCGGTTATGTCATCTAACAAGGATGCAGTTTAATAAAATTCCAGCAGGGGACGGCGTGGGCTAGTGGTTAAGTGACACAGCTCACAATCCAAAGGTGCTGGATTCGATCCCCATCACAGTACCGGCTGTTACCCCGGGGAAGCAAACCCTTATAAAATGCAGGAGGAAGCAGAACCTTACAAAAAATGCATGCTGAAGTTGGATGTACTGGGCTGAGAGTCACAAAATAAAAACGACAGCGCAACGCACACTGCCTTGGAGAATAGAGAAATAAGGCGAATGCAAAAAAAAAATCTCCAGCAAAATCATACTACATGGATATTTCAGGGCCACGAGCAAAAGGTCGACCTTGGCGACGATAGATAAGGGAGATAAAAAGAATAATCCAAAATTCCAACACATCGGCAGCACAAGCCTCCCACCTATCACAAAGCAGAAGTTTGCGCATTCCTCCTCTCTGCGATGCCGCAAGGGAAGAAGGGTAGGACAAAAGAAAGAAAATAAACTTATATATTAAAAACAGCTTTTATGCAGCAAATATTTGTCGGCGGAAGTGAGAAAAAATAGATTCCACCATTTTTTTGTTCTCCATACATGAGCGCATGTCTGTGTGCCCAGTTTGTACTTTTTTGAACAGATGATTTCTAGTTTATTGAACAGATGATTTGTAATTACATGGATAGATGATTTGTAATTTCTTGGGTAGATGATTTGTAATTACATGGATAGAAGATTTGTAATTACATGGAAAGATGATTTGTCATTACATGGATAGATGATTTGAAATTTCTTGAACAGATGATTTGTAATTTCTTGATCAGATGATAAGAGACGACAGCCAGGTTGGCTTCGTTGATCTAAGTTTTGATTGTTGCCCAGATAAATAAAATCCTTACTGGAGTCGACATGGCTGCCATTTGACATTCATTTCTGTCATTGTGGGAACAACAAAAGTTGATAGCAATACTCAAACTAACTCTAAAATGCAGACAAAAATAATAATTTTCCCTGTGCATATTCTTTCAGGACAGCAAAATTCTCATGTTTTCTGAAGCATGTTTTATATCCTATATTTTTATATAGTGTTAAACTTCAAGTGTCACTGTGCTTCATTTTATCATATTATCTGGTCATCTCATATATGGAATGAAAGGGGATTGCATGAGTAATAAGAAAATATAAATTATATAAATAAGGCTCCATCTCTAAAATACTCAAGAGGTAAGAAATGTGAGGCAACAAGAAAAAAAATGGAAAAAACACAATTAACATGTAAGATTTACGCAATATAGACTGCTAAACCTATATGTTTTGTCAATTGATACAGTACACACATGTTTTGAAATTACATCCATTTACAAAATTATCTAACATGGATCTAAAATGATATTGGTTTAGGACATGACAATTTTGAGAATCAGTTACCTGACGGTGAAGTGGCTATGCCACGTTATCATTTTAAACGGGAAAAATTATTTAATTTACAAAAATGTCAGGTTTCACTGGTTTACTTATAGCCAAACACTGGAAGAATAGATCTACTTTCATTCCGAGTCGTTATAAAATTTATATCATACGAAAAACAAAACAAAAAATATGTGTTTATTTTATTCGACTACGCCCAACTTTTGTGAAGAATTGACTTCTAGAAAAATCAGCACAAGAGCTTAAATGAAATGTACATTTTCATTTTCAGAAATAGTTCAAAAGAAACTAAGCTCATTTTGTGCAGAAAAAAAGAGCAAATCGGTGCACACAGATTCGCTATCGATAAAAGAAGTTAATAACTTAAGCAGGTAGCAAATCATTTCGCTACAAAAACTGATTAATTTTACTATTTTTATTCAAACGAAATTAAAGAATTTCTGAAGTATTTAAAAAGTCTGTTACGGAGAAAAAAAAATATATGTATCATAATAAATATAATCTTAATATCACGACCCCTGACAGTGGCCTTCCATCTTGAACGACGGGAAAATCGACCCCTGGCAGTGGCTTCCCGTCCTGAAAGTGTTAATCTTGCTCAAAGAGTTAATCTTGCTCAAAGAGTTAATCTTGCTCAAAGAGTTAATCTTGCTCAAAGAGTTAATCTTGCTCAAAGTGTTAATCTTGCTCAAAGAGTTAATCTTGAAATATATGCTCTTATGTTTTTCAGGGTCTTCTGTTTATGTGGGAACAAAGCCAAGATCAGAGTCTCCATCTATACCATGCTCAACGCAGCTATGCTGGAATATCATTGGTTGTACTGCGGATATTATTAGCTGCCATGTTTGCCTTTAAACTCCGAGAATTGATTGCCTCAGAGAGAAGTAGTCTTAAACGAAAGTTTTACAGTTCCTTTACAAAGGTGAGTTCCTCAGATTCAAAGTGAAGTAGAACTAAGATTATCTGTCAACCTATTTTCTGTCATAGCAATGACCAGCACAGCTTTTGCTCGATTGCACTCACCAGTGTGGGAACATTTTCTTATTCGTGGCCTTTAAAAAAAATTCCAACTCAGAGCGGCTAGCCACTAATGTCAAGCAAAAGACTTCCAAAGAGGCTCCTGTATGGTGACCTAAGTGAATGAGAATGATCACAGGAATGTCTAAAAAAGTGTTTCAAGGACTGTCTGAAGTAATCCCCTTGAGTGCTGTCAAATAGACATTAACACCTGGAAATACCTGGCTCAAAGTAGTTCAACCTGAAAGGGTGCTTTCACAAACAGTGTTGCAATCAGCGATGACTTCCACGTTCAGGCAACCCAGGATAGTAAAGTAAAGTAAAGTATCCCATAGCATTACTGCCGTAGGGGTGTGATATGTTAGCGATCTCACATTTCAAAGGCTCGGCTATATGAGGGCGGTAGCCATCTCCTCTCCCTTGCCGCTTTTACTTCCCGGACTGAACCGGTACCCATTTAAGGATGGGTCTCGTAACATTCCTTGTCACATGACAGCAGTGTGTGCCACACAAAACAAAAGTATGTGTTGCGAGCAGTGCTGAACAAATATTGAAATATTTGTATTCAATTTCAGCATTCTAGTCCGCAGAATAGAAATATTTTATTAAATGTGCAGTTTAGTTCTGAGGTTAGTGCGGAGAGACCATTCAGTATAGCCCTTATGTTGTTGTTATGGATTCAGCAGCCACCGGGCCTTCGACCCAGTGCCATGTTATTGTATCTGCACAATACATCCATTATGAATATTCCATCTTTGATGTCAGGAAAACCCATATTTCAGTAATGTTCCTGTGTTAATCTCACCAGCTATGCATGATGTGGTTTCTGTGCTATCCTGTCATCGTCATGTCGTCGTGGCTGTTTGCGGAATACTTGCGCTATAAGGTAATGTGACCAAGACTTTTATCTCATCATCATCACCTCTTGTGCTCACTTATATCATTAGACTGGGCAGGGGGGACGGTGTGCTTGATTGGTAAGATGTAAACATCTTTCATGTAGCCATAGTTGTTTCCAATCTGTACAAACCATTAAAAGTGGGGTGTCACTACGTCTCCTATCCACTCATGCCATAGCCATTCCTTATGTGCCCCCTCTGAAGGAAGATTTAGGAGTCTTGCATGGTGACTGTCCTGATTGATGAGGTCTCAAATAAGCCACCTCAGAGCAGAAGTGACTTTCTCACCCTTCATTCTCATGTGTATGCAGATGGCGGATACTACCAACTTTCCAGAAAAGACCAGGTTATCATACTCTGAACTGACCACAACAAAATATGTACACCAAATTAAAGATCATCATGTAGCATGTCCTTTGCAGAACGTCACTCTCACAACAGTCGATCTGAAAGATCTCGATCTCTGGCCCGAACTCCCGCCTATTTCAGTCATCTTCAGGGCCTCCATGATGTTTTGTCCATCTTCTCTTCGGTCTGCCTCTGCTCTGCTGTCCAGACACCATATCGTTCTCTCCAAGCCATCATGACGTTTGATGTTACCAAAATACTAAGTTCTCTGGACAAGATATTGCTTACTAGCTAATTTTCCTCTATATCCAATTCTTTTAGGATATCTGCATTTTTCTTGTTTGCTATCCATGGTGGACGCAGCCTAAATCATGATTTTACAAGCTGTGACAAAATCCTTCATATATCTGCTAAATTTCATTGTGTGATCATGTTTTATATATCAAAATCTTCAGGAATGATGGTTCTTTTTGCAAACAGTGCCACCAGATGTCTGTAGAGTGAAAGTGGCATGCAAAAAGTGCTGTAATGAGTAAACAATAATAAAAATAAGAAATACTTTAGAATAAAATTTTCACTTACCATTTCCTTCACAATGTTGACGCACAAAACATTTTACTTTTCATAATGTATCCATATTTACACAATATTGGGAAGTTTCATCACTCTTGGAGCAGAAATAACATTATTACGACCATTGAGCAGTGTTTGGTAAATTGAAAAATAAAATGGCATAAATCTAAGAACATTTTTGTTATCTATGTACAGCTGATTTTAATTTAGATTTACTTGGAATGATGCTGTTCAAAACAGTGATTTGGATGAAGGAATGACCGGTCTGGGCATCCTTGACAAAACAATGTTGTCATAACTCTCACATTTGGGCCACTACAAACAATACATTGACGATGCAGTGTAGACTTTTTAATAATGTGTCTTTTTCACTGTGTCTGTCTGCATGGTTGCTGATGTAAGGTTCCACCTGCTTGCTAGGTGTCTCTGTAGCTGCAACAAGGTGAAGTTTAGTAATTAATTGCCTTTTAACCCTTTGAATCCGTGATCCCGATGAACCGGTGTGTGTAATATATCATCCTCACTCTCTCATCCTGAACTACCATTGATCAGTGGCAAGACATTATCGAGATGGCTGGATATAGCACAGTATGCAGATTTTTCCTCAGGGTTTACTCCCGAAGCCTTTCCTGTAAACAGGTATCATGCAAGGTAGCGGGGTTGGGACATACAGTAGGTTTGAAATGTACGATGACCAGGACTAAATCTCTATGTTCATAACTAATGGCATAGGAAACTGTTAGGTCCAAATAAGGTTCCAGATATTCACACAGTGGTCACAGAGTGAAAGTCAAAACCACCCAGATAGTGAAAGATGCACTATGTTGTAGTAATATAGACAAGGTAGGAAGTACAGATAAAAATGTCCAAATAAGGAGACCAAAAGCAAAAGGAGCTTTCATTGTGTTGGGGAACTTACGGAAACACAAAAATACAAATTTTCAACTACAATGTACATAGAAGAGATTAAAGTCTCATCTTTCAATTATAAACAGGACACACCAGAGTCAATAGCCGCTTGAACCGGATCAATCCCCAGCACCTGTCCTTGTGCAGACATTGCTCTCACCCTGATGAAACAGTTAGTCAGCTACTCATTGACTGCAATGCGTTTACGGACATGAGTACAAGATTCTTACAAGCTCTGTCGACAATTGCCAACACACTGTACAGAGCAGTGAAACAACTGAAGAAGATCTCCAGCTATATAAGAACAGCATTGGGTTGCCAAGAGTAGACTTGCTCAGGAGCTACGGGACAACAGCAACTCTAATGTAAAGTCCATGTTAATATATGGCTCAGAAACATGGAGAACAACTCAAGCAGTAACAAAAATTTTTCAGACTTTCATAAATGGCTGCCAGCATAGAATAGAGAGAGAGAGATTATCTTCACAGATGGGGAACTGAGACGCTAGTCTAGTCAGGCACTGACCAGGACGTTGCGTCAGGGTCAATACACTGACCAAGACTACAATTTCTTTTCCATGTAGCATTCCCTTCACTAGAAACTGACTGTTTTCAAGGCAGCCTGGCTGACGAGATGTGGATCGACATGATCCCCATAGTAGTGAGCACCGCGCGGATGAAGCCAAGCATAGCACAACCGCCTAAGGATTGCGGTACACCTTCATCAGCGTGCTCGGGATGGAAGGAAAGCTACTACAACTCACCACTTAATGTCCTTTTCAGGGCACACAAAAGGATAAACTTACTCATTGTGGGCATTAAACAACAACGACCACCTTCACAGATAGTAACATCAGCAGCAACATACCGTTTTAATCAGTGTTATTTCATATCTTCTTCGCCAGCTAATCACCATGGGAGTTCTGATCTGCCAGTCTGTAGCAGGTGTGTTGCTGTACCGCCTCTTCCTGTCCCGCAGCTTGTACTGGGAGGTGTCAGCGCTGTCCAGTTCGCTCCCCTTCAGATTTAACCACCAGTATGGCATGAAGGTCTGCTCCTGACACTGGAAGCCAGGTGGTGTCAGTTTGAAACTAGCATATAAGTAATATGGTTTGTATTGATACACATCATCATTATTATCCTTCCTTCTTCGTTCCAGTTGAGCATGGGAGCCCTTAATGAAGTTGGTCTCTTTGCAGGACATAACCACTTTTTTAGTGATGATTTGCTTCTTTACTCCGTGAAGCATAGGACCACCAATGCAGCTAGCCCATTTACAGGAAGCCTGTATCCAAGCATTTCTAGTGACGGTTTCAGCAGCAATGGTATTACATCATGAGGTTGCAAGCAACATGCACAATGTTCTTTAGTCATCTTTTACGACATGCTTGGAAAGCTTCAGTGGTCCTATTCTAATGAGGCTGATATCTCATGAAAAAAAATATAGTCTAATAAAGATTCTTCTGTAACATTGTAACTTAAGACTTTGAGATTGGCTCATCTCTGGTTTGGAATAAATAGACCGATGCTATAGAAGTGCTGAAGATAAAAAGTCTACAGTAACATACAAGGATAAGTCAGTAAATAAGTCACACACTAATATTAGGTAGCTGATAAAATTAGTTGGTGTTTACTAAAGGTGTCATTAGGTGGCAGTAACATCCAGCTTTGTGATTGCTGTAGGTAGCAGACGGTAGGTGTCGCATGCACATGCACAGTTCAGATACAAAATGGCATCTGTGCACACAGTGTGTACAATCAAAGAAATGGGTGCTGTTGCTCGTTTTTGGGGGGACAAAGGGACTCTCTGCAAAGGATATTCATAAGGAAAGGCTACCTTTTTTGATGCTCACATGGTTTAGCTTGCAGTATAATGCATGATTGATTAAATTTGTGGAAAGTATGCTCATGGTGGGTTCCTAGACAACTGACTGACGAACACAAAATGAACAGAATGGGGTGCCCCTGTAGTGATAAAGCAATGAAATAAGGGATGACGTAAGTGCAATAATAAATGGTTTTGAAGTTCATATCTCATTTAGTTTATTTTAAAAATAAATTTGCCATTTGTGACCTATTTACTGACTTGACCTTGTGTACATAGGTAATGGCTAAATGGACGCACCAATTCTTTGTTCCTGATGAAGGTCTTGGGACTGTAACGTAGGTGTCGTTTTGAATTTGTCCTGAGTGGTTACTGAGCCATTACCTATTGTTTGAAATTTGATGGCAGCCTCACTTTTGTGGGCCTTTAAGAGGGACCTAGGGGTTATAATAGACCATCCAGGTAAAGTGAGTGAGCAAGTCTAGGTAGCAGTGAAAAAGGTAAATGCAATGTTAGGTATGATAAAAAGAAATATTAAACAAGAGCAAGGAAGTCATAGTCAAACTGTATAAAGTATTGGTTAGACCTAGATTGGAGTACTGTGTACAGGTGTGGAGTCCTTATCATAGAGGCGATAAAAACATGCTGGAAAGGATTCAAAGAAGAGTGACAAAAGCTGATAGTGGGATTCCAGAATTACAGTTATGAGGAAAGACTCAGAAAAACCGGCCTACTGTGTCTCGAAGAGAGAAGAATTTGTGGTGACTTAATACAGGTTTATAAGATGATCAGAGGAACGGATAAATTAGACTATAACAAGTTTTTCAAAGTACAGGCGTTAACAAGAACAAGAGGGCATAGCTACACATTAACTAAAGAAAGGTCCAAATTAGATACTTGGAAATATTTCTTTTGAGAGTGGTGAATGCTTGGAATGCATTGCCACAGGAAATAGTGTAGGCAGGGTCAATTAGAATAAAATGAATGCGCGCAGTTATTTTTAGATCAATCGAAGTAAAAGAAACGTTGTATACAGACTCTGCAGAATCTTCTAAACCAGTATAAAGAAGTTAAGTGTCAAGCTTTACACTGTTATGTCATTGATGGTGGCCTTAGCTGTGTTGTATGGACGACCTGTTATGTGCTGCTGCAGTGGTGGATTCTGTACTATTTTGTTTTACATTATGAGGTTGTCAACCACATGTACGATCTTTGTTAAAAAGGTGAACTGTAGTTTCATAGCAGACACTGCTGTAGGGGATGAAGTGTTGGAGACTTCATAATACTAGGCCTCGGCTTATTTTTTTTTAATGGTGTGGCCAGTTCCCTTCCTAGCTGCTTATCACCCCCTAACAGTTGTTGTTGTTACGGATCCAGCAGCATTATCGCTCTCGCCCTTCCCCCAATACCATGTTTATCAGTAAACCAGGTATCCATATATAGCTGATTACCTGGAGCAATAACAAATTTAGAACCTGGTACCTCGGCTGTGATAAGCGACCACTCTAACCACCCTACTACTCATTATCTGGCATCAATGAAATATCTAGTCTGCGCAGTTGTTCTGTTCTTCCCATTCCGAGGTTGCCTTAGAAATCGTGTGTCAGGGCCAACGAACCAGATCTGCCAAGACCCTTCTACACCTCCACACGGTGATCCTAGATAACAAGCTGCAAAGGAGCAGACTGGCTACGGAGAAGGGATCGAAGAGGGAAAACTAACTCAGTACCCAAAAATTCCTGCTGAAGTCGGATCTGTCTGGTCGAAAGGTGCAAATATCGCAGTTAAGCTGTAAACTACGACACAACGCATTCCGTTTTCCAGTATACATCTTGCTACTTGCAAAACCCTTTTCAGAGCTTGGTAGTGGGAGTTTGAGAATGAACGGCGAAGACGAAATCTCGTGAGGTATGTTTAGAATTATAGTCATGAATAAATTGGGCCTGGTATAAGGCATGGCACATTAACTATTCATTTGAGAAACATCATAGTCATGTACTTTGTCACTCCGGACAACAAAGTATAGATCAATTTGGTGGACCCCATCTATCGTTTAGGGAATCCTAGATCAATTTGGTTGACCCTAACTAGCTTTTAGGGGATTCTGGATCCATTTGGTTGACCATAACTAGCTTTTAGGGGATCCCGGATCCATTTGGTTGACCATAACTAGCTTTTAGGGGATCCCGGATCCATTTGGTTGACCCTAACCAGCTTTTAGGGGATCCCGGATCCATTTGGTTGACCATAACTAGCTTTTAGGGGATCCCGGATCCATTTGGTTGAGCCTAACCAGCTTTTAGGGGATCCCGGATCAATTTGGTTGACCCTAACCAGCTTTTAGGGGATCCCGGATCCATTTGATTGACCCTAACTAGCTTTTAGGGGTTCTCTATCCATTTGATTGCAGCGTGATTTCAGAAGCAATGATTTTTACACAGCTAGGTTGCAACCCATCACAATGTTCCCAAGCCACCTGTCATGCCCTGGAGGTTAACAATGGTCCCACTCAGATTTTGAGGTTAGTCCGCTGAGGAACTGTTGATCACCTGTTTTGCGAGCAAACAGCTGGAACCGATCTTTCAATGAAGCATTTATTGCTGCCACCAAGCGAAGTACCTGTTCTTCTTGTGCGAAGGACCGCTGCTGGGTCATTACGTGCAGACACTAACTTTATTAACTCATTCATTCCCTTCACCTGCGTCACTAGCTAGCTCACCCCAAGCAGGTTCTTGAGACAGTGACATAGCTGGACCACGGATAAGACCCTGGACTGTACTAGTTCTGAGTTAGCTGTTGAATGCCAGCCGACGTAGATAATGACAGGGAAAGGCATCGCCGCAAAATTGGGGTGGTCCACAAGAATGGTGAAGCCATCTTCCTAGCTTGGCCGTCAAACCGACTAGCAGTCACAGCCTCGCTCAACCTGGGCCAACTGCAGTCCCACTTCATGATAGTTTTTTTTTGTCCATCACAAGTGATGAAGACCACTCTCTTTGTTCAGCCGTGTGGACAGTCGTATCTCTTGCTGTGTCCGCTGAAATGGGTGACTTGCGCTGTGATTTGGATTAAAGTGAGGAAGAAACTGCGCCTTTTGTCAACCTCACTCACAGAGCCTAAGCTACCTTTTGCCAGTGGCAAGACATTCATCGAGACGACTGGAGATAGCATAGGATGCAGATTTTGCCTCAGGGTTACCACCGAAGCCTTTCCGTAAACATGTAACCCGCAGGGTAGAAAGGTGGGAAGGCATCTAACGCAGTTTGTCGTGCCTTTTCGATAACCACAAGAGGTCGTATGGACAACACTCAGCGTGTGAGTGAGTCTGGCATCTCTCCCCAGCTGTATTCAGTTCATCATAGTAGCATCTAAAATTCCCACACGCCAAATTCGTGAAGGTGAACCGGCAGAACTAACCCGTGAGATACGACACAGGTATAACTAGTTTAAGCGTAGTGCCATTCAGCCGGCGTCCAGACCAGGATAAACGGATGGAAGAAATCACAAAAAAAAGAACGAAATAACAAGTCCAGACGGAAAACAACTCCACGTATCCGTGAACACAAGTGTAAGTCGTCGACTAGTGTGAATTCCAGGCAAATCCGTGGTCTTGCGGCATCCATAATGATCCAAAACAGTAGAGAAATGTAGACTCGCAGCCAGTTACGGCGCCATCTTTGTCCCGCTTCGTAGCCTTACCAAATCCTCCTAGACAATCCTTTTCCCGAAGTTACAGATCCAATTTGCTGACTTCCCTCCCCTTACAAAACACACCGGGGTATAAAAAATAATTTATGTGTTGCGCTTTAGGGTGAATCCACGATAGTGTCCTAATTGATCACAGATGTTTATGAATAATATAGTGCAATGAAGATAATGTTTATGTGCCGTTTAACAAGCTAAGATTAACCCTTTACAGTCTGGCCTATTGATTAGATTTGTCTCAACCCTTTACAGTCTGGCCTATTGATTAGATTTGTCTCAACCCTTTACAGTCCAGCCAAAGTGATTAGATTTGTGTCTCAACCCTTTACAGTCCAGTCAAAGTGATTAGATTTGTGTCTCAACCCTTTACAGTCCAGCCAAAGTGATTAGATTTGTATCCTAACCCTTTACAGTCCTACAACAGTGATTAGATTTGTGTCTTAACCCTTTACAGTTCACCCAAAGTGATTCGATTTGTGTCTCAATCCTTTACAGTCCAGCCAAAATGATTAGATTTGTGTCTCAACCCTTTACAGTCCAGCCAAAGTGATTAGATTTGTATCCTAACCCTTTACAGTCCTACAAAAGTGATTAGATTTGTGTCTTAACCCTTTACAGTTCAACCAAAGTGATTCGATTTGTGTCTCGACCCTTTACAGTCCATTCAAAGTGATTTAGGTTTGTGTGTCCACCCCTTTACAGTCCAGCCTAATTGATTAGATTTGTGTCTTAACTCTTTACAGTCCTACCAAAGTGATTTGATTTGTTTCTTAACCCTTTACACTCCTACCAAAGTGATTAGATTTGTATCTTAACCCTTTACAATCCTACCAAAGTGATTAAATTTGTGTCTTAACCCTTTACAGTCCTACTAAAGTGATTTGATTTGTATCTTAACCTTTGACAGGCCGGCTTAATCATAAGATTCGTGTCTTAAGAAACAAATCTAATATATCAGGCTGTGCTGTAAAGGGTTAACGAGTTATCTGGCTCTGTAAGTGGCTCATGACTAATTGGTTATCTGCGAGTTTAGTCTGAGTCACATTAGTGACTCACCTACAATACTCATACTGTGAATTGGTTGTCTCAGATACCATTCGTTAACAAATTGAAAGTTGGATACGCAGACAAACATTAGATGTTCTCCTTGTCTGCTGACTGCACAAGAGGAGTGAAGTGACAGCATCATCTTTACCAACCTAACTTTGGGATACCCTACGGGATGAAGCAGTAATCCTGAGGTGGGCCACATAGATTATGAGGGAAAAAGATTTGGTTTTTAAAGAACGAATAATGAAGCAGAAGTGATTCATCTTACAGTAGAGGTCTCCAATATGTGGTCCATATACAACATTTAACCCTCCAAGTCTTACCCTGTGGTAGATACTATGTGTGACAATCTGCAGTAAGTGACATGACACAATGTGCAATACGTAATATCACACAAATTGCAAGTGACATCGCACAAATTGCAATAAGTGACATCACACAATGTGCAATAAGTAACATGACACAGTGTGCAATAGGTGACATGACACAATGTGCAATAAGTGACATCACACAAATTGCAATAAGTGACATCACACAATGTGCAATAAGTGACATGACACAGTATGCAATAGGTGACATGACACAATGTGCAATAAGTGACATCACACAAATTGCAATAAGTGACATCACACAATGTGCAATAAGTGACATGACACAGTATGCAATAGGTGACATGACACAATGTGCATGAGGGATAATAAGCTGAAGAAGGACGTTAAACTAAAATAGACAATATTAATGTTTCTATGAGAACATACATTGGTTTCTATAGAACATACATAGGTTTCTATGGGATATACATTTATTTCTATAGGGCATACATTGATTTCTATAGGACATACGTGGATTTCTATAGGACATACGTTTGCAACAGTTGTTAACTCTCAAGTAACCACATCCATTTCCTTTCTCCCATAAAGCTGGCTCCTGCTGTCTCAGACTTATCTCATAAATTTGGTGTCCTGCTGTCCCAGACTTCTCCCATAAAGCTGGCTCCTGCTGTCTCAGACTTCTCTCATAAACTTGGTGTCCTGCTGTTCCAGACTTCTCCCATAAAGCTAGCTCCTGCTGTCTCAGACTTCTCTCATAAACTTGGTGTCCTGCTGTCCCAGACTTCTCCCATAAAGCTGGCTCCTGCTGTCTCAGACTTATCTCATAAATTTGGTGTCCTGCTGTCCCAGACTTCTCCCATAAAGCTGGCTCCTGCTGTATCAGACTTATCTCATAAATTTGGTGTCATGCTGTCCCAGACTTCTCTCATAAACCTGGTCTCCTGCTGTCTTAGACTTCTCACTTCCACATAGTGTTCCTGGAAACTGGATGTGTTACAGCAGCCTGGTCAACGAAGTGAGGATCGACAATAAGATCATCAATGGTGATGAAGTCATTGAAAATCCTCACATTCCACTACCGCCAGAGGGACCCAAGTTCACCTTCTTCAGTCAGCCTTGAGATTTTCTTCTTCTTGTGCTTGCTCATTGATCTTTACACTATGAGACGAGTTTCCATGATGAACTCAACCATTGCGTGGAGGCACTTAACTCCTTACAGCTGAGTTTAGTGTTGAAATATTTGCTAAGGACTGAAAATCACATTGAATACAAGGGGCTTGTCATAAGTCGTTACCCTGGCCATGAAGGAGTAGGAGGAGAAAGTGGAAATTTGGCACATTGCTTATTCCTTCTCAATGTAGCCACCACCGAATTTATACGTTTCTGTCATCTCTGTGTGACCTTGAAAAGACCTTCAGAATAAAGTAACCTATTTTTCAAACTAAACCAGTTATCACAACCCAGTGTGACATCTTTGTCAATGTCACAATGATTTCCTTTCAGCTGTTTTTTCAAGTTTTGGGAAAAGAAAAAATCTGGGTCATAATGGTGAACAAGTCTCATCTTCTGTCACAATGGTCGGCAACATGTTTTTCGACAGACACATTTTGAGCAACTGACCACAGTAATTAACCCTCGTTTGTTTCTGTTCATATGTCAGCGGACAGAGGGCACACACTTTTCAGTCTGTTGTGTAAAATTTGAAAAACTGTACTTTCATTCAGTTTTTCTGACCTAGATATCTTGTCATTTTCCTATCCTGGTCAATGATTTTTTTCACTCTTGCAGCATTTTCATGGCTGCATTCTGAAGATGATCAGCAACATGGGAACGCCCACACTTAAACTGCCTACACCAGTTTTTTACAGAAGTAAACGAAGGACAGCATTCCTCAAACACTGGTTCCATCTCCCTGTGTATTTCTGTAGGTGTTTTTCAGGTAGCTGCAACATCAAGAATTATATCACAGTTCTGGCCCCTGATTTCTCCATTGTTCTGACAAACCATTAGAGTGGCAAATCCGGTCAATAAGGTGTGTTGCGCCATGCACCATACCGGGTAAACCCGTCAAGGAGCGAAATTCAGACTTCTCAAGTCCAGTACAAATTGAATGAGTTACATATGTGCCAAATTTCAACTTTCTCCTCCTACTTCTTCATAGTAGGGTAACGACTTATGACAAGGCCCTTGTGTACTGATGGCAACCAGTGATTCACAGCTGGTTGCTTGTTTCAGGGCCTGTAACTAGAGCTGACCAAGACCTTATTCCGCCTCCAAATGGCAACCCAAGAAACTGCCTGCACTAGTGCAGTCTGACTAAAGAGAACAGGAAACACAGTGGGAAGGCAAACCAGGTACCCAAAAAAGCCAGCTAAAACCAGATGTGTAGGGCTGAAAGGTGCAGAAATCACAGCCTTTCTGTAAACTGTGTCACAATGTTGTTTTTAGGACGAATGTCGTAGAAGAATAATGTGGTCGATGACAGTCTTCCTCAACTGGCTATAAAGAGGTAAGGTCAAGGTGGGTTCCATGGCAACAATTGCTGTCGGGGATGAAGATAACTCTTCAAGGACTAAGCCACAGCCTATGTGAGGTGGGCTGGCCAGTTATCCTCGTTACTGTTTATACTTTCCCCAACTCATACACTAGGTACCCATTTACAGCTGGGTCGACTGGAGGAGCGGTCGTACCAGGAACGAATCATGTCCTGATTTTTTCTGTCTGTCCATGATTTCGAACCCTGTTGTGCTGTAATCCCAGTCTTAACAAGGAACCTCACTGTCGACTAAGCTCATCATTGGCTCTTTCCGTCTTGTCAGACGATAATAATTGTGCTTTGAAAGAAAGGTATGTAACTACAGTCCATGACGGTAACGAATATGACACGTAAGACCAATCCGAGCAGAGAAGCGTCCTCCACAGTGTGTGCAAGGAAAGTCAAAACCGTCTGCGTCATCACATGGTGTGGAGTGTCTTCTCAAACACTGAGTCTTCAGCCTATCAGCAATCAGTATCTCCTGTGTCTGTATTCCGTGCTTAATCCTGCCCCTCCATGTAACACGATCCATGGCATCCTGTTCCCATGATTCCAAATCGATGCCTGCGTCATTCATTTCCCGCTTGCATACATCCTTGTACCGAAGTAGTGGTCAACCGCAAGACCTTTTCCCCAACTGTCGACTAAGCTACACACTCCACAAATAGGACAGTCCTGTAGTCCACATGTGCACAGTATTGTCTTCAGGATATAATAAAAGCCACTGTAACCCGCTATCAACGAAACATCAAGTTTGAAAATCTCAGCACAAGTTGTTTCGACCAACAACACAATTGCAGCTCTGCCGATTGTCAGGGTACCATACTCAAGTTGTCCTACGGCGACGACGTGATTAAAACCGCTAATGATGCTTGCTCATATCACATACCAAGCGTACAACCTCTTTGATTGCCTCAGTGGTGATATATATTTTTGGTAACTTTAGATTCACATATGTTTACAATATTGTGTTTTATCTTGTGAATGTTGACCTGTTTGGGCATGAACGTACAGACATATCAGATTGTGCATACGTCTGTGAGAAAGAGCCATGCTGGCATGTGTGTATATGGAGGGCAATAGACGGCAGCTTTTCTCAGACCAGTTAAAGAATCACCTTTTGAGGGCTGGGCTATGAGAACTTAATAAGACAATGAAAACAATTTCCTCCCCAAAATATTTATTGAGTACTGGTAGCGATTGTTAATAAACCTCATCCATTAATTTAAATATTTAAGTTTATTAACCATTACTGAACTATCAGCAGAAAAATTTGTATGGGGCATTGTCTCTGTACACACACCAGTGTAATCATTGCATTATCACCAGTTTTTGCTATAGAAACGGCTGAATTGAAAATAAAGCAACTTCCTGCTGTCTTGAAAACAACAAAATGACTAGATTAACTTTAAACAATTTTAAAACAATTTTTTTCTCTGATTCACATGGATTTGGAAATTTATTCAATTATTGATTGTGATGAAGTTAAGTTGTTGCAACATATTTTTCTGAGATAGTTCTGTTTAGTTTGTTTATGTAGATATTATAAATACGTTTGTAGTGGAAACTAACAGATATGCCGATCTGGTTAGGAACACTACCAGAGCTTTGCGGCAATTTCATGGATTTACAAGACAGCTGGTGTACCTAAAAACGGGCAAGTCTAAATGTCTGTGACGTACCGGTAATAACAAAAATGGGTCAGTCTAAATGTTTATGATGTACCAGCAATAACAGAAATGGGTCAGGCTAGATCTTTGTGACCCACCAGTAATAACAAAAATGGGCCAGGCTAGATCTTTGTGACGTACCGGTAATAACAAAAATTGGCAAGTCTAAATGTTTGTGACATACTGGCAATAACAAACATGGCTCAGTCTAAATGTTTGTGACGTAACGGAAATTACAAAAAATAGGCAAGTTTAAATGTCTGTGACGTACTGGTAATAACAAAAATGTAGAAACTAGAAGGTTAATGAGTTTTTCAAATAAAAACAGTTATTCTGAATTTATTGCAGTGACGACAGATTTAATCAGCTTGCTTGATCTGACATACAGCTATGCATGGTATGATCAAAATGTACCAGGATTGGATTTATTTTAAAAATATAATACAAGAGTTACAGATTTGCAAGTTTCTTGCCTTCTAAGTAGTCTTTTTCAAGGGACATTTTAATTTTGGGATGAGAAAAAAGTCACAGGGAGCAAGATCTGGCAAATAAGGGGGTTGGCAAACCTGTGGAATGTGTTTGCTTAGCAAGAAACTGCTGCACAAGTTGTGATGTATGTGCAGGTGCGTTATCATGATGGAGTTGCCATTCAAAATTCTCCACTCTCATGTAACACATACTTTTTGCAATGAAGCGTGTTCCTTAAATACCACAAAACTCTACAGTTTTGTACTATGTTGATTGTCTAGCTTTATAAAGCATATTCATAATGCACAATTCCCTTTTGATAAACGAACATAACAGCATCGCCTTAATATTGCCGAGGCTCTGTTATGCTTTTTTTGGTCTAGGTGAGTTTGGGGTCTTCTACTGTGAAGACTGGTATTACTTTCAGGGTCATACCCATAAACTGACGATTCATCACTAGTTATGAATGCTTTTAAAAAGTTGTCATCATTTTCGATGCACTTCAGGAAGTCATGAGCAACTGAATATGGAACCTGTTTCCGCTGAACATCTGCTGTAAAATTGCCCAATGTATGAGGACCAGAGAAAGCACATGTAGCCATCACCAGTGACAACACTAGACAAGCTCTATGGCAGTGTCAACAGCCTCAGGATGACAGCTGCTTTCTTCGAACAAATTCAAGTTGACGTCTATCTGGGGCTGGACTCTCATCCAGTATTCGTACAGTGATCTCAGTCCCGCCAGACGGGAGTGAGAGCGCTGCCTGCCTAACACGCTCGCCCGCCTTTCCCCGCACTGTAGCGGGACCAATTTTGTGGAGTCGTACCGTTACTGTGGTCCGTATCGAGAAGCTATGTCAGTCCGTGGTGGTTATGAGAAGGCGTATAGCCGATCTCGACAGTTCGTCTCGCTGGTGGTCATTCTCTCGCAAAAAGCTTTTGACCGGCAAATGGAAATCAGGAATCGTGCCTAAAGGCTCTGTCCTCGCCCGTCCAACCCGTCGGAGAAGGGCAGGCTGGCAGGCAAAAATCGTCTCCAGTCCCAGTGAAAATAATCGCCGGGGCTGTTGGGATCCGTTCTGCACAGAGCGCTGCCATCCCTCCTTGAGCGAGACCAGTCAGTCAGTCAGTTGGTGTGTGTAAGGGCCCCTGTCAGGCGGTCCTAGGTCGACGGAGTGAGGGACGGAACAACCGTCCGTCCGTCAGTCTGTCCCCGAGGCCGTCCTGGTGAGGCTTTTTACACATCCATCCTTCTTTCCATCGCCGACCGGTGTGTGTGGTTCGTACGTCTCCGACAGATATCTGGTTGATCCTGCCAGTAGTCATATGCTTATCTCAAAGATTAAGCCATGCATGTCTGAGTTCACACTGTCTCACGGTGAAACCGCGAATGGCTCATTAAATCAGTCAAGGTTCCTTAGATGACACGATCCTACTTGGATAACTGTGGCAATTCTAGAGCTAATACATGCTTACCAAGCTCCGACCCTCGCGGAAAGAGCGCTTTTATTAGTTCAAAACCGTTGTTTCCTCTCGCAGGGTTTGCAGCTTCCCCACTGATGACTCTGCATAACTTTGTGCTGATCGCATGGCCTCATGTGCCGGCAACGCATCTTTAAAATGTGTGCCCTATCAAATGTCGATGGTACATGACATGCCTACCATGTTTGTAACGGGTAACGGGGAATCAGGGTTCGATTCCGGAGAGGGAGCATGAGAAATGGCTACCACATCCAAGGAAGGCAGCAGGCGCGCAATTTACCCACTCCCGGCACGGGGAGGTAGTGACGAAAAATAACAATACGGGACTCTTTCAAGGCCCCGTAATTGGAATGAGTACACTTTAAACCCTTTAACGAGGATCTATTGGAGGGCAAGTCTGGTGCCAGCAGCCGCGGTAATTCCAGCTCCAATAGCGTATATTAAAGTTGTTGCAGTTAAAAAGCTCGTAGTTGGTTCACTGCCCGTTGTCTCCTGTCCTACCGTCTGCCGGCTCTCTCCCGCGGGTGCTCTTCGTTGAGCGTCCCGGGTAGCCGGCGCGTTTACTTTGAAAAAATTAGAGTGTTCAAAGCAGGCCTCGGCTGCCTGAATAATGGTGCATGGAATAATGGAATAGGACCTCGGTTCTATTTTGTTGGTCTTCGGAACTGGAGGTAATGATTAACGGGGACAAACGGGGGCATTCATATTGCGGCGTTAGAGGTAAAATTCTTGGATCGCCGCAAGACGAGCTACTGCGAAAGCATTTGTCAAGAATGTTTTCATTAATCAAGAACGAAAGTCAGAGGCGCGAAGACGATCAGATACCGTCGTAGTTCTGACCATAAACGATGCCGACTAGTGATCCGCAGGAGTTGCTTCGATGACTCTGCGGGCAGCTTCCGGGAAACCAAAGTGTTTGGGTTCCGGGGGAAGTATGGTTGCAAAGCTGAAACTTAAAGGAATTGACGGAAGGGCACCACCAGGAGTGGAGCCTGCGGCTTAATTTGAGTCAACACTGAAATGATTGACAGGCCGAGAGCACTTCTGTTGGGTCTAATTAGGAATGGGTACTGGAATTAGACCCTCGGAAATCCGGGGCTTAGCTCTCTGTGGCTCGATTGGCCCACATTCAGTGTTCGATAAAGGAATTAACGGAGAGCATTTTCGTTGGGTCTAATAGGGAATGTGTGCTGGAATTGGACCCACAGAAGACGGGTCAGTTTTACCCTCTAAATGAAAGAGCGTTGCTACGGTAATCCTGCTCAACACTAGAGAAATCGCAGGTTTTAGACACTTGGTCATTGACTGACTAAAAAGCCCTCTATTGATTCGTTGGGTCTAATAGTGAACGGGTGCTGATATTAGACCCTCGGAAGACAGGTCAGTTTTACCCTACAAATGACAGAGCGTTGCTACGGTAATCCTGCTCAATTCGAGAGGAGTCGCATACATTTGTCCACGTACTAGGCTCATAAACCAATGGTGCAAGGCTACCATGTGAGGGATTACGGCCGAACGCCTCTAAGCCGGAATCCCGGCCTAAATATCCGCACCACTGCGATGGGAGGCTGCGATATTGTTGGGACCTATGGCTCGCGTCTCAGCCCGACCCGGTCGAGCCGCAGAAAGAGGTCTCTGCTGTCCGTCGATCAAAGCGGGCGGGAAGCTGCTCGATATCCACCCCATACGGCGATGAGGTGTGAAACCACTAGTAGAAGACTTAGTTCTCGGTCGGGGTGTCGTAAGCAGTAGATCAGCTACCTCACTGCGAACTGCTGAGACTCAACCCTTGACCATGATTTATGTCCGCACACCAGGCAAACAACATCTCCGTGCCATGACCAGGCTTGTCCATTGGTTAAATGCACTCCTTCGAGAGGAATCGCAGGTCGCTGACATTTGGTCCACGTGCTTGGCTGATAAGCCAATGGTTTCGAAGCTACCATCTGAAGGACTACGGCCGAACGCCTCTAAGCCAGAATCCCGCCGTAAATCTCAGCACTGCTGTGATGGGAGGCTACGATATGGTTGGGACCTGGGGATCGCGTCTCAGCCCGGCCCGCTCGAGCCGCAGAAATGCACCTGGTTAAATGCACTCCTGCCTCGCTCTTTACCTCTGTCTGCTATCAATCATCCCAATGGACGCAGAAGAGATGCAGTCCAGCGGACATTGCACCTCTGCCCTATTGTGACAACCTCCCAGGTGACGGGGAATGCTAAGTGTGCCATCACTGCAGATGAGCCGAGAAAATAAAGGGAGCAAAGAGATACCTCACTCACATGCATATGCCATGTTTCTGGTAGGACGTGACGATCCTGAGACAGTTACACTGGACTGTTCCGGGATAGTACAAACTAGTACATAGTCCATCATATCATATCATTGCCAAACGCTATAGACACGAGTGGGGAAGACTCGATAGTCCTGCAAGACAACTTCCCTAAGAGAGACTACTCTGACCAAAAACAACTGGGGACAGCCAAAGGCTAAGGGAATCCCTACAGAAACGCCTGTTGAAATCGGATGCAATGAGCCACAGGCTTAACAAAATAAAACAGTGCAACGTATATCGCTGTAAACAGCGTACGATGAAGAAGAAGAAGAAGAAGTTGACGTCTGACAGCGTACGAATAAGAAGAAGAATAACCTCTTTCTTGTCAGCTGAAATCAATTTGGGAATCAAATTTGTATGAGATGAGTCTCATACCTAAATCGTCCGTAAGAATGAGCTGAATATAAATGTATGTCTTCAGACAACTCACGAATTGTGATTCAGCAATTTCCCAGCATAGATGCATGGACAAGTTTGACATTCTTTTAACCTTTTGTGGTATCAGGCCTCCCAGACCATTCGTCACTCTCAATACTTTCATGACTATGTTTATACCACTCTTAAACTTGTAAGCAACTCATACAATCCTCCTTGCAGACTCTCTGTAACCATAAGCATGTATCTTTACATGTTTCAACATGTCCTTGACAAAATCTAATGCAAATACGTTGATTTATTTTTTCTGCCATGCCAATGCGATGAATGAGTTTGCACAGATAAGGACAAAGTACTACTACAAACAAACCGGATGAACTGGGCAGATGTGACTCTGACTACATGCACATTAGGTTCAGACATCACCCTATATTTAGCAACTTCTGGCTGTATCCCACTATTCTCAAATTATGATTCCAATCTAGATACTTTTTTAATCGCAACTCGTATGTTTACCATCCCTGATGTAGGTTATGTGTGTACGCAGGAACACCCCTGTTAGTGCTCTAAATACATTTCCTTGAAAAAGACGCACTAAAAAACAAAGCTGTAGACAAAAATCCATTGCAGACTCACCCTCACAGACATCATAGATGTCTTGAAGAGTTGCAGTTTTCTTGTTCAATCAACGTCTCTGACCTCAAACCAGGTACATTTACCATGAGAGCGGGAGTTCTACCTTTACACTACACAGACACTCTTAGCTGTCCGTGTTCCACAGGCATTTAGTAGGACTGGTTTCTTATTGAAGCTAACCAGTGTCATTTGGTTTCTCTGAGAGTCTGTTGCAATATTTCCATGTTGGATGTAGAGCACAGGTTGGGAACCTTCTTCTGTACAGGGGCTGGAGCTCGTGTCTGAGTGGACCGTGGGTCATGTTCATCTAAAGATAATAGATGAAGGTAGTATCGATTTCTCTTTTCTCACTCATTTGCTTTTGATTCTCAGAAGGAGTGTGTTGCGCAGTATTTTTTGAACTTATGGCATAGTTCATCCAATTTCAGTATGCTTTTTAAAAATAGATTTGCTTTCAATATAATAATAATGTTCGTCTAGGCGTCAAAGGCCTTTTGCTTTGATTGGCCATTAAGATGTCTAACTGCTGAGGCTATGTTCATGTGTAGTGTGTCGATCAAAATTCCTACAGACTTCCCAGGTGGAGCCTAGTACTCCAGTGATTTGGGACGAAGGCTGTGGGGAGTGTGTGTTGGATCAACGTTTGTGTCATGGTTTCTTTGTCTATCCGGGTCTAACTCCTTGTATCTTCGCGTTCTGCCCCTGAGACCTCTAGATTGTGTCCACCTTCGGTCAGAGTGACCCTTGCTGTGCTGAGAATACAAAGTTGGGAGAGGTATCATGTAACTTCCGGTGGAGGAGGGCAGGAGGAAGGCGGCTTCAATCCGAACAGGGAGGCCCTTGACTAGTGCTAATCTGGATTGAATTCTGGGGTGCAGTCAAGTGGAACGTTGAATTCCATCTTGGACTGGTGTCCCATAGTTTAAGCCAGGCATGAAATGCAGCATAACAAATAGGAGAACCGACCGAAAGCACATACATGTCACAGAATAAAGTCCTTGATACCACTTGGTGAAGGAGTTGTGAATTATAATCCAAACAGGAACCAGCAAACATCAGAAAACGACACAAACACCGGAGCGAGTCGAGAGCGCAGCCATTCAGGAGCAGCCATCTTACTTCCTATCAATGTGGAATGTAAAAAAAAACAACTGTTGTACGACTCTATTCAAATTGTTGATGAAGTCGATGGGCGAAGACTACAGGCCGCTTCGCCACTGCTGTTGCCACCTTGTGTGCTGGGTATGTTTGTTTATTTCACCCCTAACAGAAAAACATCATATGCCTTACCAAGGGTTTAATCTGCTGCCCTCCATGTTAGCAGGCAGACATCGGAACCATTAAGCCACATGCTTCTCCATATGGGACTACCTTGCTGAATTCAAATAAATTAATGTTTGGATTGTGAGCTGTGGAACTAATCACCTCGCTACGCATTTCACTGGATAATAATAATAAAACAACCGTATCCACAATTTTATAAACAGCGCTCATCTTCTTCTTCTTCTTTGTTAGCTCTCAATCTCCCGCTACCAAGCCCTGAAAAAAACTTTGCAAGTAGCGCAATGTAGTCCAGAGAACGGAATGCGTTGTGTCGTAGTTTACAGCTTGACTGCGATATTTGCACCTTTCGGTCCAACACATCCGACTTCAGCAACCAATTTTCGAGTCCTGGGTTAGCATTCCCTCTTCGATCCCTTCTCCTTAGCCAGTCTGCTCTGTTGCAGCCTGTTATTCAGGATCACCACGTGGAGGTGTAGAAGGGTCTTGGCAGCTCTGGTTCGCTGGCTCTGACGCTAGCAGTCAGCTATGGGTCGATGACCGCTGCAGCTCATGCGCTGCCATTTACTCTAAATGAAGCATAAGGCCACCACTACAGCTAGTCTCTTTACAGGAAGTCTGTGTCTAAGCACTTGCAGTGGTGGCTTCATGGCAATACTGTTATATGATGGGGTTGCTAGCCCATTCACCTTGTGCAATGTGTTTATGTTGGTTACAGTGGTCCTTTTTTCCAGGCCATGTTCCAGTCTGATGAAACTATAAATATATTTTCACGTGTTGGCAAATTGATATGATTAATTACAATGCTGTGGTTTGATATCAGGATATCAGGCCTTGTTTACACACTTGGGGCCCAAGATGTAACACAAGGAATAAGCTGAAAGCAGCCAGAGGGTCATAGCTGATTACTCGCACCAGGGTCAGCGAACTAGAGCTGACCAAGGTCCTGTTCTGTCTCATCATCAAGTGGTGGCCCTGGAAAAAGGCTTGGATTGAACACAGAGAATAAGCTGGCAACTGCCAGAGGGTCATAGCTGGATGCTTGCTTCAGGGTCAGCAAACTAGATCTGACCAAGGTCCTGTTCTGTCTCCAAGTGGTGGCCCTGGAAAAAGGCTGGACTAGTGTAGTCTGGCTACGGGAATAGAGATCACAGTGGGATGGCAAACATGATATGCAAAAGCTGAAAATGGAGTGAGGTTGAAAGACATCGATATCCCACCCTTGCTGCAAACTATAACACATCCTGGTCAGGAACATTGCCAAAGAAAAAGACAAAATATATACTTGAATTATTATTTAAGATCGCCATGGTCCGAGGGATAAGATAATTAGTTTTGTTATTATAGGCTGTATAGTTTTGGCTGGTAGGCGGGATTTGGGGCAAGGCCCCCTAGGTTGCTGAGCTCTGATTGACAGAACAGTGTGCTCTGGGTGTGTCTACTGTTTTTATTATTTCTATTTAGAAAGACAATGTCTTGGAAATAATTATGTTTGTGTATGTTTTGCTCTCAGCACAAATGATTTTTGTTGTTTTTTTCATTTCTGGTATTAAATATACTGTCCAAATATTTGCTGGAATCTGTCTCATTGATTGCTCATCTGTTTTAGTGTATTGTATTTGTCTTTATGTAATATAAAGAGAAAGAGAGTGTGTTATTGTGATTACGTAGTTTATTTCTCTCTTGTGGGTTATTGTTCTTGTCGTGGAGAACAAGCAATGCAATATAATAAAGACTTCAGCCCAGGCTTCAACCTCAAGGCCGAATGTTCCTTCTAGGCCATTAAGTACAGCTTTTTGAATGAATCCACATTTTACAGAACAAATCCCTTTTTTTAATTGATATTCTTTTGTTCTTGTTTTTTTTAAAAATTGTAATCTGCTGCTGTTGTTAATTCCCACAATGAGTAAGTTTACTCTTTTGTGTGTCCTGAAAAGGATATTTAGTGGTCGGTTGCGGTAGCTTTCCTCATATTCCGAGTGTGCTGATAAAGATGGACCTGGGTCCTCCAAGCGGCTGTGCTATGCTTGGCTTCATAGGCATGATGCTCATTACTGCGGGGATTCATATCGCTCACCCACCTCGTTCGCCAGACTGCCAAAAATGACAGTCTGTTTCCAGGGAGGACTACAGGGAAGTTGAAGCTGAGGTCTTGGCTAGTATATTTTGCCTGACCATGACACATATGCCTGATAAGATTGTTTTGCATGACCAGACGTTAGTCTTTCTCCCCATTTAAAATCTTAAAATGAACATTTAAAATTCCAAAGAGCGAAAGAAGATTCTGTGAAATAATCCTCCCCTACTGACGGCCACAAATAAAACAGTTAGTGATAACGGCTGTTTGGACACCTTCTATGCTTGTGATTTAGTTCTAATGTAGCTCTAGAGTGTACCTTAACTTCCCTGCCCGACTAGCGTGTGGCCGCATGACTAAGATTTTTACAAAATAAAGTACATTTTTAAGTGCATCTAATTAACGTTTCTTGGTGATCAAGGCTGACTGTTAACATCATGGCCAGCAAACCAGAGCTGCCAAGACGCTCCTACTCCGCTACATAGCGATCCTGCATAATAGGCTGCAACTGGACAGGCTGACTAAGGAGAAGGGATTGAAGAGGCAAGGCTAACTTGGTACTCATAAATGACTGCTGAAGTCGGATGTGTCAGACTGAAAGGTGCAAATATCACAAGTCAAGCTGTAAACTACAACACAACTCATTCTGTTTTCTAGACAACATCCTGCTACTTGCAACGCCATTTTCAAGCGGGAGATTGACAACGAACGAAGAAGACGTTTCTTGAATGAAACCTTACCAGGTTTATAGCTAATTTAATGTCGCCTTATGAGGTTCACAGTTAACTTAATGTGACCTTATTAGGTTTTACAGCTGCTAACGTAATGTGATCTTACTAGGTTCACAGCTAACTTAATGTGACACTAACTTAATGAGACATTATGTTTACAGCTAACATAATGTTGCCTGCCCTATTAGGTTTATAGCGAACTTAAGTAAACCTAATAAGCCCTCATTAAGTTAACTGTAAACTTAACATATATGGACTAAATAATATCAATGTTTTAGCGTCATGAATATTCTAAGATGCATGCGAAAAATCATTTAGATCTAACTGCAGTTTAGTAGAAAATTGCTTCGGACCTTGTTCATGAATTAAAAGACGGACTGTAGTTTAATCTTGTTGTGTTATGGGCATGGCGTCTTGTAGAGTTAACTTTTGGTCTTTCTCTTCTTTATTGTTTTATTTATATGTGGCAATTATTAGCTTTTCTAGTCAATGCGATGTTGTTTGGGTCATCGATACTGACCGATAATCAATATTAATACAGATGTTGGCGGCTATCCCAGAGTAGGGTAAATTTCTTTTTTTTCTCTGTCTTTCAAATATGTAATCAATTTGTGCTGTACGGCGAGTAAATATATCTTACTGACTTGTGTTTTATAATGTACACATTGCTAGGACTGTTATGCCTTCCTTCAAACTCACATCTAACTCTTCTTGCGTTGCTGGCACAGATGACAAAAACGGAATCCATATTTCGCCCAGAAATTATTGCTTGGGTATTTTTTACTAATTTCCTATTACGTTTGTTTTGCCTCACGCTAATCTGCGTTTGATTTAATCCTCTTCGGATTCAGCTTGCCAGCCTTTTAACATGTTTTTTATTGCTCCTATCATGTACTTCATAGCTGTGCTGTTCACTTCTTCCTTGCCTCCAGCCTTGCTGGCGTGCCACATTCTTAGCTCAGAGAATGAAGGGAAGGTCTAAGAGATACAATATGTGCTTTGCGTTGTGTACACAACATAAAACTGTATGAACGCTTTCAAACGAAAGGATTTATCTACCTGAAACCATCTTAGAGACTCAATAAAGCTGACATGTTATGGGAGTAATTTCCCATTTTGATCAAGTTGGCTATTAATACGGGGAATTGTGTCGCCAAGTGTACAGAAAACAGAGCCTTCAGATAGGGAAATTAATCAGACTATGTCGATGATCGACCTGAGTGTAGACGGATAGAAATTGTGTCTGCTGAAGTATTAACTTAACTTAACTTAACTTAACTTCTTTGTACTGGTTTAGAAGACTCTGCAAAGTCCGTATACAACTAGATTCATTTACATTACCTTGCTCTAAAAGCCATGCGCATCCAATTTATTCTTAAATGCATTAATTTTCCCTGCCTCCACTACTTCCTGTGGTAATGCATTCCAAGCATTCACCACTCTCTAACTAAAAAAATATTTCCTAATATTTAATCTGGACCTTTCATTAGTTAATTTGTAGCAATGCCCTCTTGTTCTTGTAGGTGGTTGTATTTGAAAAAAAAAATTGTTATAATATAATTTATCCGTTCCTTTGATTATCTTATAAACCTGTATTAAGTCACCTCGAATTCTTCTCTATTCTAGACAGTGTAGGACGGTTTTTCTGAGTCTTTTCTCATAATTGTAATTCTGGAATCACACTATCAGCTTTGTTGCTCTTTTTTGTATCCTTTCCAGCATGAAAGTGATATATTGTTCAGTATACCTGACTATCGAAATATGGATTTCGTTTCTCTCATCTTGGTATATATATTGCTTAGTATACCTACCTATCCAAATATGGATTCAGTTTCTCTCATCTTGGTATATATATTGTTTAGTATACCTACCTATCTCTCGAAACATGGATTCCGTTTCTCTCATCTTGGTATATATATTGTTCAGTATACCTACCTATCGAAATATGGATTCCGTTTCTCTCATCTTGGTATACATATTGTTCAGTATACCTATCTATCCAAAATATGGATTCCGTTTCTCTCATCTTGGTATACATATTGTTTAGTGGTGTTCAGTTCAGTTCATCCCATAACCCATCAGGTCGTTGGGGCACACATGAAGACACTCCCAAAATCCCACGCCATCCCTCTCTGTCTGTCGCCGCCTGTCGTATCTCACCGGGACGAAGGCCTGACCACTCAGTGATGTTGTCCACCCATCTCTTCCTTGGACGTCCTTGCCCTCTCTGTCCCGGTATGGAACCAAAGAGTATCGAGTTGGTAATTCCGATGGACCTCGCGACGTACCCGCACCAGGCCATCTTTCGTCTTTCGATAGCTGTATAAAGATCTTAAAAAGGACCAATAGCGTCTTCAACTCTCTGACGTATCTCTACGTTCATGACACGATCTTTATATGTAACATTTACGAGTTTTCTAGTTTTCTTTTTCTTTTTTTTTTTTTTTTTTTTTTTTTTTTTTTGTGGTGTAGCAGGAGAAATTTGAAAGTCCAAATCAGACTCCACATTTTGTACATGTTGCGGCCCGTTCAGCTTCTCGATACTAACTAAAGGAGGTGGATCCACTTCGACCATGACTCCTGATAGACAGACATGTAAGTAGGTAGGTAGGTTGATAAATAAGACATGTAAGTAGGTAGGTAGGTTGATCAATAGATATGTAGATATGTAGGTAGGTAGGTAAGCAGGTTGATAAATAGACAGATATGTAGATAGGTAGGTAGGTTGATAAATAGACAGATATGTAGGTAGGTAAGTAGACTGATAAATAGACAGATATGTAGGTAGGTAAGTAGACTGATAAATAGACAGATATGTAGGTAGGTAAGTAGACTGATAAATTGACAGATATGTAGGTATGCAGGTAGGTTGATAGATAGACACATAAGTTAGGTAGGTAGATAGATAGGTAAATACACACATTCGATAAATACATAGATTAGATAGATAGATAGATTCGATATATTCATTAAAAAGATTCTAAAGATAAATAAGTAGATTTGATAATTAAGATACGCGGCTATATAAATGAATAAAAAAATATATAGATTAGATACATCATCATACCATCATAGGCGTCTCAGTCTATGTAGACCATTCGGTGAGTAGCCTCTGCAAGGCCTAAGCCTGGGCGCTGAATATGGAGACAGTGAGCTGCCCAAACTGTAGGATCCTCCTCTCGGCCTCGCTGGTGTAATCCAAAGGAATGCAAAGCATGACGATTTGGCACCAGCTCAGCTGCAGGAGCTGCCTGAATGAGTTCGCAATTTTGAAACCATCCGCTTTAGGTGCTACCACTCTAGATTTTCTGTCTGGGTTTACTCCCATAACCCTACCCTCTCCCAAGATTTGCACAAGGCAGTGGATTTGATACATATATTAGAAACATTCGATAGGCTAGATAGCTAAATTAGATAAATGAATAGGGATCAAGATGCTGAGCAGCGCATGAGCTGCAGTGGTCAGCGACCCATTGCTGACTGCTAGCGTCAGGGCCAGCGAACAATAGCTGCCAAGACCCTTCTACACCTCCACGCGGTGATCCTGGATAACAGGCTGCAGCAGGGCAGACTGGCTAAGGAGAAGGGATCGAAGAGGGAATGCTAACCCGGTACTCAAAAAATGCTTGCTGAAGTCGGATGTGTTGGACCGAAAGGTGCAAATATCGCAGCCAAGCTGTAAACTACAACACAACGCATTCCGTTCTCTGGACTACATTCTGCTACTTACCCTTTCAGGGTTTGGTAGTGGGAGATTGAGAGCGAACGAAGAAGAAGAAGAAGAAGATAAATGAATATATCAAATATATACAATCGCATATCACCTATGCCGTATAACAGGTATACCAACGAAGACCAACCTATTAACACGGAGGTGGCGAAATTCATTTTTATCGACGACACAGCAGTCACAGTCCAAGGAAATGGTTTTGAAGAGGTTAAACACAAACTGATAAGTGGCCTTGGTGCAATTGTCCGATATTTTCACAAAACACGCCTCAAACCACAGCAAAACCCAACTATTTGCTTTCGACCTCAGAAATAGAGAGGCAAAACGAAAACAACAAATGAAATGGCAAAGGCGGAAACTGGAATAGAATACAGCTTCCAAATAGCTGGGTGTAAAGTTGGATCGCACGCTGTCCTATATGATACGCTGTCAGGAAACAAAACGGAAGATACATGCGAGAAATAATATCATCCTAAAATAGACTGACACACGATGGGTAGCACAGCCATATGTCCTCCGAACAATAGGACAAAATGGGTAGCACAGCCATATGTCCTCCGAACATTAGGACAACATTGGCAGTACAGCCATATGTCCTCCGAACATCAGGACAACATGAGTAGCACAGCCATATGTCCTCCGAACATTAGAACAACATGGGTAACAGCCATATGTCCTCCGAACATTAGGACAACATGGGTAGCACAGCCATATGTCCTCCGAACATCAGGACAACATGAGTAGCACAGCCATATGTCCTCCGAACACCAGGACAACATGGGTAGCACAGCCATATGTCCTCCGAACATCAGGACAACATGAGTAGCACAGCCATATGTCCTGCGAACATCAGGACAACATGGGTAGCACATCCATATGTCCTCCGAACATCAGGACAACATGGGTAACACAGCCATATGTCCTCCAAACATCAGGACAACATGGGTAACACATCTATATGTCCTCCAAACATCAGGACAACATGGGTAGCACAGCCATATGTCCTCCAAACATCAGGACAACATGGGTAGCATATCCATATGTCCCCCGAACAACATCACTCGCCGTGTGTTTATTCGTACCTGAGTATGCCAAGCAGTTTGGAAAATAACTTCACATTGTACTTATTGATACATCAAAAATTGAGATTGGCCTGATAGCTTCAGGGTACCTAAAACAAACTTAATTTAACTTGATTGGACTGGACTGGGCTGGGCTGGGCTGGACTGGACTGGACTTGACTTAACTTAGTCTTTATACTGGTTAAGAAGACTCTGCAGAGTCTGTATACACCCAGTTTCATTTACATTTCCTTGTTCTAAAAGCTGTACGCATCCAATCTATTCTTGAATGCATTAATTGTCCATGCACCCACTACTTCCTATGGCAATGCATTCCAAAAGTAAGTCGTGGTGCCTAGGACACGGGAAGTAAGTCGTGGTGCCTAGGATAGGGGAAGTAAGTCGTGGTGCCTAGGACAGGGAAAGTCAGTCGTGGTGCCTAGGACACGGGAAGTAAGTCGTGGTGCCTAGGACACGGGAAGTAAGTCGTGGTGCCTAGGACACGGGAAGTAATTCGGTAAGCTGATTAGACGTCATCCACATGTTGCCAATGACGGCTGTTATTGTTGTTGTTGCTGTTGTTCCATTGTCTACCCTGTATTTATTAGTATCAGTCATGTTTATTCTCATGCACTTCAGTGTCTTTCCTTTTGTCTTATCCATTCTGCCATGTTGAGAGGATAGTGAAGCTAGTGTTTTCAAAATGAAATCCTGTTCAGCTCCCTGTGAAGCATATGTCTTCAGTAAATACACGCGAAGTCATCAAATGTTGACCTGCCCATATTTATTGAAGCTTCTGTGGGTTAACATCTGATTTTTTAAAATGTCTTGCACTGTAACTTTTTGCACTGTCGTCAGCCTCACTCTATCTTCTTGAGCTATCCTGATCCAGTGGCAAGGAATAGTCAAGACGACTGGGGATAGCACAGAATGTAGGTTTTACCTCAGGGTTTACTCATGAAGCCTTTCCTGTTTATCAGGTAGCCCACAAGGCAGTGGAGGACATTAAACATATTTAATTACAGAACAAGTATAAACCATTTGGTTGCTAAGTGCAGTCAACTGGAATGATGACTAACATAGAGTCAGACATAAAAGCATACACACATACATTTTGCAGACATAGCATAGAAAGGAAATGACGCCTCTGGTTAAGACGCCGGGAACATACATGTCTACATACATGTCTACATACATGTCTACATACATGCGTTTACATACATGTCTACATACATGTCTACATAAATGTCTACATACACTTCTACATACATGTCTACATACATGTCTACATACATGCATACATACATGTCTACATACATGTTTACATACATGTCTACATACATGTCTACAAACATGCATACATACATGTCTACATACATGTCTACATACATGTCTATATACATGTCTACATACATGTCTACATACATGTCTACATACATGTCTACAAATATGTCTACATACATGTCTACATACATGTCTACATACATGTCTACATACATGTCTACATACATGTCTACATACATGTCTACATACATGCATACATACATGTCTACAAACATGTCTACATACATGTCTACATACATGTCTACATACATGCGTTTACATACATGTCTACATACATGTCTACATACATGTCTACATACATGCATACATACATGTCTACAAACATGTCTACATACATGTCTACATACATGCATACATACATGTCTACATACATGTCTACATACATGTATACATACATGTCTACATACATGTCTACATACATGTCTACATACATGCATACATACATGTCTACATACATGTCTACATACATGTCTACATACATGCATACATACATGTCTACATACATGTCTACATACATGCATACATACATGTCTACATACATGTCTACATACATGTCTACATACATGCATACATACATGTCTACATACATGTCTATATACATGTCTACATACATGCATACATACATGTCTACATACATGTCTACATACACGTACATACATGTCTACATACATGTCTACATACATGTCTACATACATGTCTACATACATGTCTACATACATGTCTACATACATGCATACATACATGTTTACAAACATGTCTACATACATGTCTACATACATGTCTACATACATGCATACATACATGTCTACATACATGCATACATACATGTCTACATACATGCGTTTACATACATGTCTACATACATGCATACATACATGTCTACATACATGCGTTTACATACATGTCTACATACATGCATACATACATGTCTACATACATGCGTTTACATACATGTCTACATACATGCATACATACATGTCTACATACATGTCTACATACATGCGTTTACATACATGTCTACATACATGCATACATACATGTCTACATACATGCGTTTACATACATGTCTACATACATGCATACATACATGTCTACATACATGCGTTTACATACATGTCAACATACATGCATGCATACATGTCTACATACATGCATACATACATGTCTACATACATGTCTACATACATGCGTTTACATACATGTCTACATACATGTCTACATACATGTCTACATACATGTCTACATACATGTCTACATACATGTCTACATACATGTTTACATACATGTCTACATACATGTCTACATACATGTCTACATACATGTCTACATACATGTCTACATACATGTCTTCATACATGTCTACATACACGTCTACATACATGTCTACATACATGTCTACATACATGCATACATACATGTCTACATACATGTCTACATACATGTATACATACATGTCTACATACATGTCTACGTACATGCATACATACATGTCTACAAACATGTCTACATACATGTCTACATACATGCATACATACATGTCTACATACATGTCTACATACATGTATACATACATGTCTACATACATGTCTACATACATGTCTACATACATGTATACATACATGCATACATACATGCATACATACATGTCTACATACATGTCTACATACATGTCTACATACATGCATACATACATGTCTATATACATGTCTACATACATGCATACATACATGTCTACATACATGTCTACATACATGTCTACATACATGCATACATACATGTCTACATACATGTCTATATACATGTCTACATACATGCATACATACATGTCTACATACATGTCTACATACACGTACATACATGTCTACATACATGTATACATACATGTCTACATACATGTCTACATACATGTCTACATACATGCATACATACATGTCTACAAACATGTCTACATACATGTCTACATACATGTCTACATACATGCATACATACATGTCTACATACATGCATACATACATGTCTACATACATGCGTTTACATACATGTCTACATACATGCATACATACATGTCTACATACATGCGTTTACATACATGTCTACATACATGCATACATACATGTCTACATACATGCGTTTACATACATGTCTACATACATGCATACATACATGTCTACATACATGTCTACATACATGCGTTTACATACATGTCTACATACATGCATACATACATGTCTACATACATGCGTTTACATACATGTCTACATACATGCATACATACATGTCTACATACATGCGTTTACATACATGTCAACATACATGCATGCATACATGTCTACATACATGCATACATACATGTCTACATACATGTCTACATACATGCGTTTACATACATGTCTACATACATGTCTACATACATGTCTACATACATGTCTACATACATGTCTACATACATGTCTACATACATGTTTACATACATGTCTACATACATGTCTACATACATGTCTACATACATGTCTACATACATGTCTACATACATGTCTTCATACATGTGTACATACACGTCTACATACATGTCTACATACATGTCTACATACATGCATACATACATGTCTACATACATGTCTACATACATGTATACATACATGTCTACATACATGTCTACGTACATGCATACATACATGTCTACATACATGTCTACATACATGTCTACATACATGCATACATACATGTCTACATACATGTCTACATACATGCATACATACATGTCTACATACATGTCTACATACATGTCTACATACATGTCTACATACATGCATACATACATGTCTACATACATGTCTATATACATGTCTACATACATGCATACATACATGTCTACATACATGTCTACATACACGTCTACATACATGTCTACATACACGTCTACATACATGTCTACATACATGTCTACATACATGTCTACATACATGTCTACATACATGCATACATACATGTCTACATACATGCATACATACATGTCTACATACATGCGTTTACATACATGTCTACATACATGCATACATACATGTCTACATACATGCGTTTACATACATGTCTACATACATGCATACATACATGTCTACATACATGCGTTTACATACATGTCTACATACATGCATACATACATGTCTACATACATGTCTACATACATGCGTTTACATACATGTCTACATACATGCATACATACATGTCTACATACATGCGTTTACATACATGTCTACATACATGCATACATACATGTCTACATACATGCGTTTACATACATGTCTACATACATGCATGCATACATGTCTACATACATGCATACATACATGTCTACATACATGTCTACATACATGCGTTTACATACATGTCTACATACATGTCTACATACATGTCTACATACATGTCTACATACATGTCTACATACATGTCTACATACATGTTTACATACATGTCTACATACATGTCTACATACATGTCTACATACATGTCTACATACATGTCTTCATACATGTCTACATACACGTCTACATACATGTCTACATACATGTCTAGATACATGCATACATACATGTCTACATACATGTCTACATACATGTATACATACATGTCTACATACATGTCTACGTACATGCATACATACATGTCTACATACATGTCTACATACATGTCTACATACATGCATACATACATGTCTACATACATGTCTACATACATGCATACATACATGTCTACATACATGTCTACATACATGTCTACATACATGTCTACATACATGCATACATACATGTCTACATACATGTCTATATACATGTCTACATACATGCATACATACATGTCTACATACATGTCTACATACACGTCTACATACATGTCTACATACACGTCTACATACATGTCTACATACACGTCTACATACATGTCTACATACACGTCTACATACATGTCTACATACACGTCTACATACATGTCTACATACATGTCTACATACATGTCTACATACATGTCTACATACATGTCTACATACATGTCTACATTCATGCGTTTACATATATCTGTAGCTGTGACTGAACAGTTTCTACATAACTTAGCAACTAACCCCATGCCAAACCATCTTTTGTCGCCTCTTTCGCTATACTCGACTGGTTACAGTCTTAATATTCTTCACTCCTTTTCGGGTTCTGATAGCACTAGTGCGTTAACTTTAATTGGTTTATTTAAAGATAAGGAAGGAGTTGTGATTAGCAACGATAAAAAGCAGTTAAATAGGACGATAATTTTGAAGAACTTTTAAATATACCAGCTCTACAAGGTCATCCAGACATTCAACCAGAAGCTACACAAGCGCCACACACCTACAAGATGTGCAGACAGTCATATATCTTGGTAGTAATAAAGAGAAAGTAGCAGGTACGCATACCGATATAACAACACGAATACTCTTGACACGATATGAGCTAATATTGTATTTGGGAACGTAATTGAAATCAAACAAAATTAAGTCCAACACAGAAATTAAAAATATTCAACCCTAATGTAAATTCCGTTCTGTTGGATGGTATGGTTCTGAAACATGGACAGCAACAAATTAAAAAGTACAAGCGTTCATACACGGACGTTGCCTTTGCAGAATATTGAGATTGTAATGTAAGGATAATGTTATTAATGTGGAACTGTTGGGAGGAACCAGACATACATCAAGGGAACATGACGCGAGACGAAGACGCTTGTGTTTAGTAGGACGCTCATTAAGGGCACCAGCTGATGTCATTTACAAGACAGTCTTAGTTTTGGAATCCCAAGGACAAGTAAATTAGAACCAGATCAAAGCACACATAGAGCAGAGACACACATGAAAGGAACCAGCTGATGTCATTTACAAGACAGTCTCTGTTTTGGAATCCCAAGGACAAGAAAACTATAACCAGATCAAAGCACACATAGAGCAGAGACACACATTAAGGGAACCATCTGATGTTATTGCAAGACAGTCTCTGTTTTGGAATCCCAAGGACAAGAAAATTAGAACCAGATCAAAGGACACATAGAGCAGAGACACACATTAATGAAACAGAGTAGAAGTAGACAGATCACAGATGGCTCCGGACAATGGGACAAGCGTGTATTTGTTGAAGACCTGTGCTCCACAAGGAGCTGATAGGATTTGATAATGATGAGCGCCAGACGAGCTGAATGCTTAATAATGTTTCAGCTGTATATAAACGCCCTACCCTTCATTTCATGCCAAATTCTAACATCTATAAATACTCGTTTCTTAAACAAAAAGACTAAAAGAAGTAAAGATCCCCCCGCTATCACGACAGCCTGGCATATTAGTAATATTGTATTGGGCTTATTTGTTTCTTGACCACCTGTACACTTGGTGCGATGTGGCCAACATCCCTCCGACCACCTTTTCTTTCGCAGATTATAGTTGAGACTGGGTCGACTTCAAGAGGCGTGTTGAGATCGTAAAAATCCCGCACTAACTCGGGACCGAACTCAGATCGCTCGGCTGGGGCGTCAGTATACTAAGTACTGCGCTACCTTGGCTCTCACATTCATAAATACGTCACGTTTATTGACATGCACTCCGTTGACTTGCACCGTGCTAGTTAGAAAACGGGCGAGGAATTATCATAGACCAGGCCTTCAGAATGTTCTTCTAACTCATGGTTTGGCCTTAACAAGACGGTGTATCGTAATTTACAGCAGGGCTGCGATATCTGCGTCTTTTCGTCCAACACATTACTGTTTTCTGGAACTCCACCATGACTAGGGCAGTAAATCCACACCAGCCCCTAGAAGTTTGATGTCGCTACAGGTAATGGTAGCCTCACACCAGTCCCTAGAAGTTTGATGTCTCTACAGGTAATGGTAGCCTCACACCAGTCCCTAGAAGTTTGATGTATCTACAGGTAATGGTAGCCTCACGTCAGTCCCTAGAAGTTTGATGTCTCTACAGGTAATGGAAGCCTCACGTCAGTCCCTAGAAGTTTGATGTCTCTACAGGTAATGGTAGCCTCGCACCAGTCCCTAGAAGTCTGATGTCTCTACATGTAATGGTAGCCTCACACCAGTCCCTAGAAGTTTGATGTCGCTACAGGTAATGGTAGCTTCACACCATCAGCTGGAATTTTGATGTCGCTACGGGTAATGGTAGCCTCACACCAGTCCCTAGAAGTTTGATGTCGCTACAGGTAATGGTAGCCTCACACCAGTCCCTAGAAGTTTGATGTCGCTACAGGTAATGGTAGCCTCACACCAGTCCCTAGAAGTTTGATGTCGCTACAGGTAATGGTAGCCTCACACCAGTCCCTAGAAGTTTGATGTCGCTACAGGTAATGGTAGCCTCACACCAGTCCCTAGAAGTTTGATGTCGCTACAGGTAATGGTAGCCTCACACCAGTCCCTAGAAGTTTGATGTCGCTACAGGTAATGGTAGCCTCACACCAGTCCCTCGAAGTTTGATGTCGCTACAGGTAATGGTAGCCTCACACCAGTCCTTAGAAGTTTGATGTTTCTACAGATAATAGTAGCCTCACACCATGTTCTGGAAGTCTGATGTTGCTATAGGTAATGATACAGCTGCCCACTGCTGTCAAGAGTGAAGTGTTAGATATTTCTATATATTGGACCCCAGCTGTTTTACGACGTGATCAAGTCCCTTCCTCGCTGTCGTCATTGTCCCTAGCCATAAACTAATTTATTATCCATTTACAGCTGTATAATGTGGAGGGCGTCGATAACAAGGATCGAACTCTGGTCTCTTCGTCACGAGAAGCTAGTGCTCTGCCACTCGGATATTCAGACGCTGTTTCATCATCACCATATCTCTATCATCTATTCATCCATCTGTGTTCTTCGGCGCACGTCTTGAAAAATAACGTTGTGGCATTGTGTCTTAACAGTGGATACCTGGCCACTGCAACATTCCAGGAGGTTAGGAGGCGGACAGACTCTCCATAGAGGAAGAAACACTACAGCAGAGTGATACAGTTACCACATACGATGAGACAAAGGCATTCATCAAGGCCCCATACAAAGTAAAATGGAAGAAAAAAATCATCCTGGCCATATACAAAACGATGCCTACCACCAACTCTCCAGGCGAGACCAGGTGACCATTGTCAGGCTATGCACAGGCCACAACACACCGAGATGTCATCTATACAATAATTTACAGATTGGCACAACGGACATTTGTATCGGCGGCACAGCTCTCATGAAAGCAGAACACATTTTGCAGTTCTGTTCATCGTATCCCGAAATAATAAATAGCATTGTACAACCAGAACGTCTCAACAGGGTCAATAAACGGACCAAGACCCCAGTCTATCTTCCCTGAGCGTTCCCTGGAAACATACTGTTTTCAAGGCAGCTTGGCTGACGAGATATGGATCCCCGTAGTAGTGAGCACCACGCAGATGAAGCCAAGCATAGCACAACTGCATGGAGGACCATGGTCCACCTTCACCAGCAGGCTCGGGATGTAAAGAAAGCTAGTACAACCGGCCACTTAACGCCATTTTCATTGCGCACACAAGAGTAAACATTCTCATTGTGAGCATTCAACGACAACCAGCAACGACGACGACTACGTGGCATCAAGCACTCATTTTGCCTGATCAAATAGCAACATTATATTATTATGCGGGACGGTGTGGGCTAGTGGTTAGGTGGCACGGCTCACAACCCGAAGGTGCTGGGTTCGATCCCCATCACAGTACCGGATGTGATGAAAGCTTCTACTCCCGTCACTTAATGCCATTTTCACGGCAAACAAAAGAGTAAACTTACTAATTATTGGCATTAAACAACAACAACAACAACAGCCACAACAACAACAGCCACAACAACAACAGCCAGTGTCCTTCCACGGATAAATTAGACTATAACAAGTTTTTTAAAATACAGCCACCCACAATAACAAGACGGCATAGCTACAAGCTGACTAAAGAGAGGTCCAGGTTAGATATTAGGAAATATTTTTTTATTCAGAGAGTGGTGTCTGCTTGGAATGCATTGCCAGGGGAGGTAGTGGAGGCAGGGACAGTTAATGCATTTAAGAATAAACTGGATGCGCATAGCTTTTAGAGCAAGGTGATGTTAATGTAACTGATTGTATACAGACTCTGCAGGGTCTTCTAAACCAGAATAAAGACGTTAGGTTAAGTTAAGAGAAGCTGTACGGATGTTCACGGAGCCTTAAATCGTCTGCTGCCTTCATTAGAGTCATTGAAGTGGAGACATGAAATTGAACGCGGTAAAAGAAGTGTCGTAGTTTACAGCGAGGCTGCGATATCATTTCGGCTCGACACATCCGACTTCAGCTGCCATTTCTAACTATCTGAGTTTGCCTTCTCATTGTCATTCATATCCGTTGGCTAGACTAGACTACTGACTAATACCAATAGGCAGAGGAAGAGTAGGGTCTTGGTTAGCTGTGGTTCGTGGACTACAGCAAACAGGCAGCTACGACTCGCTGGTGACAGTCAGCGCATGCACTGCTGCATATTGGTCCTAACAATCTGTCTATGTCTGTCTATGTCTGTTTGACTGCGTATCGTCGTCTGTCCAACCGTCATGTTATCGTTTTGAAACACTACGTTCTCAAGAAGTTTCCTTGCACATTTTTCTTTAACAAAAAAGCACCTCGGGCGCCAACTATTGCCACGGCCCTGACGAGCAAAAGCCGAACATTCTCGCTCGTTAAATGTAATAATATGTGTGCTGTAAGCAAATTTTGCACCCAAATAATGAACACGTAAAGGACGATAAATCCGTTGGATAGTCAGATTTAATGCAACGCCTAAGGGAATTAATCCTTGTATTACCTGCGTTACTGGTTTTATTTCCATCATTTGCACGCTGCCATTTTTTTTGTTTAGTAAGTTCACAGAAATGTTTACAAATGGAAGTTTGAGAATAATTACAACCGTACATTTAAGATGGAAGTTGATATATGTATAATCAATTTGAGACTAATGAGTATACAACGAGGGAAGACAGTGCAGCGAGGTAGCATATTTCACACGTAGTGCTGATTAATCATTAATCACATTTGAAAGCGTCATACTATCTGTAGGTCAGAAACACGATTTGCCGAGATGAGTGACAAATTTCGTTTATTCTCCAGAGAGACGTTTAAGTGTGCAAGGTTGTAAAGAGTGCATGAAGATATATATATATATATATCCAGAGTGGTTTGTTGGGGTCTTTGTGTATGGCAAGGACAAGAATAGCATCACTGCCACACTGAGAGCATGTCGTACGAATGACTGCGTGACATGGCATAGCACCGGCCGTAGTTGGGTGGTTTGTTTATAGCAGCATAGATGGCGCCTAACTGGCTGCGGGTCTACTTTGCTCTGGTGTTTGAGTCTATTAAGATGGACTCGCACATCGGTTAACCACCCTCCGTAAGCGCGTGTCCCAACGTTGTGGAGTATTAAGCTGCTCGAACCTGGTCCGCTGGCAGGAAATCCTCCTCCCGGCTATATCCAGATCATACCAGAGCTGGGACCTGAACAGATGCATCTGCCCCTGTCGAAGTACAGGTCCACTAAGAAGAACTACAAAGAATTATTTATAAACATGATTCACAAGTTGGGCATTCCCAGATTAATTACTCGAGGTCTTTGAAATCATGTGTAATCGTCTTGTTGCACATGAAAGGAAAGGCAACAATCTGTTTTTTTTAATTTTTGAAACGGTGAAACTTGACTAACATCTGGCAAGGCAAAACATACTGATCAGAGATGTTAGTCAGAGGCAGGTAAACAAACTGATCAGAGATGTTAGTCAGAGATCCAGGTAAACATACTGACCAGAGGTGTTAGTCAGAGTCAGGTAAACATATTGGTCAGAGATGTTAGCCAGAGTCAGGTAAACATACTGACCAGAGATTTTAGGCAGAGTCAGGTAAACATATTGGTCAGAGATGTTAGCCAGAGTCAGGTAAACATACTGATCAGAGATGTTAGTCAGATCCAGGTAAACATACTGATCAGAGATGTTAGTCAGAGATCCAGGTAAACATACTGACCAGAGATGTTAGTCAGAGATCCAGGTAAACATACTGACCAGAGATGTTAGCCAGAGTCAGGTAAACATACTGACCAGAGATGTTAGCCAGAGTCAGGTAAACATATTGGTCAGAGATGTTAGCCAGAGTCAGGTAAACATACTGATCAGAGATGTTAGCCAGAGTCAGGTAAACGTACTGATCAGAGATGCTAGTCAGAGATCCAGGTAAACATACTGACCAGAGATGTTAACCAGTCAGGTAAACATATTTATTTTTGGTTTTAAATTGTTTTTATTGATCTTTTGTGCAATACAAATTGGCATAATTATTCCATATGGTGTAATTTTATATTTCAATTTAGTTTAATAATGAAATTTGAACAAAGGGCGTAAGAAAGGGGAAGAGGAAGAAACGATATTGAGAATGAGAAATATTTAGTGTTGCAGAACGAAAAGGAATAAAGTTTAGTAAAATTAAAAATAAACTGAACTTAAAGTTGCAGAACCGTATCACTAATTAGTGAAATATAAATGTTTTGTGGTTTGCTTAAAAAAAATATTTTTTTTGTTGACAAATTTTTGTAATTTTTTGTTTTTTGTTTTTGTTTTGTTTTTGAAACAGAAAATTATGCTGTTTAATTTATTTTTAAAACAGTTTCAAGAAAAGGGAAAAAAGGAAACCACGAATGTCAAAAATACAGTATCCAATTACATGTTGTTTAAATATTTCATGTCCTTATTTTGTGTCTTTGTGTGTGTGTATATGTAATTGAAAATTTGTAGAGTGTATATTCTCTGTTGATAAAGTGCTTTGTTCTTGCATGTCCAAATTAAACATATGAATTCTACTGAAAGTGCTAATAGTCTGTTGTGGGTGTTTCTTTCTGTTTTGGAGATAGTGTTTTAGCATAATTGCTCTATGCATTTCCACTTTCATTTTTGTATTTTTGTTTATTGTCTGTCTAAGTGTTGTTAAAGTTTGAGATATGGTTTTACACTGATAAAATATGTGCTCTTCTGTCTCTTGCATATTCTTTCTGCAGAGTTTACATTTTAGTATTCTGTATGATATTTTGTGTTGAAGTGGTGTTATATTAAATGAAAGTCTGTATGTTACTTCTCTAGTTTTAGGTGATATATTTAGTGCGTGTAGATTACTGAATATGCTTGTCTAATCTGTAATGGAATAGTTGTATCCTCTTTTGCTTCTATTTTTGAGTGGTGGTTCTTGGGATTGCACTAACTGTTTATATATAATTTTGGTCTCCTGTTTAAGTAGGTGTTCATTACCTCGCATATGTTTAATGCATTTTTGGTAAAATGGGGGTAAACTCCCAAAGAAATGCGGCAAATTGTTATTTAATTTACACCATTTACTAAGACTGAGTCCAACGTAGTAGTGTGTTAGTGGGTACTCGTTTTGATTTGTAACTATTTCACTTCTGAATTTAATTCTTAGGGCTTTGATTTTTGTTTCGAGATCAAGATGTTGAGCAGCGCATGAGCTGCAGTGATTAGCGACCCATAGCTGACTGCTAGCGTCAGGGCCAGCGAACCATAGCTGCCAAGACCCTTCTACACCTCCACGCGGTGATCCTGGATAACAGGCTGCAGCAGGGCAGACTGGCTAAGGAGAAGGGATCGAAGAGGGAATGCTAACCCAGTACTAAAAAAATTCTTGCTGAAGTCGGATGTGTTGGACCGAAAGGTGCAAATATCGCAGCCAAGCTGTCAACTATGACACAACGCATTCCGTTCTCTGGAGTACATTCTGCTACTTAAGCCCTTTTAGGGTTTGGTAGCAGGAAATTGAGAACGAACGAAGAAGAAGATTTTTGTTTCGATATGTTGTAAAGAAATTCCGCCTATCTTTTTATCTTGTATTAATGTTAGAATTTTGATACTGGACATGGTATTTTTTTAAAATATGCTTCTGGTGAGCTTATTAATTTCCTTGATTGCCTTTGGTTGGCGATTAAAAATGTTGAATACGTATAATTATTTGGGGATGAGAAAAGTATTTATTATGATACTTCTTCCGAATATTGTTGTGGCTTTAAATTTATAATTATCTAATCTATTCGTAATTTTTTCCGCTATTTTTTGCCACATTTGTCTGTTTTCGTCTGAAGGTTTTGCTGAGTAATCTATGCCACACATTTTCAATTTCTTGAAATGTATGAACTGAAAGGGGAAATCGGTTTTAGACTTCCATTTACCTATTCCCATAAATTTTTATTTCAATATATTTAATTTAGTACCGCTTTGTTTGCTAAGTGTCTGGGTGGTAGGTCCCAGGACATCAACCAAGATGTGCTACAGTACCACAAAGTGTCTGGCAGGTAGGTCCCAGGACATCATCCAAGATGTGCTACAGGACCACAAAGTGTCTGACAGGTGGGTGCCAGGACATCATCCATGTGCTACAGTACCACAACGTGGCTGGAAGGTAGGTGCCAGGATATCAACAAAGATGTGCTACAGTACCACAAAGTATCTGGGATGTAGGTGCCAGGACATCAACCAAGATGTGCTACAGTACCACAAAGTGGCTGGGAGGTGGGTGCCACGGCAGCTTACCCCTGAATTGAAACAACGACGCGCTGATTCTTGCCAGGAACTTTTGTGGCACTCGCTTATGAACTGGCCGGTGATTCTTTCCTAGCAAAGATTGTTGCTGGAGATGAAGCCTGGCTTCACTACCCATGTGACTGAAACGAAGAGAGCAAGCCAGAAATGGCGCCAACCCTCCTCACCAAAACCAAAGACGTTTCGGTCTCAGCAAACTGCATGGGAGGTTATGATGACTCTCTTTTGGGATTATCGTGGTGTTAATTTAGAGCACAACATACCCAGGTGGAGAACTGTCACCAGTGTCACCTATACAGATCTTTTCAAGAATCATCTTAGAGCAGTACATACCCAGGTGGAGAACTGTCACCAGTGCTACGTATTCAGATCTTCTCAGGAGCCATCCTCCACTCGCATTCAGATCCAAATAACGTGGACATCCGATTAAAGGTTTCCGTTTGCAACATCATAATGCTCGACCCCATACTATCCATGCAAAGGCTGCAGCCATCGATGACCTTCACATTCAGTGTCTACCACATCCGCCGTACTCACCAGACCTAGACTAGATTTCTTCGTCTTTGGACGACTAAAAGAGACATTGGGAGGACAGACTTCCAGGTCCTATGAAGAGATCCAGCAGGCGATGCATATTTGGTTACACGCCCGTCCAATATATATTTTTTTCTAAAGGAAACCGTGCACTTTATAGGTGCTGGGGATCTTGTCTCGAACACAACGGTGACTACTTCGAAAATTAATACTACAGTTGTGTTTTCCTTTTTTCAGAGTAAATGTAAACAAAAACATATTTAAGGTTTCCATTTGTAGTCCCCTCGTGTGTATGTATGTGTGTGTGTGTATATATATATATATATATATATATATATATATATATATATATATATATATATATATATATATATATGTATATATATACACACGAGTATTTCAAATTATTTTGAAGTCAGTAGAGAAGGTTTTTCCTTCAATGCGTTTACTTTTCAATAATGACAATCGTACAACAGTTTATTTTCCGCATTTAGTGAAAGAGAGTTATCGACGATTTGGCAAAAAAGTTTATAAGGGTTTAGGTGATGCACGCGTCACCTAGCAACAGGTTGACCGTCATTTAACGACAGGTGATCGTCAATTATTGATATTCATACGTCAGTGTCAGTTAAACAGTATGTGACGTTGGCTAGGGAGTGAACTTCAGAGATGATGTTTGCTGACGTGGCATATATTTTTAGCTGAACTTACTATGTCGTATTGAAAAGGTCAAATCCGCCGTGTCGTGTTGTGGAAGCCAAGTCAACAAAAGAGCAACGCTCTTGTTTCTAAAGTTTTATTATATTATTTGTATCATCTAGTTGTCCATCTCAAACGATGATAGCGACATATTCAGACTGGTTTGTCTTGATGATGGAACTTACTCTGCATTTTGAATATAGTGAGAAAGAAATACACTGGTCATTGACCTCACTCTCGTCCATATCTACTTTGGACCAGTGGCAAGACGATAAGTCGAGACGACTGAAAGTAACTCAGAAAGCAAGAGCTCAAATGTTACCTCCCTTGAGACCTTTTTCTTCTTCTTCCTCGTTCATCATCAGACCTCAACTTCAATGACTCTAACGAAGGCAGCAGTCGACTCAAGCCTCTGTACGCTTCCGTACAGCTTCTCGTGGAAGGACTCTGGCTGTTGCCAAATGCTACTTCCTTTGTCGGGATACAGTGGACAGGACTGCAAAATATGTTCTGCCTTCACGGGGGCTGTGCCGCAGGCACAAAGGTCTGTAGTGCCAATCTTGAACTTGTTGTACAGATGGCATCTAAGTCTGTTTTGTTCTGTGCATAGCCGGAGAATTATCACCTGGTCTCGCCTGGAGAGTTGATGGTAGGCATCGTTTTCTATGTGGCCAGGGTGGCCTTCTTTCCATTTTGCACTGTACGTTGCCATTGAGACCAAGGTCCGTTTGAAACTTGCAGGATTCGATCACCTACCGTTTCCGTTCATCGCTTTGAGAGGCGAGTGTCTAGCTTCTTGACTTCAGCGACTCCCATATTTTAATTTAAACTCTGCGTGCCCGCACAATATGCTCTTTCCAGACTTTCATTGTGAGAATTGCCTTTGCAACTTTCAGAATGACTGTATTTATTTATATTTAATTGTAATACTTCATTGGATGTTTTACAAATTTATTACATGGAAATATATATATATATATATATATATATATATATATATATATATATATATATATATATATATATATATATATATTTCAAACAATCGTTATACCCTGGGAAGGAATGCGTCAACAGTAACAATGACTAAAAGGGTGGTTGTGTACGTGAGCTATTGCTGTTGTTGTTATATTCCCGTCTACTCTTTAGTGCCTCCTGAACATTTAGCTAAGTGGCAAGTTGCAGTAGCTTTCCTCACATCCCAAGTATGCTGAAAAAGGTGGACCAGGGACCTCCAGGCGGTTATGCTATGTTTGCCCTCATCTGCGTGTCGCTCCCCACTACGGGGATTACACCGATTCCCCAACCTCGTCAGCCAATCTGTCAGAAAACAGCCTGTTTCCAAGTAGAGCTGCGTGGAAGTGAGGAACTTGGTCAGTATAGTTTACCTGACCTTGACTAACATAATCTGATCAGTATAGTTTACCTGACCTTGACTAACATAGTCTGATCAGTATATCTTACCTGACTCTGACTAACATAATCTGATCAGTATATTTTAACTGACAAAGACTAACATAATTTGATCAGTATATTTTACCTGGCCTGACTAACATAATCTGATCAGTATATTTTACCTGATATTGACTAACATTATCTGATTAGTATAGTTTACCTGACCTGGACTAACTTAATCTGATCAGTATAGTGTACCTGACCTTGACTAACATAATCTGATCAGTATAGTTTACCTGACCTGGACTAACATAATCTGATCAGTATATTTTACCTGACCCTGGCTAACATAATCTGATCAGTATAGTTTACCTGACCTTGACTAACATAATTTGATCAGTATAGTTTAACTGAACTTGACCTACATAATTTGATCAGTATATTTTACCTGACCCCGACTAACATAATCTGATCAGTATATCTTACCTGACCCTGGCTAACATAATCTGATCAGTATATTTTATCTGACCCTGGCTATCATAATCTGATCAGTATATTTTACCTGACCCTGGCTAACATAATCTGATCAGTAAAGTTTACCTGACCTTGACTAACATAATCTGATCAGTATATTTTTTTCCTGACCCTGGCAAACATATTCTAATCAGTATATTTTACCTGACCTTGACTAACATAATCTGATCAGTATATTTTACCTGACCTTGACTACCATAATCTGATCAGTATATTTTACCTGACCCTGACTAACATAATCTGATCAGTATATTTTACCTGACCCCGACTAACATAATCTGATCAGTATATTTTACTTGACCCCGACTAACACAATCTGATCAGTATATTTGACCTGACCTTGACTAACATAATCTGATCTGTATATTTTACCTGACCCCGACTAACATAATCTGATCAGTATATTTTACTTGACCCCGACTAACATAATCTAATCAGTATATTTTACCTGACCCCGACTAACATAATCTGATCAGTATATTTTACCTGACCCTGACTAACATCAACATACAAAACGAATTGCTGCAGACACCATCAACACAAGAGCATTCACACCTTCTTCCCTAGAGTACTTTTCTGAAACAGCAAGCTATATTTGTTTCTTTGTGCCCTAGATGGATACACGAATGACAATCACATAACATCAAGTCTCGTTAAAATAACGATGCTTGTTTTCATGAGTTGAAAACTTTTTTATGTTCTCAACTTTCCAATTTGTGGACTTCCTCTCGAAACTTGAATGCGTCTTTGTTGTCAAAACATTTCTGACAAAAGGTTCATATCTGCACAACTGTTTAGAGGTGATTGTGGCTGCGGATTACAGACATTACAATTTTAGGCTTCCATTTTACCGTCATTAATATGCTTCTGGCGGACTGAATGCTGCCCAGATATTGGTTTTCAGTAAAGTACACCGCGTCTCAATCATGCCAAAAAAAGGTTTATGTACAACAATCTCAGAGAAAGTATGATTAATGGCAGTAATTACGTGGCACAGACAAATTTATGTAAGTAATTACGTGGCACCAGACAAATTTATGTAAGTAATTAATTGGCACCAGACAAATTTATGTTATTAATTACGTGGCACTAGACAAATTTATGTTAGTAATTACGTGGCACCAGACAAATTTATGTAAGTAATTAAGTGGCACAGACAAATTTATGTAAGTAATTACGTGGCATCAGACAAATTTATGTAAGTAATTAATTGGCACCAGACAAATATATGTAAGTAATTACGTGGCACTAGACACATTTATGTAAGTAAATTTATGTTAGTAACTGCTGGCACCAGTGTACCAGACCCACCCAACCTAATTAGCTATACTAGACACAGTGGCCAATTGTTATTGTGACATATAGCAGACATATCTCCTTTAGAGCTAATTACTCACACCCCCCCCGTCCCCTCCCACTCCCGTAACCCCCCTCCCCCCCCCTCGCTCCTCCCCCTCCCTCACATGAAAACATAAATGAAGCCCGAAGAGTTATTCTCTCCCAAACAACATAATTGTCAATTTATTGATGTAAAGTGATAGGATCACTTCAATATAGTCTAAGCTATCACTATCTAAGTTCTTGTATCAGGGAGTTTGGCATCTAGCCAGATGGTTCCCTTGGTTCTGAAGGAGGTTTTTATCTTTGGTCAAAACCGAGTTATTTCTATCTGACTAATCTATCTAATTCTTGAGTCTTGTTTCTCGTCTTGCAGTGAGTTTGACTCCCGCGATTCTGACATCTTAAATCATTTCCTCTGTCAAACAAAGATCTCGAATTCATGCGATGGGATGTGTTCGCCAGTGCTCACCTACACCTTTGTTTCTCATGTGGAGTTTCACAATGGCCACAACAACACTTCACAATGGCCACAAAAACACTTCACAATGGCCACAAAAACACTTTACAATGGCCACAAAAACAGTTCACAATGGCAACCAAAACACTTTACAATGGTCACAAAAACACTTTACAATGGCCACAAAAACACTTCAAAATGGCCACAAAAACACTTCACAATGGCCACCAAAACACTTTACAATGGCCACAAAAACACTTTACAATGGCCACAAAACACTTCAAAATTCCCAAAAAAACACTTCACAATGGCCACCAAAACACTTCACAATGGCCACAAAAACACTTCACAATGGCCGCCAAAACACTTTACAATGGTCACAAAAACACTTTACAATGGCCACAAAAACACTTCAAAATGGCCACAAAAACACTTCACAATGGCCACCAAAACACTTTACAATGGCCACCAAAACACTTTACAATGGCCACCAACAACACTTCATAATGACCCCCAACAACACTTCACAATTGTTCAATTCAGGTCAGGTAACCGGTGAGCTCGTTGAGGCACACACGAAGACACCCACACAACCCTCATCCCCTCTCTCTACCAACTGTGGCTACCTGTGCCTCCTCTGGTCGGAGATTGGTCAATTCTTTTATGTTGTACTCCCACCTCTTCGTCGTCCGCCTTTCACATTTCCGTCCAGGTTCGTATCTGGGGTGGAAAATGGCGCGCCTCCGCCAGTAGAAACTAGTGAGGCAAACATCTAAGCAAAAAAAAAAAAAAATAAAATAAAATAAAATAAGACCGTTTCATCTCGATATGTGGACGTACCAAGCGAGTTTCCGTCTTTTGACAGTTGTCAATAAATCTTCAAAAGGACTTACTGCTGTTGTAATTTTTTCTCTTATTTTCTCATTCGTGACTTGTTGAATTACTATGTCGATATGTACATTTTCTTGCAGCCTATATGAACTGGATTGTAGACCACCACTGACAAACATTTTAATCCGTTTACACTTGTTTTAGGAAAACTGAGACGTTAGTCCAGCAAGAGACAACCTACTGACCAAGACGTCATGTCAGGATCAGGCAAAATGCACTGACCAAGACGTCACGTCAGGATCAGGCACAATGCACTGTCCAAGACGTCACGTCAGGATCAGGCACAATGCACTGACCAAGACGTCACGTCAGGATCAGGCACAATGCACTGACCAAGACGTCACGTCAGGATCAGGCACAATGCACTGACCAAGACGTCCCGTCAGGATCAGGCACAATGCACTGTCCAAGACGTCACGTCAGGATCAGGCACAATGCACTGACCAAGACGTCACGTCAGGATCAGGCACAATGCACTGACCAAGACGTCACGTCAGGATCAGGCACAATGCACTGACCAAGACGTCACGTCAGGATCAGGCACAATGCACTGACCAAGACGTCACGTCAGGATCAGGCACAATGCACTGACCAAGACGTCATGTCAGGATCAGGCACAATGCACTGACCAAGACGTCATGTCAGGATCAGGCACAATGCACTGACCAAGACGTCACGTCAGGATCAGGCACAATGCACTGACCAAGACGTCACGTCAGGATCAGGCACAATGCACGGACCAAGACGTCATGTCAGGATCAGGCACAATGCACTGACCAAGACGTGATGTCAGGATCAGGCACAATGCACTGACCAAGACGTCATGTCAGGATCAGGCAAAATGCACGGACCAAGACGTCATGTCAGGATCAGGCACAATGCACTGACCAAGACGTCATGTCAGGATCAGGCACAATGCACTGACCAAGACGTCATGTCAGGATCAGGCACAATGCACTGACCAAGACGTCACGTCAGGATCAGGCACAATGCACTGACCAAGACGTCATGTCAGGACCAAGCACAATGCACTGACCAAGACGTCACGTCAGGATCAGGCACAATGCACTGACCAAGACGTCACGTCAGGATCAGGCACAATGCACTGACCAAGACGTCACGTCAGGATCAGGCACAATGCACTGACCAAGACGTCACGTCAGGATCAGGCAAAATGCACTGACCAAGACGTCATGTCAGGATCAGGCAAAATGCTCTGACCAAGACGTCATGTCAGGATCAGGCACAATGCACTGACCAAGACGTCATGTCAGGATCAGGCACAATGCACTGACCAAGACGTCATGTCAGGATCAGGCACAATGCACTGGCCAAGACGTCACGTCAGGATCAGGCACAATGCACTGGCCAAGACGTCACGTCAGGATCAGGCACAATGCACTGACCAAGACGTCACGTCAGGATCAGGCACAATGCACTGACCAAGACGTCACGTCAGCATCAGGCACAATGCACTGACCAAGACGTCATGTCAGGATCAGGCACAATGCACTGACCAAGACGTCATGTCAGGATCAGGCACAATGCACTGACCAAGACGTCACGTCAGGATCAGGCACAATGCACTGACCAAGACGTCACGTCAGGATCAGGCACAATGCACTGACCAAGACGTCATGTCAGGATCAGGCACAATGCACTGACCAAGACGTCATGTCAGGATCAGGCACAATGCACTGACCAAGACGTCATGTCAGGATCAGGCACAATGCACTGACCAAGACGTCACTTCAGGATCAGGCACAATGCACTGACCAAGACGTCACGTCAGGATCAGGCACAATGCACGGACGAAGACGTCATGTCAGGATCAGGCACAATGCACTGACCAAGACGTCACGTCAGGATCAGGCACAATGCACGGACCAAGACGTCATGTCAGGATCAGGCACAATGCACTGACCAAGACGTGATGTCAGGATCAGGCACAATGCACTGACCAAGACGTCATGTCAGGATCAGGCAAAATGCACTGACCAAGACGTCATGTCAGGATCAGGCACAATGCACTGACCAAGACGTCATGTCAGGACCAGGCACAATGCACTGACCAAGACGTCACGTCAGGATCAGGCACCATGCACTGACCAAGACGTCACGTCAGGATCAGGCACAATGCACTGACCAGGACGTCATGTCAGGATCAGGCACAATGCACTGACCAAGACGTCATGTCAGGATCAGGCACAATGCACTGACCAAGACGTCATGTCAGGATCAGGCACAATGCACTGACCAAGACGTCATGTCAGGATCAGGCACAATGCACTGACCAAGACGTCATTTCAGGATCAGGCACAATGCACTGACCAAGACGTCATGTCAGAATCAGGCACAATGTACTGACCAAGACGTCCTGTCAGGATCAGGCACAATGCACTGACCAAGACGTCATTTCAGGATCAGGCACAATGCACTGACCAAGACGTCATGTCAGAATCAGGCACAATGTACTGACCAAGACGTCCTGTCAGGATCAGGCACAATGCACTGACCAAGACGTCACATCAGGATCAGGCACAATGCACTGACAAAGACTACAATTTCTCTTCCATGCAGCGTTCCCTGGAAACAGGCTGTTTTTAACGCAGCCTGGTTGACGAGATGTTGATCGATGTGATCCCCGCAGTAGTGAGCGCCACGCAGTAGAAGCGAAGCACAGCACAACCGCCTGGAGGACAGCGGTCTACCTTCATCAGCACGCTCGGGATGTGAGAAAAGCTACTACAGCGCGCCACTGAGATGTTTTTTTTTGTCAGGGCTCACAAAAGGTTAAACTTACTCACTGTGGGCATTAAACAACAACAACAACAACAACAACAACAACAACAGCAACAACAACAACAACAACAACAACAACACTGGTTTTATCGCTTCCGTGTTTTATCTCGTCTAAGAATTGGTAGGCTATGAACAATGTTCACCTAGGCTTGTCAATGTATCTATCAGTGTTGATAATAGTTAACAAAAACACCTCACAATTGTTAAATGAATAAATCCAGAAGAGCATATGATGACCAAATTAACAATGAGTGAAATGGAAGAGGCCATGAGAACATTAAAGAAAAGGAAATCTCCCGGAAAAGACGGGATAACAAACGAAATGCTGATGGGGCTGGGCCAAACAGCGAAGAGGAAACTGCTATCGGTCCTGAACCAAAGCTGGAAAAGGGGAATTGTACCCCAGGCATGGAAAGACGCAGTACTTGTACCAGTACCAAAGAATGGAAAGGACAAAACAGATCCGAATGGATACAGGCCTGTCAGCCTACTGAGCTGTGTGGCAAACTGATGGAATGTATGATAAACACCAGACTGATGTGGCATCTGGAAGAAAAACGAATACTAATTCCACAGCAAGCCGGCTTTAGACAGCACAGATCCACTGAAGACCAGGTCATCCTCGTGGTCCAGGAAATAGAAGATGCCTACCAGGCACAGAAACACACAGTAGCGGTTTGGGTGGACCTGGAGAAGGCATTTGACAAAGTCTGGAAAGACGGACTTAGAGTCAAGCTAAGGAGAAGTGAAGTTTGTGGGAGAATGTACAAGTGGATCAACCACTACCTCAAACAAAGAACGGCCAGAGTCCAAGTACAAGGGCAGATGAGCAAAAAGGTGACACTCGAGCAAGGAGTACCCCAAGGGGGAGTACTGTCACCCACACTCTTCCTGGTGTATATAAACGACATTACAGAGAATATAACAAGAAGAGTCCATAGCTCAATGTTTGCAGACGATCTGGCTATGTGGATCTCTGGAAAGAATCTCACCATAGCAAGAAATCGGATGCAGCAGGCCCTAACATCGCTGGAAAAGTGGGCGAACTCATGGCTGGTCAAAATAAACGAGGAGAAAACCACATGCACAATATTCTCGCTTTCAATCAAACCACAAATCACCACATTAAGCCTAAATGGCAAATTCCTGCAGCCAAACGACAACCCAAACTATCTGGGAGTCACATTTGATCGGCGCATGACATGGAAAAGTCAGATCGAGAGAAACCGAATGAGAGCCAGAGAAAGAATGGTAATCATAAGGAAACTTGCTGGCACAACCTGGGGAGCAGACGAAAGCATACTAAAGAAACTGTACACTGGAAGAGTGAGACCAGTTCTCGAGTATGGCATTGCGGCATGGACAACAGCTGCAAAGGCGAACTTCGATAAAGTTAGCAAACTTCAAAACCAAGCCATGAGAGTTATAACAGGAGGCATGAAGTCAACGCCAATTGTAGAACTTGAAAAGATTACAAAATTGCAATCCATGACCGATAGAAGAGACTGCAGAGCCCAGCTGCAGTCAGAGAAACTCCGAAGACTGACTGACCATCCAATGCACCAGAGACTAAACAATTTGGGAAATGGGAAACTAAAGCGGAGAAACTTTGCAGAAATAGACAAAGCAAAGATGCACGAAGATCCCACAAACGCACTAACAACACCAAAGCCCATCACTACTGTACGAAAACCTACCTGGAGGCAGGATCTATTTCCAGAGGTGGTAGAAAATAAACCAGGTATTGGAAACAAAAACTGCCAGACTGAAAAAGAAAGGAGAGATACTACCCTAAGCTTTATATCGAAAAACTACCCAAGCATGGACTGGACCCATGCATACACCGACGGTTCTGTAACAAACACTACATAGAACGGAGGGGCAGGAGCATTCCTGAACCTACCAAATGGCAGAAAAATAACACTGTCAATCGCTACTGGTAAGTACACAAGCAATTTCAGAGCGGAGGCAGAGGCACTGAGGGCGGCAGTGGAAGAAATGGTGACACATAAAGAAAATGAAAGCCATACAGTCCTGCTTACAGATGCTCTCGCCGTAGTCACAGCGCTAAAAAGCCAGAAAAACACTTAATGACTTAAGAACAGCACTCTGTCAACTATGCCAGCAGTCCGCACCAAAAACGGTAGTGGTACAGTGGGTCCCATCACACTGCAACATCCAAGGCAACGAGGAGGCAGACAGACTGGCAAAAGAAGGCGCAAGACTACCACAAACAGATACTAGTATGACGTACGAAGAGTCAAAACGGCTTATTAAAGCCAGATATATGACCAAATGGGAAACTGAACATACTGGTTACACCAAAAACGATGCCTATTACCAGTTGAACCGAAGAGAGCAGGTCGTTGTCTTCAGACTTCACACTGGCCACAATAGACTGAGGTACCACCTATTCAACAAATTGAAGATAGGTGGAACCGACGAATGCCCGTGTGGTACCGGGAAAATGACCGCTGAACATCTGCTGCAGAACTGCTCGACATACGAGGATCAGAGAGAGCAGATGTGGCCATCACCAGTGGAACCACAAGACAAGATCTATGGCAGTGTCGACAGCCTTAGAATGACCGCCGCTTTTTTTCGAAAAAATAATGGTTACTGTCTGACTGCGTAAGAAGAAGAAGAAGAAGAAGAATGAATCAATCCAAGTGCACATTTTTTTTCTAGAGAATAGGGCCCGGAATGTAGGCTGTCGCTGGGGTAAGTTTTAATGGATTGAAAGGGCTAAAACATCATCATGTTCTATCCACTTGTATCGTTAAACGCCGTGGGGAGGTATAGTTTTCTGTCGTGCGCCAGCTTTGTCGTCGATGTGGTTGTCATTCCGTTTCTTCAGTGTCTCACTGACACCGTCTATCCATCTTTTTCGTGGTCTGCCTCTTGCTCTGCAAACCTGATGTATAGTATTGTAGATACGTAAGATACTAACTTGTTTTATTGTCAAGTTTCTGAACCATTTTATTCTATGTCTGTCTATGTGTTCCACGCTCGGTGTTGCACCCACCGTATGTCTGATTATTTCGTTTCTCAATATGTCCGGCCTTGTGACACCGACAGCCTGTCTCAAACACCCCATTTCGCATACCATGATTTTTCTTTCTTGTGCCTTGGTGAGAGTCCATGTCTGACACTGGTAGCAGAGAGTTGGTATAAAAATACTATTTATCAGCTGTCTCTTTGTCTTAATTGGAATGTGTTTATGTCTTAGTAATGGTGAGCGCTGATAGGAAAGAACATTATCTTTCTATGTTCTTGATTTCACCTGTCTGTCTAGCCTTCCATCTTGTGTGAACACGCTGCCCAAGTATTTAAATTCACTGACTTGTTTAGGTCCTGTACATTTTAATCTCTGAATTTAGTGTTTTCTCTTTTCTGCTAATTTTCATTGCCTCAGTCTTTGCTGAGGGCGAAAACACATACACAAACACAACACAAACATAGGAGCGAAATGTCCATTGTCTACTAGGCGATTTCAACATTCTACTTTACGTTCAAACAATTACAAATAATGTGATATTTTGTGCGTGACATGCATTATTATATAATTTATTGAAATGCCCTCGGAATAGTCTGAGAAACAACATATATTTATGCTAAGTTGAACAGACTTCATGACTTTTCACAGATTTCTCAGTTTTACGACAAAATCTAATGTGCTATATATTGTTGTTTTGATGTTATGTTGTTTGGATTTATGTATATTTCGTTACAATAAATATCTGAGTGTTAGTCTACCTGTACTTCTACAGTGGCATATTCCACTGTGCAGGTCCCACTTAGTCTACCTGTACTTCTACAAAGGCATATTCCCCTGTGCAGGTCCCACTTAGTCTACCTGTACTTCTACAAAGGCATATTCCACTGTGCAGGTCCCACTTAGTCTACCTGTACTTCTACAAAGGCATATTCCACTGTGCAGGTCCCACTTAGTCTACCTGTACTTCTACAAAGGCATATTCCCCTGTGCTGGTCCCACTTAGTCTACCTGTACTTCTACAAAGGCATATTCCACTGTGCAGGTCGCACTTAGTCTACCTGCACTTCTACAAAGGCATATTCCCCTGTGCTGGTCCCAACTCTGGCGTGAGCTGTATGTAACTACGAGTAGACTTGCCTGCTTAAGGGACTAGGCTCGAGCAGCTTATTACTCCGATGCGTTGAGACAAGTGCCGCAGAGAGTGCTTAACCGATGTGCGAGTCCATCTTAATAGACTCAAACACTAGAGCAAAGTAGACCTGCAGTTTGTTATACCCCATTTATGCTTCTCTTAACAAACCACCTAACCGTGACCGGTGTTATGCCATGTCACACAGTTAGTCGTCTCTTATGTCATGCTCTCTGTAGGGCAGTGGCACTATTCTTGTTTTTGTCATACACAAAGACTCCGGCGGACTACTCGGGACATGTTCGGGAGTTACAATTAATAACAATACAGTATTTGCGGATCGATGATTGATGAGTGGAATATTTTTTTCAATTAAACAAACGTCTGTAACCTCCATTACAACTAATACACAAATGATGAGACTGTTAAGTTACCGGCACTCGAAAATGTCACGATGATTCTTCAGTGATGAGTGAGCTTTGAAACGCTTTCCACGCTTTTGTAGTTTGTTCAATGCTGTTTTTGACAAAGCAGTTAGGGACAAACACCTTGATCATGTTTTTAAGGCCAGCAAAAAACTTTATCCAAGTGACCAGGTCTGGTTCGTGATTGTCATAACTTTGGCTGTGATTTCTTCTTTTGGCTCTTTTAACGAATCGGTCCACCATTACAGCTGACAGCCACACAAGCCACACGTGTTCTGGTTTCTGTAAGGAATCGGTCCACCATTACAGCTGAAACACAGACAAGCGACATGTTTCCTGGTTTCTGTAAGGAATCGGTCCACCATTACAACGGAAACACAGACAAGCCACATGTGTTCTGGTTTCTGTAAGGAATCGGTCCACCATTACAGCTGACACCCAGACAAGCCCCACGTGTTCTAGTTCCTGTAAGGAATCGGTCCACCATTACAGCTGACATCCAGACAAGCGACACGTGTTCTGGTTCCTGTTTGGAGCCTGAGCTAGATTCAAGGCCAGGTGAAACATGCTAACCTAGGCATCTACTTCGCGTCTTCGCCATGCTCCTGAAAACAGGCTGTTTTACAGCAGCCTAGCCCACGAGGGAGAGATTGATGTTTAATCGCCATTGCCGAATTCTTATTGGAAAGCCTCACATTGCACTACAGCTGGGAGGGCCCAGATTTACATTCTTCAGTTCGTCTCGGGATATAAGAATAGCCACTGTACCAACATTGCCTGACAAATATCATCGAGAGCAAAGAACTCACCACGAGTAAGTACAGACAACAGCAAAAATCACAATAACAACATCAACAATAACAACAACAACACAAATAACAACACCATCATCAACAATTACAACATCAACAATAATAACAATAACATCAATAACAAAACATCAATAACAACATCAACAATAATAACAACAACATCAATAACAAAACAACAAAAATACACCAACATCAACAGTAACAAAAACAACAATAACCATAACAAAAACAGGAAGACAATAAGGATAACAACAACTACAAAAACAACAAGAACATCGCCAATATCAACAACAACAACAACATAATAACAATAAAAACACAACCGTCAACACTAACAACAATGGCAAGAATAACAAAAACAATAATAACACCAACATAAGCAATAATACAAGAAATAACAATAAAAACAGCAACAATAGTGAAGGCATAACAATTAACAAAGATATCATCCATAACAATAATATCACCAAAAACAGCAATAACAGTACGAACATCAGCAAAAACTACAACAATAATAGCAACAACATTAACATCAATAACAACAACATCAACACCAACAAAAAAAAAACCTAAAAAAAAACCCAGTAGCATTAACAACAATAAGAATACCCCGTCACAAATAGCAACAATAAGATAACAGCACAAACAACAACAATAACATCACAAACAACAACAATAACAGCACAAACAACAACAATAACAGCACAAACAACAACAATAACAACAAAAATAACAGCACAAACAACAACAATAACAGCACAAACAACAACAATAACAGCACAAACAACAACAATAACATCACGATCAACAACAATAATAACACAAACAACAACAATAACAGCACGAACAACAGCAATAATAACACAAACAACAACGATAATAACACAAACAACAACAATAACAGCACGAACAACAACAATAACAGCACGAACAACAACTATAACAGCACGAACAACAACTGAAACATCAACATCGTCCATAACAATAACAACAACAAATAAAAACAATACAGCATCCACAATATAAAAACACCAACAACGACAATAACAATATCAACATGAACAATAACAGTAACACCTACACCAAAAGCAAGAACAATATAAACAACAATGGAAGCAACAATAACACATGTAAGAACCACATTAACAACATTAACAAAAACAATAACAATGCAAACAACAACACCAGCAACATCAACGATAAACAACAATAACAATATTACATCAACAATATCAAAACACTACCACCATCAACAACAACGTCAACAATAACAACAACACCAAAAACAATCATCAACGACAATAACAACTTAGCATGAACAATAACAGCTACACCAACAGTAGTAACAACAATAACAACAACAGCAACAAAACTAGCAACAACACCGACATCAACAATAACCGCCCCTTCAACAATAATAAAAACAACAACAACAAATACAATATCACAACTAATAATTAACGACAATAACCGTTCTTGTCTTGCTGTTGGTTTCAATAGCAATGTTTTTACATAATGAGGTTGCTTGTGTTTTGTTTAATGAGTTGCTATTGTCTCGATCAAATCCCCCACAGACCCTGTCCATTTTGGGTATTTAGTAGCATGCGTTTTTACTATCTGAAATCCGGTCTGCTATTAGCCATTGATAAAGAATGAGGTTGCTAGCTCTATGGACAACCTCTTCTATTCACCTTTCTCTACATGAATTGGAGGCTACATTGGTCTTATTCATTTCTGCGGGGATACTGCTTGGGTGATCGAGAGGTAGAATGCTCTCAGCTATTTCTCAAACATGGCCCGTACACTGGCTGCATGCTTTCCAAGGGAAGAAAACCCTCACAATTTTACATTTAACCTTGTTTCCGAGTCAGCACAGTTTCCGTTCTTGTGTGTAGTTACGTCCCTTCGTCTGCACCAAATACATTTACTAGGCAAGTGATCAAATATGGCCCAAAAGCTAATTTGTACAGCGCAGTCCTCAGTTTTTCACCTTCATTTTCGTATGTCGGAGTCTTATTCTATCTGTACAATGTTCTAGACGTAGATGAAAATAAAAGCTGCAGGCAAGCAATGTTAGAAGAGGGTGGAGATGTTATAACGTTTTATCCCCCAACGGTTTCAGAATAAGCCTCTTTCATGAACATGTTTATAGTTTCTGTCTGTTTATCTGTCTTTGCTTATTTTTCATTTCCTAGATCTCTTTTTTGTTTTTTCTGTCTGTGCCCTTTTTATTATTCTTTTAGTTCTTATTTGTCTATCGTTCTTGCTTTAAATAAAAAATGTTTTTTGATATAAATCTTTTAGTCCCCTTTGCTTGTGTTTCTTAATAACAATAATATATTATAATTTTTTTGCGTTTTTTTGGGCCTTATTTATACATTCCCGAGCCTAACAAACGGTAGAAAAATAACACTGTCAGTGGCAACTGGAAGATTGTCAAGCAATTTCAGAGCAGAGGCAGAGGCATTGAAGGCTGCAGTAGAATCAATGCTGATAGGCGAAAGCAATGAAAGCCAGATAGTCCTGTTTACAGATGCCCTGTCCGTGGTTACAGCACTAAAAAGCCAGAAAAATACAGAACTTAATGATTTAAGAGCAGTACTCTGTCAACTATGCCAGCAGTCCGCACCAGAAAGTGTAGTGGTACAGTGGGTTCCATCCCACTGTAACATCCAAGGCAACGAGGAGGCAGACAGACTGGCAAAAGAAGGTGCAAGACTACCACAACCAGATTCTAGTGTGACCCACGAAGAGTCCAAAAGGCTTATTAGGGTCAGATACATCGCCAAATGGGAAACAGAACATACTGGCTACACAAAAAAAGATACCTATTACCAGTTGAACAGAAGAGAGCAGGTCGTGGTCTTCAGACTCCGCACAGGCCACAACAGACTGAGGTACCATCTATTCAATAAACTGAAGATAGGTGGTACTGACGAATGCACCTGTGGTACAGGGGAAATGACCGCTGAACATCTGCTGTAAAATTGCCCGACATACGAGGACCAGAGAAATGACATGTGGCCATCACCAGTGCCAACACTAGACAAGCTCTATGGCAGTGTCGACAGCGTCAGGATGACTCTTGCTTTCTTCGAACACATTCATGTTGACGTCTGACAGAAGAAGAAGAAGAAGAAGAAGAAGAAGAAGAAGAAGAAGAAGAAGAAAATATATTCCCGAAGGTGGTGTACGTTGCCCTGTGTTTTGATTTTTCCCCTGTCGGCCGAGTGCAGCTGCATACATTTTATGTAAGGGTCTGCTTCCTCCTGCATTTTCTAAGGGTTTACTTCCCAGGGTAACGGTCGGTGCTGCGATGGGGATCGAACCCAACACCTTTGGCTGTGAGCCATGTCACTTAACCACTAGTCCACGCCGTCCACTATATATTTGTATTTATATCCCTTCTTTTTTTTTCTGTCAGTGTTTTTCTTTATCATATTCTTGAAAGATGTTTGTCTTTATTCATCGTTGTGACTTTCATTATCCAGTATTTGTGTACATATTTCTTTTTGTTCGTATTTCTCTGTGCCTTTATTTACTCACTATTTCCATTATGCCTCCCCAACCCCTTCATGTTGTATTGGTGTTGGTCTTTCATTTCTGTTTAATTTTTTTGTCCATTTTGTTTTTTTCTTGGTTGTGATTATCTTTTTTTTGTAGGGAATCTAATAATGTCTATTCTGATTTAATGTAATTCCTTTTTTTAATCTCTTGATGTATTTTTAGTATCCATTTTGTATGTCTTTTTAGTATCCATTTTGTATGTCTTTTTAGTATCCATTTTGTATGTCTTTGTATTATCAATTTTGAATGTTTTTGTAATTCTGTATGTCTACGGCATTAGTGAACAGCTAGCGTAGTGCCTTCATATCTGTGGGGGTCTGTGGGGATCTACTGTCCTGATACCTTTCACTTACGGCGCCCGAAATCCATCATTGGCGTCAAATAGAGAGACAAGATGACAAATGCAGAGGTTTATTCTTGCACCGGTCTTCTAAGTATGTACACTTGTAAGTATGCTTGAGTGCACTCTGAGTCCTGTCTAACCCAACGGTAAAAGGATGAGCTATCAAGACTAAGCGCCAATTGCGTTCTATTCTCTGGTTCATCAACATCGCAATATAAATGACCAATCTTAAATTCCCTGCGGAAGAACTGGTATAGTAAAATAGTAACCTTCTGCATTGTTATAAATGTACACTTCAAACTCATTTTGAAATTAATATCAATGTAAATTTCGTAAAAGCAACTGTATGCAACGATAACTACACCTCAAACTATTAATGCGTATAAGCCTATAACTATTAGACCGTTTCGCACGAATGGCATTTGTTGTTTTCCGCATTCGACAAAGTGTCTGATTGGTGCACGGAAAAATCAGAAATTTGTATTTACTGAGCCTATTTAAAGGTCAGAACATCTATTGTTAAAACAGCACATTTGTGCACCTTAAATATGTTAAAATTATGTCCAATTCACTGAGGTTGCTTTTAATATAGACTAATGAATACGTTTATCAAAATACATCAAATTTCTTAGATAAAAAATATTTCCAAAACGTCATGGATATTCTAAAGCTGCATGCGAAAAATCATTTGGATCTGACATAAAGTTTAGTAGAAAATTGCTTCGGACTTTATTTATGAATTAAAAGACGGACTATAGACGCTGCTGCCAACAGTCATACCTTCAGAAACTACTAACTACATTTTTCAGCTATTCCACATCTGTTTGTGACTTACTTACTGAAGTAACCTTGTAATTACACGCACCAATACAGACAGGCAGAAATCCTGCAGAGCGTGGAGTACACTTCTATGGTCGTGAGAATCAAATCGAGAATGACTTAATGGAAATCTCGTTGTGTCACGTACACAGTTGTCTTCAGTGGGACGAGAACTTGACAACTTTTTTGTTGACAGATTATCATGTTGTTGTTGTAATTGTTGGTGTTGTTGTTACTCTTGTTCGAAGCTTCTCGTGCTGAGACAACGTTTCTTTTGTAGCGGGTTACAGCGGCTCTATTCTAAATATCATTAGAGGACACATTGAAAGTGACCCAGGCCTCCATTAAGAGAATCTTAGTCGGAATCACTATCCGGAACCAACGTATGCAAGGTCTCCACAATTCTGACATAAGACGATTGTCCCTGGTGAAGGAAATGGTAATCCATGCAGACAAGGCAAACATATATGGGCAGGTCACATGTTGCAACGATACGATGGTCAATTGAGCACAACGACAGCAGTCTGGTACCTCTGAGGTGAGAAGAGACCGCAGAGAAGACCTCCAAATGGATTAGTCAGAATCCCTTGCAGAACGCTTCAACATACGAGATGCCTTTAGAGGAATAATTACCAGGCACCGGACTTCCGTGGCCCAAGACAGGGTCCGCTATAAATGAAGTTGGGGGATGAAGATGTTGCGCATGAGCTACTGTGATCAGCGACCCATAGCTGACTGCTAGCGTCACGGCCAGCGAACAAGAGATGCCAAGACCATTCTACACCTCAACGCGGTGATCCTGGATAACAGGCTGCAGCAGGGTAGACTGGCTAAGGAGAAGGGATCGAAGAGGGAATGCTAACCCGGTACTCAAAAAATGCTTGCTGAGGTCGAATGTGTTGGACCGAAAGGTGCAAATATCGCAGTCAAGCTGTGAACTGCGACACAACGCATTCCGTTCTCTGAACTACATTCTGATACTTAAGCCCTTTCAGGGATGGTATTGGGAGATTGAGAACGAACGAAGCCAAGTCAAGCCAAGCCAAACTAAGCCAAGCCAAACGAAGTTGGGACCCGCAGCTTCGCTGAGGAACGGATAATCTTCTTCTTCTTCTTTTTCTTCTTCTTCTTCTTCTTCTTCTTCTTCTTCTTCTTCTTCTTCTTCGTTCGTTCTCAATCTCTCACTACCAAACCATGAAAGGACTTAAGTAGCCGAATGTAGTCCAGAGAACGGAATGCGTTGTGTGGTAGTTTACAGCTTGGCTGCGATATTTTCACCTTTCGGTCTAATACATCCGACTTCAGCAAGCATTTTTTGAGTACCGGGCTAGCATTCCCTCTTCGATCCCTTCTCCTTAGCCAGTCTGCCCTGCTGCAGCCTGTTATCCAGGATCACCGCGTGGAGGTGTAGAATGGTCTTGGCATCTCTGGTTCGCTGGCCCTGACGCTAGCAGTCAGCGATGGGTCGCTAACCACTGCAGCTCATGCGCTGCTCAGCATCTTGATCACGAACGGGTCATCAAGATCAAGATATATATATCATCATCATCATCATCATGTAGCGTGTCATTTGCAGAACGTCGCTCTCATGACAGCCTGTCTGTAGGACACTCTGTCCTCCGCCAGTCTTCCGGCCTGCTCCAAGGTCAAATCCAGCGTCTCCATGATTTCCCGAGTTCATTGTCTTCTCGGTCGGCCCCAGCCTCTCTTTCCAGTGACCATACCCTCCATATACATATTAATATATATATATATATATATATATATATATATATATATATATATAAATATATATATATCGAGGCGCCATGCTATGGTGGGCCGTGGTCATCCTACTGTAGTGCAATGCGAGGCTCACCCCTATGGGTATTACAGTGTCGATCTCCACCTCGTTTGCCTGACTACTGTGACAAGGTCTGTTTCTGTGACCACGAACCAGAAAGAGAGGTGCAGGCCTTGATCAGTATGTTTAGCTTCTGATACTGTCGTGAGAGAGGGGGTGGAGATGGGTCTCGACCAGTATATTTTGTTTGATCCTTACATCAGGTAGGTCTTGACCAGTATGTTTTATCTGGCCTCTACATAAGGTAGGTCTTGACCAGTATGTTTTATCTGGTCTTTACATAAGGTAATTCTTGACCAGTATGTTTCATCTGGCCCTTACATAAGGTAGGTCTTGACCAGTATGTGTTATCTGGCCCTAACATCAGGTAGGTCTTGACCAGTATGTTCCATTTGGCCATTACATATAGTAGGTCTTGAAAAGTATGTTTTACCTGGCCCTTACATCAGGTAGGTCTTGACCAGTATGTTTCACCTGAACCTGACCAGTCTTCGCTCTGTATGATGTAAATGGCAACGATGATCTAGTTTACCCATGGCTCAGAAAATCTAGTTTACCCGTGGCTCAGAAAATCTAGTTTACCCGTGGCTCAGAAAATCTAGTTTACACATGGCTCAGAAAATCTAGTTTACCCGTTGCTCAGAAAATCTAGTTTACCCGTGGCTCAGAAAATCTAGTTTACCCGTGGCTCAGAAAATCTAGTTTACCCATGGCTCAGAAAATCTAGTTAAACCCATGGCTTAGAAAATCGAATTTACCTGTGGCCCAGAAAAAAAGGATCATAATATTAAAGACATTTAATACCCTTGATGAGGTCCCTGTGAAAGATTTATAATGCTGAAGAATAAAGACAGCTTATCCCTGGAACCACCATGCACTGTAAATGCTATATTTTTACTTCAGCTCCGATTCGACATTTGAGCTTATGTCCTCGTAAAACGACTGAATAAAATATCTGCACAACACCGGGAGTGTTGGTTAGGAATCATATATTAAATGTAAGATTAAGATAGAAAGATTGATGTTCAAACATATTACATCTTTTATAGAACAAAGGAGTGTCGTAACAGAAGACGGAAGATGTATTGCAAATAAAGATCATGATCAAATACAGGAGTTCAGAAACTAAGCAACACAAAGGAGCGTTGAGTCCGCCATGATTGAAGTACTGGAGATTAGGCGGTTTTGGTATTATGTTCAAGTGGTCCAATAAACTTGCCATTAAGCGGCTCTGTGTGACTTGATATTTTCTATATGGGGGTTTGGCCATTAAAACTTGTCATTTCGCGGTTTTTGATCTCTCGTTTTTGTCTTTATGCAGTAATGTCCACTAAAACTTCCCATTATGTGGTCTTTGATATACTATGTGGTGCTCTGGGAGCACTGCGACTTGTCTTATGCGGTTCCCGGTGCACTGAAACAGCGCTTGATCCACTAAAACGTGTCCTTTTTCTCCTTAAACTTGTCAAAATGCGACTTTTGTCCACTAAAACATGTCCTAATGTGGTTTTTGTCTCATTAAACTTGTCAAAATGTGACTATTGGTGCAGTAAAACGTGTACCTATGCAACGCTTGGTCCACTAATTCGGTTTTATGATGCCTTAGTCCACTAAAACTTACCAATATCGTCGCTCTTGGCCCACTAGAACTGGCCGATATTGTCGCTCTTGGCTCACTAAAACTTGCCCATATTGTGGCTCTTGGCCCACTAAAACTTGCCCATATTGTGGCTCTTGGCCCACTAAAACTTGACCATATTGTCGCTCTTGGCCCACTAAAACTTACCCGTATTGTCGCTCTTGGCCCACTAAAACTTACCCATATTGTCACTCTTGGCCCACTAAAACGACCATATTGTTGCCCTTGGCCCACTAAAACTTGACCATATTGTCGCTCTTGGCCCACTAAAACTTGACCATATTGTCGCTCTTGGCCCACTAAAACTTACCCGCATTGTCGCTCTTGGCCCACTAAAACGTACCCATATTGTCGCTCTTGGCCCACTAAAACTGGCCCATATTGTCGCTCTTGGCCCACTAAAACTGGCCCATATCGTCGCTCTTGGCCTACTAAAACTTGATCATATTGTCGCTCTTGGCCCACTAAAACTTACCCGTATTGTCGCTCTTGGCCCACTAAAACTGGCCCATATTGTCGCTCTTGGCCCACTAAAACTGGCCCATATTGTCACTCTTGGCCCACTAAAACGACCATATTGTTGCTCTTGGCCCACTAAAACTTGACCATATTGTCGCTCTTGGCCCACTAAAACTTGACCATATTGTCGCTCTTGGCCCACTAAAACTTACCCGCAGTGTCGCTCTTGGCCCACTAAAACTTACCCATATTGTCGCTCTTGGCCCACTAAAACTGGCCCAAATTGTCGCTCTTGGCCCACTAAAACTGGCCCATATCGTCGCTCTTGACCTACTAAAACTTGATCATATTGTCGCTCTTGGCCCACTAAAACTTACCCGTATTGTCACTCTTGGCCCACTAAAACTGGCACATATTGTCGCTCTTGGCCCACTAAAACTTGACCATATTGTCGCTCTTGGCCCATTAAAACTTACCCATATTGTCGATCTTGGCCCACTAAAAGTGGCCCATATTGTCGCTCTTGGCCCACTAAAACTTGACCATATTGTCGCTCTTGGCCCACTAAAACTGGCCCATTTTGTGGCTATTGGCCCACTAAAACTTACCCATATTGTCGCTCTTGGCCCACTAAAACTGGCCCATACTGTCGCTCTTGGCCCACTAAAACTGGCCCATTTTGTCGCTCCTGGCCCACTAAAACTTGACCATATTGTCGCTCTTGGCCCACTAAAACGTACCCGTATTTTCGCTCTTGGACCACTAAAACTTGACCATATTGTCGCTCTTGGCCCACTAAAACTTGACCATATTATCGCTCTTGGCCCACTAAAACTTACCCGTATTGTCGCTCTTGGCCCACTAAAACTTACCCGTATTTTTGCTCTTGGACCACTAAAACATGACCATATTGTCGCTCTTGGCCCACTAAAACTGGCCCATATTGTCGCTCTTGGCCCACTAAAACTGGTCCATATTGTCGCTTTTGGCGCACTAAAACTTAACCATATTGTCTGTCACTCTTGGCCCACTAAAACTTACCCTTATGCGGCCATTGATCCACTAAATCTTATACTTATGCTACGACTGATCCACTAAAACTTGTTGATAGACGACCGTTATCCACTAAACTTGTCCATATGCCACATTTAGTCTACTAAAACATGACTTTATGTTGTTTTAGTGAACTTGTCCATATATAACCCTTAGTCCCATAAAACATGACATTATGCTGCTTTTAGTCCACTAAAACTTGTTAATAGACGACCTTTGTCCACTAAATCTTGTCTATATGCGACATTTGATCCACTAAAACATGACCTTAAGCGGTTTTTAATCCGCTTAAAACGTGTCCATATGTGACCCTTGAACCACTAAAGCTGCACTTAAGCGAATCTTAGTCAACAAAAACTTGTCCTAATGTGGCCCTTGGTCCACTGAAACTTGCCATTATCTTGCCCTTTTCCACTATATGCTGTCTTCAAATAGTCATGTGTCCACTAAAACTTGTTTTTGTATGGTCTTTGAACAATCAGGAATTGTCTTAATGTTGCCTTTGGTGAAATAACCTTGTCTTTAAACACCTTTGATCTACTTAACTTGTTCATAAAAAGACTTTTTGACACAGGACATGGCTTGGCATGGTTTGGTTTGGCTTAGCTTGACTTGGTTTGGTTTGGCTTGGTTTGGCTTGGCTTGGTTTGGCTTGGTTTGGTTTGGCTTGGTTTGATTTGACTTGTCTTGGCTTAGCTTGGTTTGGTTTGGTTTGGTTTGGCTTAGTTTTGTTTAGTTTGGTTTGGCTTGTATTGGCTTAGTTTGGTTTGGCTTAGTTTGGTTTGGCTTGGCTTGGTTTTGTTTGGCTTGGTTTGGCTTGGCTTGGTTTGGTTTGGCTTGGCTTGGCTTGGTTTGGTTTGGCTTGGTTTGGCTTGGTTTGGCTTGGTTTGGTTTGGCTTGGCTTGGCTTCGTTCATTCTCAATCTCCCACTATCGAACACTGAAAGCGCTTAAGTAGCAGAATGCAGTCCAAAGAACGGAATGCGTTGTGTCGTAGTTTACAGCTTGACTACGATATTTGCACCTCTCGGTCCAACACATCTGACTTCAGCAAGCATTTTTTGAGTACCGGGTTAGCATTCTCTCTTCGATCCCTTCTCGTTAGCCAGTCTGCCCTGCTGCAGCCGGTTATCCAGGATCACCGAGTGGAGGTGTAGAATGGTCTTGGCAGCTCTGGTTCGCTGGCCCTGACGCTAGCAGTCAGCTATGGGTCGCTGACCACTGCAGCTCATGCGCTGCTAAGCATCTTGATCCCTGAGATCGTGATTTGTGGGTGGATAACATCAGGAGATAGACTTGAAAAAGCCTCTCAGACTGCACCATTACGGAAAAAGATAGAGTACACAGGAGATCCATTGCAGTCGACTTTGGATACGGATATGGCACTTGAACTGAACTGAAGCCCAAATAACATTTTAATAAAAAGGTCTACTGCGTGATGGCGAGACGATGTCCAACTAATGTTCACTTTAAATTAAATTATATTTATCGACTATACATTCTTCTGAATCAGTGTCACCGTTACTCGATAATCCGTACTCTCTGTTTATTTCGACCTTCTGCGTCTTAGAAGACGGTCCAACACGACTGTCAAAATTGGCTGCAAATTGAATTGAATTGTTGACTTTCTTTAATGAGAAGGATGTCACTTCATTTTCACTCACAAGCATTGTGACATCGAGGGGTTAAATAGATGAAACTTTTAATCTGAGTTTTAGCACTTCCGTTTTTCAATTGGTTTCGATCCTTATTCTTAAGATAAAGGAGGACTGAGAATTAATTTTTACACAGATACGTCGTTTCGAAAGGAATCACAATTTCAAAGTTCTCTTCGATTGGTCCTGAAAATATGTTTTTAAATAAGTTTTGACATTTGTACGGCACTGTTCCTGGAACTGTAATTTCGGAGAACCATCCGTGGATATTTCCATGATCATGTCATTCAGTTCTGGTATAATCCCATTCACACAATAACTGAAAATGGATCTCTAATCGAGTTTTGATTTGCATCAGGAACAGGTAAATAGTCTCGCAAACTATATAGCAAATCTTTCGAATGTCGCACGATAGGTTATGTGTCTTCTTAAGACAGCTCTTCGATGGTGGGACCAATAATATTTGAGATGTTCTAAAATAGATGATACTACCACAAGTTAGTAACTTGTAATCATTGCTTCGATCTTGTAATAATTGCTTCGATCTTGTCTTAAACTTGAGAAACTGAAACCTCTTGAAGATGTCCGTGGAGCATATTGAAATGAGTGAAGAATTCTGACAAATATGCTAATTTACTAACCAGGTAAAGTCTGCCAAACGATCACTAGTGTTATATGAGGAATATTCTTAACAGCGCAGCATCTTTGTGATCTGGTGAAGGTAAATGCTTGTCCAAACTTTTGCTGCACTTTGAGTTGTTGCGGCCAGTTCATTGAAGAACTGCTTGTTGTCTTTGCGAGCGTTATATTTAACCATTTTATTAAGTGAGTCATACGCCATCTCGAAATTCTCACCAGATCACATGACAGTTATGCAATAAACCCCCTACTACAAATACACCAATCAGAGATAAACATGGCATTCTTCTTATTACAGAAAAAGAACAGATGAAACGTTGTGCAGAGCATTTTACAGAGTCTTGAACTAAGTGATTTGCATTTGATAAAATTGACAATTTTGACAGAAACATTCACGATCTGCTTTAGCTTTCTTGGCATTTAATAGCAAATATTGCTTCCATATGTATGATGCATTGATACCAATTCACCGACCATACGATTTCCTTAACCGGTGATACAAGTCCTAAGCTTTCCAAGTGCCCCGTCTGTGCTACTTTCAAATCATTTCAAGCAATTCATGTCTTGATAAGTGACATAAGCTCGCTAAAACTGTTCAATACTTCTCCAGCTGTAGTGTGTACCAAGGGGGAGATAACAAGTCTTCCAAAGTATTCTGTGCTTTCGTACATTTTTCTTGGCACATTGAGGTAGCTTTGTTTGTTATGTCTGTGCTTTCGTACATTTCTTGGCACATTGAGGTAGCTTTGTTTGTTATGTCTGTGCTTTCGTACATTTCTTGGCACATTGAGGTAGCTTTGTTTGTTATGTCTGTGCTTTCGTACATTTCTTGGCACATTGAGGTAGCTTTGTTTGTTATGTCTGTGCTTTCGTACATTTATCTTGGCACATTGAGGTAGCTTTGTTTGTTATGTCTGTGCTTTCGTACATTTTTCTTGGCACATTGAGGTAGCTTTGTTTTTTATATCTGTGCTTTCGTACATTTTTTTGGTTCTGGAAATTTGTTATTGTACATAATAAATTAAAACAATTTTCAAATTTGGATATAACAAATTTCGAACAAAATATATGTATGATGTAAAGTGAAGTGAAGTGAACATTTCCCATGAGATGAAACATGAGATGGTGGGAGTTATATTGTGTGAAGTGAATGGTGACATGAATTTAAAATTATTCAAATTCTCAAAAATTTAGTAATGTACTTTTGTTTGTTTGAGGTATTTGCGAAGGCAATAGGCCTACACATGTGTACCTATCAATACATACATATTCACTTATACACACATACCTAATCCTTTATACACACCCATGCATATTCATGTATACATACATATAGATATTTATTTATCCACAAACATACACAATCATTTATACACACTCATACACAATCATTTATACACCCACATGCATATGCATGTATACACACTTATAGATGTTTATTATCAACACACTTTCATTTATACACTCACATAAAAACGTCCATGCATGTACATATACATACTTCCACACACATACATATAAGTACACACCCAGTACGTATACACATACCTGCATACAGTCACGATAATAAGTTTCAAATGCAAAGGTCTAAAGTCAGATGGAGACATATGGACAACAGCAGCAAAGGCGAACTTTGACAAAATTAGCAAACTTCAAAACCATGCCAGGAGAGTTATAACAGGAGGCATGAAGTCAACGCCAATTGTAGAACTTGAAAAGGTTACAAATCTGTAATCCATGACCGACAGAAGAGACTGCAGAGCCCAACAGCAAGCAGAGAAACTCAGAATACTGACAGACCATCTAATGCAGCAGAGACTAAATAATTTTGGAAATGGGAAACTAAAGCGGTGAAACTTTGCAGAAATAGCCAAAGCAAAGATGAGCGAAGACCCTATGAATGCATTAACAACACCAAAGCCCATCCCCACTGTACGCAAACCTATCTGGAGGCAGGATATATTTCCAGAGGTGGTAGAAAATATACCAGGTATTGGAAAATAGAACAGCCAGACAAAACGAAAGAAGAGACATAATCCTGAGGTACATAACGAAAAAATACCAAGCATGGACTGGACCCATGTATTCACCGACGGTACTGTAACAAACACAACACAGAACGGAGGGGCAGGGGTATTCCTGAGCCTACCAAATGGTAGAAAAATAACACTGTCAGTGGCAACTGGAAAATACTCAAGCAATTTCAAAGCGGAGGCAAAGGCACTGAGGGCTGCAGTAGAAGAAATGGTGACAGGCAAAAGAAATGAAAGCCATATAGTCCTGTTTACAGATGCCCTGGCCGTAGTCACAGCACTAAAAGCCAGAAAAATACTGAACTTAATGATTTAAGAGCAGTACTCTGTCAACTATGCCAGCAGTTCGCACCAAAAAGTAGATGTACAGTGGATTCCATCCCACTGTAACGTCCAAGGCAACGAGTAGGCAGACAGACTGGCAAAAGAAGGTGCAAAACTACCACAACCAGATACTAGTATGACATACGAAGAGTCAAAACGGCTTATTAGAGCTAGATACATGACCAAATGGGAAACAGAACATACTGGCTATACAAAAAACGATGCCTATTACCAGTTGAACAGAAGAGAGCAGGTCGTGGTCTTCAGACTGCGCACAGGCCACAATAGACTGAGGTACCACCTATTCAACAAATTGAAGATAGGTGGCACTGACGAATGCTCGTGTGGTACTGGGAAAATGACCGCTGAACATTTGCTGCAAAACTGCCCGACATACGAGGACCAGAGAAAGCAGATGTGGCCATCACCAGGGGAACACTAGACAAGCTCTATGGCAGTGTCGACAGCCTCAGGATGACCGCTGCTTTTTTCTAAAAAATACAGGTTGACGTCTGACAGCGTACGAAGAAGAAGAAGAAGATGGAAGATGGAGTCATGGGATCAAGATGCTGAGCAGCACATGAGCTGCAGTGGTTAGCGACCCATAGCTGACTGCTAGCGTCAATGCCAGCGAACCATAGCTGCCAAGACCCTTCTACACCTCCACGCGGTGATCCTGGATAACAGGCTGCAGCAGGGCAGACTGGCTAAGGAGAAGGGATCGAAGAGGGACTGCTAACCCGGTACTAAAAAGGGTTGCTGAAGTCGGATGTGTTGGACCGAAAGGTATAAATATCACAGCCAAGCTGTAAACTACGACACAACCCATTCCGTTCTCTGGACTACATTCTGCTACTTAAGCCCTTTCAGGATTTGGTAGTCGGAGATTGAGAACGAACGAAGAAGAAGAAGAAGAAGATGGAGACATAACGGAAATAATGGCTATTGTAACAGGAAAGCAAGGAGATATCAATTTATATTATAATTTAAAGAGGTAGATTAAAGTTTTGTTAAATATATGATCAAGGTCAAATGTTAAATTTTGTTAAGCTGCAGAACGAAATAGGTAGAAGAGGAAGATTGTGAAACTGACAACGACTTTTTTTTGTTTTTTTTTTGCTTAGATGTTTGCCTCACTAGTTTCTACTGGCGGAGGCGCGCCATTTTCCCCCCAGACCGTAGTCCATTGGGCGATATCAGGACGCATAAACCAGTGCTTTGATGCATGTGTGCATCTGTATGTACCTATGCTAGGTTTGTGCGCCCTCAGAAGCTAGCCCAACCAAAGTGCAATGGAAGGGCTTTACCACGAGGGCGCGTGTGAAAGTTGTGCAAGGGTGTGACTGTAGGACAGAGTCAAATGAAACAGTGAGGTGAGAAGAGAGAGAAGGGGAAGAGTGGCCCCCAGGGTGAGCCTCTTTGGGGATGACTGACAACGACAGAGGCGGGAGTTCAGGCTAGAGATCGCGAGCCCTACAGATCGGCTGTAACGATAAGGACGATCTGTAAAGGGCATGCTACATGATAATATATTTATCATTTGATTTTAAATACAAAAGTTCATAACATTTCTTCACGACTTTGTGGAACCCCCAAAACGTGACACCGCGGACACACGACCACAGGTTAAGAACTGATGCCCTAAGTATTTACTTCCCATATTATTTATTATCGCCCTTACCAATAAGTCTTCAACTAGTTATTTGCCCTGATCAATAAACAATTTTTCCCACGGTTTGATTTCTCTACTGAATAAGTTTTTTTTTCAATTTTGTATTGTTTTGATTTAACCTTCTCACACAGCAATCTATGTCGTCTGCATTTCCGACAATTCTTTTCGCGAGTTCTTGCTGTTTTATAATTAACGTCTGCTACAAACTAATCTTTTGTGTTTGTAAAATTCTGACATTATCGATTCTTTAACTTCAGCTTTGTTGCTTCTTTTTTTCAATTTTGTCCCATTCATTTCTGTCTGTTTTCTGGCGGATACAATTGATTGACCTTCTCACTGCATTGTGCTTGTTGTATGTAAAGAATGGCTTTTCACATTTACATCATTAAAAAAAAACAAACAACAGAACTCATGAGGTTTTTTGGGAAGTAGGAAAAAGGAGGGGACGGTGGCAAATTAGTGGACATGAGGACGACACGAGAGGCATGGTTTGACTTGAGGGAAAGGAACATGTGTCAACAGGCAAAACCACGCAAGGAGGTCAGTAAGTAGGTCACAAACGGATATGAAATAGCTGAAAAATGTAGTTGGTTGTTTATAAAGATGTTATTAGGTGGCAGCAAAATCCAGATTTGTGATTACTATAGGTAGCAGGTCATAGTTGTTGCATGCACGTGCTGAGATACAAAATGGCCCCAGTCCTCACAAAAAAGCTTCCATGCTCACAAAATGGCCCCCATGCTCACAAAAAAGCCTCCATGCTCACAAAAAAGCCTCCATGCTCACAAAAAGCCTCTATGCTCACAAAAAAGCCTCCGGGCTCACAAAAACGCCTCCATGCTCACAAAAAAACCTCCATGCTCACAAAAAAGCTCCCTGCTCACAAAAACGCCCCCGTGCTCACAAAAAAGCCTCCATGCTCACAAAAAAACCTCCATGCTCACAAAACAGCCTCCATGCTCACAAAATGGCCCTCGTGCTCACAAAATGGCCCCCATGCGCACAAATTTGCCCATCAAAGAACAACATGCTGTTTTGGCGGGAATTGTTTAGCATAAGGACTTTCTGCCAATGATGTTCACAAGGAAATGCTTTTGTTGACGGTGAGAAGTGTTGAGCAGTGAAGCGGTACATAACTCGGCTGGTACATTTTCTCATGCATGATAAACAGATTGCCGATGAAGCTTGACCTGGTCGGCCTTTGCAGGTTGCAAACGAAGCATCTGGTGGTTTGGAGGGTGAGGGTGGGGGTGGTGGTGAGGGGGTTTAAACGATTCGAGCTGACAGGCGAATAACGATAGACAGTGTAGCAACTGCAATATGGCATTCGCTAGGTTTAGCCTGCAGCATAATGCATGATCCCACCTCAGTAGGAGACGTTTCGCGAATGACGAAGAGATTTAACTTGAAACAGGAATGGAGTTTTGGGGGGATCAGATGTCTCTTCCCTCTTTGATTCCTGAATTCTTAGCTTGACTACATGAGTGCAGCCTGTTTCCAGAGCCGTCTCTTGGATACTGAATACTTACTTTCTTCCCCTGTCCAAGCCCAACGTTATCCTGTATGCATCCAGTATTCAGCGACATGGATTGCCTTATCATTTGCTCTTCAACATGTCGTACCTATTGCATGTTTCTAGAGGTTGGGGCAGGTCATCAGGTGGTCTGGGTCCTAAATTACGCCACAGTTACATGTGTCACAATTTGTGTATACCCATAATTTCGTGATACACCAGTACGGAGTCAGTTCGGGTTTCGAGATTGCTACGTATTGTCTGGTTACAGATCTTGTCCCTTTTCGTCACTTGAACCGCCTTTCTTAGGTACCTCATTTCTGACGTTATTAGTTGCCTTTCTTGGGCTGTAGTCATTGCCCATGGCTCACATCCATATGTCAGGACAGGCACATAGGTCGAGCGGTATAGATCCATCTTTGTTTTCCTGCTTATTTCTCTTCTACTGAGGAAACCTCTGTTTTTTGCACGGAACAGTCTACCTGCTGCTGCCCTTCGTGCAGTTAACTCTTCTTTGATTCCTCCTCTGCCGTCTAATACCACTCCTAGATATTTGAAGAACTGACCTGCTCCGGTGCTCGCGTTCCCAGTGTCATCTGATGTCTCTTCTCATAAGGAGTGATGACCATAGTTTTTGTTTTGGAGTTGCTGATGTGCATTTTTCTCTCCCTCAACTCTTCTTCCAGACCTGCAAGTTGATCCGGCGATGTGCCTCGGATTTCGGTATCAGATCCACATCATCTGCAAAAGTTAGCTCCGACATGCAACCTGCAATATTAAACTTGGTCACATTTTTGGAGCCATACCGACATCATTCTTGGGGCCATACCGACATCATTCTTGGGGCCATACCGACATCATTCTTGGGGCCATACCGACATCATTCTTGGGGCCATACCGATATCATTCTTGGGGCCATACCGACATCATTCTTGGGACCATACCGACATCATCCTTTGGGCCATGCATACATCATTCTTGGGGCCATACCGACATCATTCTTGGGGCCATACAGACATCATTTTTGGGGCCATAACATCATGTTTGGGGCCATTCAGACATCATTCTTGGGGCCACACAAACAGCATTCTTCGGGCCATACCGACATCATTCTTGGGGCCATACAGACATCATTCTTTGGGCCATACCGACATCATTCTTGGGGCCATACCGATATCATTCTTGGGGCCATACCGACATCATTCTTGGGACCATACCGACATCATCCTTTGGGCCATGCATACATCATTCTTGGGGCCATACCGACATCATTCTTGGGGCCATACAGACATCATTTTTGGGGCCATAACATCATGTTTGGGGCCATTCAGACATCATTCTTGGGGCCACACAAACAGCATTCTTCGGGCCATACCGACATCATTCTTGGGGCCATACAGACATCATTCTTTGGGCCATACAGACATCATTTTTGGGGCCATACCGACATCATTCTTGAGGCCATAACGACATCATTATTGAGGCCATAAAAACATCATTATTGACATTTAACTTCACATCATTACTGTGATTAAAACAAAACAATTCTGAACATTTTAGTAACATCATTTCTAAAACTTTGACACAAAACAATTCCGGACACTTTAACGACACAATGTGTGATGTTTTGGAAACATTTTGGACACTTTAATGGACAATTAATTCTGAAAAGCTAGCTAATTCGTTTTATACACTGTAGCAACATAATTCCTGGAAATTTTCAACACAATTCAGGGCACTTTGATACTATACTTTTCCGTACATATTGAATGGAATTCTAGGACATTTTGGTAACATTTTTTTGACACTTTACCGACATAAATTCTGACATTTTCCCAACATTATTGCGAAAATTTCGACAACATATGTTTTGCTTGATACTATCTTCTCGAACTTTCCACTCTGCGCATGCCCGCAATGTCAACAGGAAATATAACTCAAACAAATATCCTCAAACACTTTTCAAACGATAGATCAGGGGCAAATGTTTCAACATTAATTCATTCAAGTCGACGAAATCCACTAGAAACTTTGCACGATTACACTCATGGAAATTGCATACACTTATCCTGTTTGTTTGCGTGTCTCATTCAAGGGCATATTTGGCTGGGTTGTCTCAGAATGTGTCACTGATTTGAAATTTGGACATGGTTTCAGTTTATTTTGAGCGCTCTCAATGTCACATATTTGTGAACAGCACGTTTGATGGAATGAAAGCCCCAGACGATGGTTATTGTGACAGGGCCAAGAACTCTCTTCCATATTTTGATCCAAAAATGTGTATTCGATATTAGTCATCCAGAGTGGTTCTCTATTGTGAACCCGCAGTTACATTTTCTCGCAAATAGTAACAGAAGAACGGCTAGCGATGGACAATGGCAACCTAACCTCTCCTGACTGTAGCATGCGATAGACGATGGCAACCCAACCTCTCCTGACCGTAGCCTCGGGTGAACGATGGCAACCGAACTTTTCTGACTGTAGCCTCGGGTAGACGATGGCAACCCAACCTCTCCTGACTAGCCTGCTATTAGTGATGCAACCCAATCTTTCCTGACTGTAGCCTCGCATGGACGATGGCAACCCAACCTCTCCTGACTGTAGCCTGCTATTAGCGATGCAACCCAATCTCTCCTGACTGTAGCCTCGGGTGGACTATGGCAACCTAATCTCTCCTGACTGTAGCCTGCTATTAGTATGACAACCCAACCTCTCCTGACTGTAGCATGCGATGAGCAATGGCAACCCAACCTCTCCTGACTGTAGCCTGCTATTAGCGATGACAACCCAACCTCTCCTGAGTGCAGAATGCGATGAACAATGGCAAACCAATCTCTCCTGACTGTAACCTGCTATTAGCGATGCAACCAAATATCTCCTGATTGTAGCCTCGGGTGGACAATGGCAACCCAACCTCTCCTAACTGTAGCCTGCTATTAGCGATGCACCCAATCTCTCCTGACTGTAGCCTCGGGTGGACGATTGCAACCCAACCTCTCCGGACTGTAGCCTGCTATTAGCGATGGCAATCCAACCTCTCCTGACTGTAGTCTCGGGTGGACGATGGCAGCCCAACCTCTCCTGGCTGTAGTCTCGGGTGGATGATGGTAACCCAACCTCTCCTGACTGTAGTCTCGGGTGGACGATGGCAGCCCAACCTCTCCGGACTGTAGCCTGCTATTAGCGATGGCAATCCAACCTCTCCTGACTGTAACCTGCTATTAGCGATGACAAACCAAACTCTCCTGACTGTAGCCTGCGATGGACGATGGCAAGCCAACCTCTCCTAACTGTAGCCTGCGATGGACGATGACAAACCAACCTCTCCAGAATGTAGCCTGCTATTAGCGATGCACCCAACCTCTCCTGACTGTAGCTTGCTATTAGCGATGCAACCCAATCTCTCCTGACTGTAGCCTTTGGTGGACGATATCAACCCAACCTCTCCTGAATGTAGCCTGCTATTAGCGATGCAACCCAATCTCTCCTAACTGTAGCCTCGGGTGGACGATGGCAACCCAGCCTCTCCTGATTGTAGCCTCGGATGGACGATGCCAACCCAACATCTGACTGTAGCCTCGGGTGAACGATGGCAACCCAACCTCTTCTGACTGTAACCTCGGGTGGACGATGGCAACCAAACTTCTCCTGACTGTAGCCTCGGGTGGACGATGGCAACACAACCTTTCCTGACTGTAGCCTGCTATTAGCGATGGCAAGCCAACCTCTCCTGACTGTAGCCTGCGATGGACGATGGCAAGCCAACCTCTCCTGACTGTAGCCTGCAATGGACGATGATAAGCCAACCTCTCCAGAATGTAGCCTGCTATTAGCGATGGCAAGCCAACCTCTCCTGACTGTAGCCTGCTATTAGCGATGCAACCCAATCTCTTCTGACTGTAGCCTCGGGTGGACGATGGCAACCCACCCTCTCCTGACTGTAGCCGGCTATTAGCGATGCAACCCAATCTCTTCTGACTGTAGCCTGGGGTGGACGAAGGCAACCCAGCCTCTCCTGACTGTAGCCTCGGGTGGACGATGGCAACCAAACATCTGACTGTAGCCTCGGGTGGACGATGGCAACCAAACCTCTCCTGATTGTAGCATCGGGTGAACGATGGCAACCAAACCTCTCCTGACTGTAGTCTCGGGTGGACGATGGCAACCCAACCTCTCCTAACTGTAGCCTGCTATTACCGATGGCAACCCAACCTCTCCTGACTGTAGCCTGCTATTAGCGATGGCAAGCCAACCTCTCCTGACTGTAGCTTGCAATGGACGATGACAAGCCAACCTATCCTGACTGTAGCCTGCGATGGACGATGACAAGCCAACCTCTCCAGAATGTAGCCTGCTATTAGTGATGGCAAGCCAACCTCTCCTGACTGTAGCCTGCTATTAGCGATGCAACCCAACCTCTCCAGAATGTAGCCTGCTATTAGCGATGGCAAGCGAACCTCTCCTGACTGTAGCCTGCTGTTAGCGATGCAACCTAACCTCTCCTGACTGTAGCCTGCTATTAGCGATGCAACTCAACCTCTCCTGACTCTAGCCTGCTATTAGCGATGCAACCCAACCGCTCCTGACTGTAGCCTGCTATTAGCGATTCAACCCAACCTCTCATGGCTGTAGCCTGCTATTAGCGATGCAACCCAACCTCTCCTGGCTGTAGCTTACCGTTGGACCGTAATCGCTCTATACACCCCCCCTCCCCGCGCGCTAATTTATTCAGGATGTTAATACTTTGATCTATATTAATCGCTGGCGTTCCTGAATTGCTGGAGTAAAAAAGAATTAAATTGATGGCGCTGAGAAAAAAAGGCCACTTTCTTATAAAGTGACCACGCAGTGTACCAAACCAGTAAAGACATTTATCGTGTGTTCCCGGGGCATAAACAGACATAACCAACAGAGACATTTATCGTGTGTTTCCGAGGCATAAACAGACATAACCAACATACATTTATCGTTTGTTCCCGGCGCATAAGGAGACATAACCAACAGAGACATTTATCGTGTGTTTCGGAGGCATAAACAGACATAACCAACATACATTTATCGTTTATTCCCGGGGCATAAACAGACATAACAAAAAGACATTTATCGTGTGTTTCGGAGGCATAAACAGACATAACCAACATACATTTATCGTTTGTTCCCGGGTCATAAACAGACATAACCAACAGACATTTATCATGTGCTGGCGGAGCATTCACGGACGCTCATCATCATTATCATGTGCTGTGTCCTTTGCAGAGTGTCGCTCTCATCATAGCTGCTCCGCAAGATTCGATCTTTCACAGGCTCTGCCACCGCCGTCTCCATCATCTTCTGACCATCTTTGATATAGTTTGTCTAGCTTCGTTTTGACCTGCCCCTATTTCATTTTCCGAAGGGCACGTGTCCAAATAGGGTTGATTAGTTTAGTTTAGTCTAAGAATAATGTCATTGGCTGGAAGGTCACGTGTCCAAATAGGGTTGATTAGTTTAGTTTAGTCTAAGAATAACGTCATTGGCTGGAAGGTCACGTGTCCAAATAGGGTTGATTTGTTTAGTTTAGTCTAAGAATAACGTCATTGGCTGGAAGGTCACGTGTCCAAATAGGGTTGATTAGTTTAGTTTAGTCTAAGAATAACGTCATTAGCTGGAAGGTCACGTGTCCAAATAGGGTTGATTAGTTTAGTTTAGTCTAAGAATCAACCTCATTGCAGACGGTTTAAACCATAAGTGCTCTGTTCTTCTCTAAATTTGTTTTAGAGAATCTGAGCACAATGCACTAACTCTATAGCACTGGCGAGGATCGCGTAATAGATTGGGTAGATTTGTAAAATAATTTAGAATTTTCCCTGGGCAGCCGTGGTTAAACCTACTCTTTTCGATTTCCAACTACTGAGGGATTTTTAACGTGCGCTACACTGCACACGGGCGTCCGATCTCTACTACCCAGAGATCCGGGAAAATATCAGAAATTCCACGGGAAGAAATCTCGGTCTTCGTGTGATCTGAACCCGCTATCTCCAGCACCCGAGGCCAACGTCTTACCTCGAGTCCACTAGCTATTTGCCCAAATAGGGTAAAACGGCGATGGTTTGATATTGTACATATGTTTTCGAGGAATGTTTGTCAGGTGTCTTCGCAATTTGAGACTCAGTCATGCCAGTGGGACGCAAGAATGCATTTCTGGCTGCGTACGTAGTGAGTTTAATGGCGTTCTGACATCTCTGTAGAATTGTCCAGGTTCCGTACTATTAAACAAACAATTAACAGCTTCTTTTAAAATATAGAGTCTTGTTATTTACACTTAAAAAAAATATAAGGGAATTATCCCATAGGGCAGTTGGGTCCTAACCAACAGCTTACGTTTCCAAGGCATGGCCCTAGTTTAGAACACATCTATTAAATCAACCCTACTTCAAACTAAAATTTATGAATTCGTGACTTGTTCAAGACAGACTTACCAAAATGTTGGTAACACATTTTCTGTAAAAGTGTAAAGCATGTTTAAAATCCAGAATCCAGCAGTGAAGCATCATTCATTTGGTGTGCAATCTTCTATAATTACAACTTGTTAGGCGTACGCTGCGTGGTTCCACTTTGTGAAGATTCAAAGTTCCGGTACCGGAAGCAGCTGTCTCCGGGCAACAGAATCATATTTTGGTGTTCCTTGTCACAGAATTAAGCGAGGGTTTCTACTGAAAGCTTTTCTTTTGTCTAGGGATCGTATAGTGTAGCTCTCTGAAATGAAGACAAAATTGAACTTGTCTCGGAGCACTAAGAAAAGATATCCTACCACTATTCTGTGTTTATTTATGTCGTTTATGCGTGGTTATAATAGCAGTTTCACTTTCATCTTCTTCATCATCATCTTATCTTCTTCTTATACTTATTCTCCATACTCGTTAACATTGTTGCCTTCTGTCGCTACCATATTATCGTCTTGTTTTTATATTTTTTCTACATTAAAACAAATTCTTCTTTCCTGTCTCCTTGCTTCGGTTTGCACATTGTTCCTGTGCAAATCGGATATCTTCTTATTTGTGCTTCTTCTTTGATAGTATCGCCTTCTTCTTCTAATTTTGTTCGACTTCCAAAATTTGTTCCTCACTTTTTCTTTCTTCATTTCTTTCTTCAATCTGTCAGCAGTTTGATTTGGCCTGTTTCATTGTTGTTTCTTTTACTTTCTCTTCATATTTCTTCTTCTTTTTCTTCTTCTTCTTCCTCTTGTTCTTTTTCTTCTTCGTCTTCTTTCTCTTCTTTTTCTTCTTCTTCTTGTCTTTCCTCCTCCTCTTCTTCCTAATTTCTTCTTCTTCATCTTCATTTCTTGTCCTTCTTCCTCTTGTTATTCTAATTTTTATTCTTCGTCTGTACCTTCACTTTCTTATGTCCACTGACTTATATCAACAAGGAGTCCGTCTGCTGCTTTCTTTGTGTGTTATTATTAGGCAGCTTATTCTTATCTTCCGTCTGCTGCTTTCTTTGTGTGTTATTATTAGGCAGCTTATTCTTATCTTCCGTCTGCTGCTTTCTTTGTGTGTTATTATTAGGCAGCTCATTCTTATCTTCCGTCTCGTCTTTCTTTGTGTGTTATTATTAGGCAGCTTATTCTTATCTTCCGTCTCGTCTTTCTTTGTGTGTTATTATTAGGCAGCTTATTCTTATCTTCCCGTTCGTCCTTAATCTTGCCTTAATCTTTTGACCGCAAAAATTTAAAAAATCCCAAAAAACAAGAGAAGACATTTCGGTTGATCGTAAAAATTGTTCCGATATTTCAATGTTTCTGTTTTGGGACAATAGGCGAAGACCTTTTTGTGTTCATTCTCATCATTATCATCATCATCATCATTATAATAAACATCATCATCATCAATATCATCATCTTCATCATCATCAATATCATCATCATCATCAATATCATTATCTTCATCATCATCAATATCATCATCATCATCATCAATATCATCATCATCATCAATATCATTATCTTCATCATCATGATTATAATCATCATCATCAATTTCATCATCATCATCATCATCATCATCCTCATCATCATCATTATAATAAACATCATCATCATCAATATCATCATCATCATCATCAATATCATCAACGCCGACGCTTTTCGAGGAAGAGGTCATTGACAACCCTCCTGCAGTAAGTTCGACTTAAGCTGCTCTTTCTGCTTCTCTCCAGTGGAGGTCCAGAGACCAAAGTACATTTCCAGTCTCGTCCCCAGATATTTCCTCCAGGTATTTCCTTGCGGTTTGCCCTCCATTGCACCATACTTCTCATAGTCTTAGGCCTTTCCTTCAAGGTCTGTTCAAATGAAACCGGACCGAACTGCAACAAGTGAACATAAGTACGATGCGCATGCACTTCTGCTGTAAATAGCACATACCAACCGTCAAGTTTGCAAAATTTCTTTATCCTCCGACTCATCGTTTCCTCAGCAGTCCGTTGAAAACATGGCGGGTGTGATACAGAATCCGTCCAGAGTTGATCAGCGAGCGGTGATTCGGTTTCTAGCAGCTGAAGGATGTCGACCAGTTGACATTCATCTCATAATGCAGGCAGTGTATGCTGACAAAAGTGTGTCATAGACAACAGTGAAGAGCTGGACTACGATGTTTAAAGAAGGACACGAGTTAACGAAAGATCTTCCGAGACCAGGTCAGGCGCATATTGCTAAGTTAACTCACGTCCTTATTTAAACATCGTTGTCCAGTTCTTCAATGTTGTCTTCGACACACTTTTGTCACCATACACTGCCTGCATTCTGCTATGAAAGTCAACTGGTCGACATCCTTCAGCTGTTAGAAACCGAATCACCGCTCGCTGATCAACTCTGGACGGATTCCGAATCACGTTTTGTTTTCAACGGTCTGCTGGGAAAACTATGAATCGGAGGATAATGAAATTTTGTAAACTTGACAGTTGGTGTGTGCTATTTACACCAGAAGTGACGTCATCATGCTTATCATACGCATGTTCACTTGTTGCAGTTTGGTTTTGGTTTCATTTGAACACGCCTCGTATCTCAAGACCTTTTGTTTTTTATTGGTTGTCAATTATTTTGTAATCGGCTTTGTTTTTATGAATCTAAGTATTTGGTCTTGATCATATCTATTTTAACTTGACTTAACTTGACTTGACTGAACTTGACTTAACGTTTTTATACTGATTTAGAAGACTCTGCAGAGTCAGTATACAACCAGTTTCCTTTATATTCACTTGATCTAAAAATACCTATGCGCTTCCAATTTATTCTTCACCCTGCCTCCACTATTTCCTGTGACAATGTTATGTTGTCTTGTGTTGTTGTTGCTTCGAATGCCCACAATGACCAGGTTTATTCCTGTGTGCCCCCTAAAAAGCTCGTTAAGTGGCGGATTGTCGTAGCTTTCCTGACATACCGAGCATTCTGATGAAGGTGGACCCGTGTGCTCCAGGCGGTTGTGCTATGCTTGTCTTCGTCTGCATATTTGCTCCCTACTACGGTGATCACGTCGATCCCTCAGCTCGTTAGCCTGATTGTCGTGAAAACAGCCCGTTTCCAGGAAGGGCTGCTTGGAAGCCGGGGTGAGCGTCTTGGCCAGTATTTTCCTGATGCTGACTAACATGTCTGATCAATATATTGTGCCTGACCAGACGTTAGTCTTCCTTCCGTTGTTTTGTGTTATGCTGTCTTGTTTTAACTTGTGTTATGTTGTATTGTTTTAACTTGTGTTGTCTTGTTTTAGCTTGTGTTATGTTATGTTGTTTTAACTTGTGTTATATTATGTTGTTTTAACTTGTGTTATATTGTCTTGTTTTAACCTGTGTTATGTTGTCTTGTTTTAACTTGTGGTATGTTACGTTGTTTTAACTTGTGTTATGTTGTCTTGTTTTAACTTGTGTTATGTTGTCTTGTTTTAACTTGTGTTTTGTTATGGTGTCTTGTTTTAACTAGTGTTATGTTATGATGCCTTGTTTTAACTTGTGTTATGCATTTTATAATTTAACTTAACTTACCTAAAAGTAACGTCTTTGTTATACTCTAGTTGAATTCTCCGTTTTTATTCTGATCTCTGTCTTTGACCTGTCCAGTTTGGGAGACCCTTCTCGAAGCTTTCATCTCCACTAGCATAGCTCTTGGGATCATGAGACTCGCAAGCCCCCTCACCAACTGGAGGCAGCGATCGCAAGAGAGATCTAGGCTCCTACTTAGTAATTATGTTGACACAAAAAGTGACTGAATATGTTTCTTTGAGCGTTGCCGTTTGTTTTATCAAATAAGTAATCTGCTTGAAACAAAAATTTAAAAAATGGTGAAAATTGCAAAGAAAATAGCTGGAAAAGGCTGATCAACCACTGGCGACAGTATGAATCTATAAATAGGCTAAGCAACTTCCTGTTGTGATCAGAAAGTTTGTTTCAAGTGTCTCATAATGTCAGTTTTCAAAGCTCGTATCTTTATTAGGATTGGTTACAAAGAGCTTCCTTTTACGTCATCAGGATTGGGAAACCTAAAAAGTTGAGCTGTGAAGAAACGATACACGATGATCATACACGGAAATAGGCAGAGGGGAGTGATTCCTGTCACATAAATTAATGGTTGGAGAAGCCAGGGACGGGTTGACACTGACATGTTTTGAAGACAAGGTCAAATGTAGACACGAGCATCATTTGAAAAACATTCAGATTTTACTTTTTCAATTTCATCTTGTTCTTCTTGTTTTTGTTGTTGTTGTTGTTGTTGGTGTTGTTGTTGTTGGTGTTGTTGTTGTTGTTGTTGTTGTTGTTGGTGCTCTTCTTGTTCTTCGTGTTTTTGTTGTTGTTGATGTTGTTGTTGTTGTTGGTGTTGTTGTTGTTGTTGGTGTTGTTGTTGTTGTTGTTGTTGTTGTTGTTGTTGTTGGTGTTGTTTTTGTTGTTGTTGTTGTTGTTGTTGTTGGTGTTCTTCTTGTTGTTGTTGTTGTTGTTGTTGTTGTTCTTCTTCTTCTTGTTCTTGTTGTTGTTTTGTTCTTGTTGTTGTTGTTGTTGTTGTTGTTCTTCTTCTTGTTCTTGTTGTTGTTGTTGTTGGTGTTCTTGTTCTTGTTGTTCTTGTTGTTGGTGTTCTTGTTGTTGTTGTTGTTGTTGTTGTTGGTGTTCTTGTTCTTGTTGTTGTTGTTGTTGTTGGTGTTCTTGTTCTTGTTGTTGTTGTTGTTGTTGTTGTTGTTGGTGTTCTTCTTGTTGTTGTTGTTGTTGTTGTTGTTGTTCTTCTTCTTCTTGTTCTTGTTGTTGTTCTTGTTCTTGTTGTTGTTGTTGTTGTTGTTGGTGTTCTTCTTGTTCTTGTTGTTGTTGTTGTTGGTGTTCTTGTTGTTGTTGTTGTTGTTGGTGTTCTTGTTCTTGTTGTTGTTGTTGTTGTTGGTGTTCTTGTTCTTGTTGTTGTTGTTGTTGTTGTTGGTGTTCTTGTTCTTGTTGTTGTTGTTGTTGTTGTTGGTGTTCTTGTTCTTGTTGTTGTTGTTGTTCTTGTTGTTGTTGTTGTTGTTGTTGTTGGTGTTCTTGTTCTTGTTGTTGTTGTTGTTGTTGTTGTTGGTGTTCTTGTTCTTGTTGTTGTTGTTGTTGTTGTTGTTGTTGTTGGTGTTCTTGTTCTTGTTCTTGTTGTTGTTGTTGGTGTTCTTCTTGTTCTTGTTGTTGTTGTTGTTGTTGTTGGTGTTCTTGTTCTTGTTGTTGTTGTTGTTGTTGTTGTTGTTGTTGGTGTTCTTGTTCTTGTTGTTGTTGTTGGTGTTCTTGTTGTTGTTGTTGTTGTTGGTGTTATTGTTGTTGTTGTTGTTGTTGTTCTTGTTCTTGTTGTTGTTGTTGTTGTTGTTGTTGTTGTTGTTGGTGTTCTTGTTCTTGTTGTTATTGTTGTTGTTGTTGGTGTTCTTGTTCTTGTTCTTGTTGTTGTTGTTGGTGTTCTTTTTGTTCTTGTTGTTGTTGTTGTTGTTGTTCTTCTTCTTCTTCTTCTTCTTCTTCTTCTTCTTCTTCTTTTTCTTGTCGCTATTGCTTCTCAACCTATGTTTACTTCTATTTATTGTTACCCCTCGTCGTTTGGTCCTAAATAATCAGACCCATGATCCTTCTAAACTAGGCCGCCTGTTTGAGGCTTCCCTCGACAAAGTACACATATCCTTCATCCGTGTTGAAGAAGGCCATGATATCACTCTGCTCCTCGCGTGTAGTCGACATACTTGGTAAACACGCTGTACTGTCTGTGTGTCAATCTTCTTCCCATGGCTCATATATGTGTCTTCAATTTCTAAATTGTTCAACAGATCGCGCCCGAGTTCGCGTAACGGGATCTCAGTTCGAATATCTCTCATTTTGTCTATTTTCCGTAAGAAGCCAATACTCCGTAGAATTTAACAAATATGTCATTCGTTTTGAGTTCAGTTTTTTAAAATGACCTTTTATTATAGACTTACATTATTACAACCACCTGTGAGATTTTAAGTCTATTGTCAATTTGTCCGGAAATATATTTAATCAAAGTAAAAAAGGCAAAGGTGTGTAAGGGGTGGTTATGCTCGGCATCACATTCCAGTGGCGCTGAGATCGGCTAGCTCTTCCCTGGATGAGCGAAAAGTGAAATTAGTAGCCTGCCGATTAAGTGAGCTCACAAGCTAACCTCACCTCCTCAAGGTACACACTGGGCAACTAGAACCGTGGGGCTATAAGCTAACAAGGCAATGGCTCGCCTGGGGGGACGGGCTCCTTCAGGTCAATTGCAGATGTTGGCCCACCGCAGCTTGGGGAGGAGATTGGCGCCGCCAGGTGATTTCAAGCCTAAGAATCACACACGAGGACAAAAATTAAATCTATTATACCGGAGATATTTAATCTTCGGCTAATGAATGAAAAGTACCAACAACAACTCTACCATGCCTTGATTGACTTTAGAAAGGCGTTTGACAGAGTGTGGCATGCGGCGATATGGTCAACAATGACGTATTATACGTTCAACAGTGATATTGTGAGGGTAATTGCAAACCTTTATGAGCAGGCGACCAGCGCTGTCTCAGTAGAGGGATCGCTAGACGATTGGTTCCGTACGACGGTGGGTGTGAGACAGGGTTGTATACTCTCCCCCACACTCTTCAATATATTCTTGGAGAGAATAATGGAGACGACCTTAAAAGAACATGTTGGCACGGTTAAAATAGGTGGCAGGTTTATCACAAACTTCCGATTTTCTGATGATATTGATGTATTGACAGGACAAGCGACTCGCCCTCGGCATAAAAGTCAGACTACTGCGCTCTCTGGTGCTGTCAATATTTCTGTATGCCTGCGAGACCTGGACCATTACAGCAGATATCCAGGGCAGGATACATGCAATGGAAATGAGGTGCTATAGAAAACTCCTAAATGTTACATATAAGGATCGTGTCACGAACGTAGAAATACGTCAGAGAGTTTAAGACGCTATTGGTCCTTTTGAAGACCTGTTCACAGCTATCAAAAGACGAAAGATGTCCTGGTACGGGCATGTCACGAGGTCAAACGGAATTACCAACTCAATACTCTTTGGTTCCGTACCGGCACAGAGAGGGCGAGGACGTCCAAGGAAGAGATGGATGGACAACATCACTGAGTGGTCAGGCCTTCGCCCCGGTGAGATACGACAGGCGGCGACAGACAGAGAGGGATGGCGTGGGATTTTGGGAGTGTCTTCATGTGTGCCCCAACGACCTGATGGGTTACGGGATGAACTGAACTAAAAAAAGTCATGACTAAAAATTCTTCTTTCCTGAACCCCCCCCCCCCCCCCCCCCCCCCCTTCCCCAAAATAAAATAAAATAAAATCAAAATCACTTGTTATTGTTCGGACATGGTGAGCTACATTAAAAAACAACTATTTCTAAATAATAAGCCCAGCCCTTACTCATAGAACAACAATAACACCTCCCTAATATATTTTACATTTTAAAATATGGCGCCCGTTTTAGCTATATAAAAAAGAAAATAGTTTTTCAAACGTTATTACTTGACCGAGTTTGGTTAAACATAAAAACCTATACGATTTATATCAATCTCTGAGTTTGTATGTTGCTGGATGTTACGAATTTGAATTGACTTATGTTTTGAATTATATTTTTTTTCTCTCTTCAAATTTAGCCATTTCTTCAGTTTGTGGCAGCTTCTTCTTCTATTTTCTTTTGTCCGTCATTTTCGTCTAGCTGAAAGTGAAAGAGAAAAAAACGAAAAAGAGAAGATATTGCGATGTTACAACCCAGCAAATGTAACCACACAGCATATGTTACCATGCAGCACATGTCACCACCAAGCACATGTCACCACCCAGCACATGTCACCAACCAGCACATGTCACCACCCAGCACATGTCACCACCCAGCACATATTACCACCCAGCACATGTCACCACCCAGCACATGTCATCACCCAGCACAGGTCACCACCCAGCACATGTTACCACCCAGCACATGTTACCACCCAGCACATGTTACCACCCAGCACATGTCACTACCCAGCACATGTCACCACCCAGCACATGTCACCACCCAGCACATGTTACCACCCAGCACATGTTACCACCCAGCACAGGAAACGCGTGTCGAGAATGGACAGGCGCCAGAGACGACGTAGCTGGAATGCTTACAATTAGCAATCTACTACCATCATTAGTGCCCATGCTCTTCTGCATTTATTTAAGAGATTGGGCGGTATTTGCTTCTTAATTCACCCCAAACAAATGAAATATTTACTTTTAGCACTGCATTTGAGGAGCTACGTCACAGGTTGATTCCATCTCCTTAGTGATTGTGTCGTGTTGCAGCCTCGTATCCAGGATATCTGTCAGGAGGTGGGGGAAGGGTCCAGACAGCGCTGGGTCGATGGCCCTCACTCCTGTAGTCAACTTTGGGTCGCTGACCGACACATCTCATCCACTGCTCAGTATCTTGATTCCCTGGGATAGTGGCACAGATTTGATAATCAAACAGTCTCTGCAAGCTATTGAGACTCATCCTTGACTGTACTATTTGTTCGCACACAGACGATCACCATCTCCACCGTCTTCTCGCGCTGCTGATCACCTTCAACCGACACGCCTCGACAACCAAGTGGTTTAAGAACTAATCATGATAAGGCAACGATTTCCTTCCCGGCATGTTGTTACAGGCCACTAGAGACCGGTTTGCATACGACTAGCAACATCACTATGTAAAAACCATTACTACTGAAACGGCGCTGGAAACAAATAGATTCAAGATGCCATTTAAGCTTGTTTACACCAAATGCAGTATTGAACCTATACTCCCCCCACCTCACTCCTCATTCTCCCACTCCTCATTCTCCCACTTCCCATTCTCCCACTCCTCATTCTGCCACTCCTCACTCCCCCACTCCTCACTCCCCCAATCCTCACTCCCCCACTCCTCACTCTCCCATTCCTCACTCACCCACTCCTCACTCCCCAACTCCTCATTCTCCCACTCCTCTCTCCCCAACTCCTCCCTCCCCCACTCCCCATTCTCCTACTCCTCATCTCCCACTCCTCATTCTCCACTCCTCACTCCCCCACTCCTCATTCTCCCACTCCTCACTCCCCCACTCCTCACTCCCCAATTCCCCATTCTCCCACTCCTCACTTCCCCAATCCTCACTCCCCCACTCCTAATTCTCCCACTCCCCATTTTCCCACTCCCCATCCTCCCACTCCTCATTCTCCCACTCCCCATTCTCCCACCCCACTCCCCCACTCCTCATTCTCCCACCCCCACTCCTCATTCTCCCACTCCCCATTCTCCCACCCCCACTCCCCCACTCCTCATTCTCCCACTCCTCATTCTCCCACTCCTCATTCTCCCATTCTCCCACTCCCCACTCCCCCACTCCTCATTCTCCCACTCCACATTCTCCCACTCCACATTCTCCGACTCCCCATTCTCCCACTCCTGATTCTCTCACCCCACTACCCATTATCCCACTCCCCATTCTCCCACTCCCCATTCTCCCACTCCCCATTCTCCCACTCCCCATTCTCCCACTCCCCATTCTCCCACTCCCCATTCTCCCACTCCCCATTCTCCCACTCCCCATTCTCCCACTCCCCATTCTCCAACCCCCACTCCCCATTCTCCCACTCCCCATTCTCCCACTCCCCATTCTCCAACTCCCCATTCTTCCACTCCCCATTCTCCCAGTCCTCATTCTCCCACCCCCACTCCCCATTCTCCCACTCCTCATTCTCCCACCCACTCCCCATTCTCCCACTCCCCCTTCTCCCACTCCTCATTCTCCCAGTCCTCATTCTCCCACCCCCACTCCCCATTCTCCCACTCCTCATTCTCCCAATCCCACTCCCCATTCTCCCACTCCCCATTCTCCCACTCCCCATTCTCCCACTCCCCATTCTCCTACTCCCCATTCTCCCTATCCCCATTCTCCCACTCCCAATTCTCCCATTCTCCCACTCCCCATTCTCCCACTCACCATTCTCCCACTCCCCATTCTCCCACTCCCCACTCCTCGTTCTCCCACTCCCCCCTCTCCCACTCCCCCCCTCCCCACTCCTCATTCTCCCACTCCCCATTCTCCCACTCCTCACTCTCCCACTCCTCACTCTCCCATTCCCCATTCTCCCACTCCTCACTCCCCCACTCCCCATTCTCCCACTCCTCACTCCCCCACTCCCCATTCTCCCACTCTCCATGATAATAACGACGATAAGATAATAGCACCAACTAAAACCTTTGAAATGAGTTCAGTAAATAACAGACACACAAAAGATCAAAGAGTACGTGGTATTACACGTTCCGTTAGGTTGTTGTTGGTGTTGTTGTTCTAGTATGCCCACAGTGAGTAACTTTACTCTTTTGTGCGACCTGCCGGTTGCTGTAGCTTTCTTCACATCTCGAGCGTGCTGATGAATGGGGACAAGGTTCCTACAGATGACTGAACTAAACTTCACCCATATGTCAGTATGTTTTGCCTGACCCTGACTAACATGTCCGATCAGTATGTTGTGCCCGTCTAGACGTTAGCCTTCTCTCCCCACCTGACCCTGACTAACATGTCCGATCAGTATGTTATGCCCGTCCAGACGTTAGCCTTCTCTCCCCACCTGACTAACATGTCCGATCAATATGTTTTGCCTGACCCTGACTAACATGTCCGATCAGTATGTTGTGCCCGTCCAGACGTTTGCCTTCTCACCCCACCTGACCCTGACTAACATGTCCGATCAGAATGTTATGCCCGTCCAGACGTTAGCTTTCTCTCCCCACCTAACATGTCCGATCAGTATGTTATGCCC
>JAVGWX010000022.1:5871960-5898244 GCA_036924085.1 Ariolimax columbianus | reverse complement strand
TTCTTCTTCTTCTACCTCGTCGTCTTCTTTTCTTCTTTTTCTCATAATCATTATATTCTTTGTCCTCTTCTCCTTTTTGCTGCTAATTTTTTCCTCATCTTCTTCCTCATACAGAAACAATTCGCCAACGCACTTGTGTCCTCTAGCAGTGCTAATCATGGATTCTGTAGTAATCTATTTTGACATGTTGTGGTAACTCAGTTTATACATAGGGCAAGTATGATGATACAGTTGCCCTATTCCTTAGTCCCCAGCCCCACCGAGAGGTAATGGGGGTCAAGTGATGCCCGGATGTTTGAGCTTAATAAGCTTAATCTGGTTCCTTTTTATTGCTTTTTGATATTCTCTATGTTCTCATCACTATGTGTTGTCATAGACGGGAGTGACGGGAAGGACACACTCTATAAACCAATCAAATGCTCCCACAGCGTGCACCTCCTGATGTCCGTCCATCACATGTGATAAAGGACCACTCTCTCTTTCCGTCCATCACCTGTGATAAAGGACCACTCTCTCTTTCCATCCATCACGTGTGATAAAGGACCACTCTCTCTGTTTGTCCATCACCTGTGATAAAGGACCACTCTCTCTGTTCGTCCATCACCTGTGATAAAGGACGACTCTCTCTGTCTGTCCATCACGTGTGATAAAGGACCTCTCTCTCTGTCCGTCCATGACCTGTGATAAAGGACCACTCTCTCTTTCCGTCCATCACCTGTGATAAAGGGCCTCTCTCTCTGTCCCTCCATCACCTGTGATTAAGGACCACTATCTCTTTCCGTCCATCACCTGTGATAAAGGACCACTCTCTCTTTCCGTCCATCACCTGTGATAAAGGGCCTCTCTCTCTGTCCCTCCATCACCTGTGATTAAGGACCACTCTCTCTTTCCGTCCATCACGTGTGATAAAGGACCTCTCTCTCTCTGTCCGTCCATCACGTCTGATGAAGGACCACTCTCTCTGTTCGTCCATCACGTCTGATGAAAGACTACTCTCTCTGTCCGTCCATGTTTGTATTCACGTCCTTTTTCAGTGTCCGCTGAAATGGCTGACGTTGGCGGTGATTTGGATTAAAAAGATAAATGTTTGCACAATATGTCAACCTCAATCTCTCATCCTGAGCTACCCTTGTCTTTTCATGGGTCACCTGGAATACTTGATCTGGCTTCAATACCATGGCCCTTTTCCTTTGATGTATTATCGATACATCGACGCTGGGATTGGCAATACCAACGTGTCTGAGAAGGATCTTCTAAACTTTATGGACTTTGTCAATGACTTCCATCCCTCTATCAAGTTCACGTCTGACATCTGCCTCACGTCTGTCCCCTTTCTGGACATCACAGTCTCTATCTGCCCTCCAAGCCTCTCCACCACTGTCTCTATCTGCCCTTCAGTCCTCTCCACCACTGTCTCTATCTGTTTATCAGTCCTCTCCACCACTGTCTATATCTGTTTCAGCCCTCTCCACCACTGTCTCTATCTGTTTATCAGACCTCTCCACCACTGTCTCTATCTGCCCTTCAGCCCTCTCCACTACTGTCTCTATCTGTTTATCAAACCTCTCCACCACAGTCTCTATCTGCCCTCCAAGCCTCTCCACTACTGTCTCTATCTGCCCTTCAGTCCTCTCCACCACTGTCTCTATCTGTTTATCAGCCCTCTCCACCACTGTCTATATCTGTTTCAGCCCTCTCCACCACTGTCTCTATCTGTTTATCAGACCTCTCCACCACTGTCTCTATCTGCCCTTCAGCCCTCTCCACTACTGTCTCTATCTGTTTATCAAACCTCTCCACCACTGTCTCTATCTGCCCTTCAGGCCTCTCCATCACTGTCTCTATCTGCCCTTCTGGCCTCTCCGCCACTGTCTACTACAAACCCACTAATGCCCACAACTACCTCCTCTACACTTCCTCACATCCTCAATCCTGCAGCGATTCGCTTCCTTTCTCTCAACTCCGACGTCTTCGACGCCTCTGTCAGAATGACGACGACTTCCTTCTTAGGGCCCCAACGAGATGCTGGACTTCTTCCGCGAGCCACTCTACCCTGAGACCACTCTCTCCTCCCCCCTCCATCGGGTTCGCCTTATCTCCCGTCACGACTCCCTCACTCCCACTCACCGCCCGCCCTCCCGCGGGTTCTCCCTATCTCCCGTCATGACTCCCTCACTTCCACTCACCGCCCTCCCTCCATGGTTCTCCCTATCTCCCGTCACGACTCCCTCACTCCCACTCACCGTCCTCCCTCCATGGTTCTCCCTATCTTCCGTGAAGACTCCCTCACTCCCACTCATCTCCCTCCAGCGGGTTCTCCCTATCTCCCGTCACGACTCCCTCACTCCCACTCACCGTCCTCCCTCCGACAAAAACCCGCGGGACTTGCTGGTCAGTAGTCGCCTACACACCAGCCCTCATAGCCTCCCAGGCGCCAGGCCGTACAAAAATGCACGTGGCTGTGTTACCTGCCCCCATGTTATCCTCTCCCGTTCCATTACCTTTCCCAAAGCAGAATTCTTCATCAAAGAGAGATTCACATGCAATTCCCGTAACCTCATCTATTCTATCATCTGCCGCCAGTGTGGTATGACATACATTGGGGAAACTGGTATGGAACTGCGTGAGCGTTTCGCCAATACCTCAATTACATCCGCAACCGCACGGGCTCCCCTATTGCCAGCCACTTCAATGGTCCTGAGCACCGGGGTAAGGCTGACGTTAGTGTCACTGGTGTAGTTTCTTGCTTCTCTGACACCGGGGTAAGGTTGACGTTAGTGTCACTGATCTAGTTTCTTGCTTCTCTGACGACCGTCATATATTTACCCTTCAGAACAGACTTATCTCCAGCATGGGTTGCCTCCAACTATATGTCATTAATGTCTTCCATACCTTTTTTTTAAAAATCTCATACTGGCCCTCAATTATTTGCCTCTATTTGCCCCCCTCCCTCCTTCTTATATCAGTCTCCTCCCACCCCCATCCTTTTATCAGTCTTTCTCCCCCCTCCCGGCTTATATCACTTTCTCTCCCCCCCCCCTTTTCCCCTTGGATCACTATTTTGCCTTTTCCATATTTGGCAGTCACTGGTTTATCCGACCCTTTCCCGTCACTTCTAACGCTTTCCTGGCCATATTAATTAACCACTGTCCTTCATTTACAATCGAGCTTTCGACCCGACCAGTCGCGATGGAAGACACTATATCAGATAAGTAGACCATTTTTTTCCTTGTATGCTGACATTCCCCATACATGTATTTATCCCTTCTATCATTTGCTAGTTAATCATTGTTGTTATTTGTTGTCCCTGATGAAGGCCTATTGGTCGTAACGTAGGTTTTGTTCGTGTTCTCTCTCTTTGCAGTATCTGACAATACCCAATTTTCAAATTTTGATTAAACTTAACTTTAATCAACTTTAAACATTTTTTTTCATTATTTTTTTACCAGTGATAAGGCATTATCGAGAAGACTGGATAAAAGTACAAATAACTTGAATAACTCTGATATCAAAGCCACTTGCTTCCATGCAGGCAGATTGCTGGCGTATCCAAGGTTGCTGGAGAATCCAACGATAACCCGGGTAGATGGGGGCTCTCTGACTTGGAAGGCAGATCATCTAGGAGAAGGAAGTGGCTCGACATCCCATGCTGCATAGAAGCAGACTGGAGACACCCAAAGGCCAGCCAAAGCTAACGAAAGAAAAGTGTACTGAAAGCGGATGTGCTTTGTCGAAAGGCCCTGCTATCGCCCTACAACTGTATAATGCGGCACAACTTAACTTACAATAGCCAGAGGAAACACCATCATTTATTTTGGACTTTGTCCCTGGTGAATGCTTTTTGCTTGTAACATAAGTTTTGTTTTCTTTCTGTTCGGCCATGTAGCTCGCCTGGCTCAGAATTTAAGAGCAGTACTCTGTCAACTATGCCAGCAGTCCTCACCAAAAAGAGTAGTGGTACAGTGGGTTCCATCCAACTGTAACATTCAAGGCAACGAGGAGGCAGACAGACTGGCAAAAGAGGGTGCAAGACTACCACAACCAGACCCAAGTGTGACCTACAAAGAGTCCAAAAGACTTATTAGAGCCAGATACATGACCGAATGGGAAATAGCATACCGGCTACACAAAAAATGATGCCTATTACCAGTTGAACAGAAGAGAGCAGGTCGTGGTCTTCAGACTCATCACAGGCCACAACAGACTGAGGTACCATCTATTCAATAAACTGAAGATAGGTGGCACTGACGAATACACCTGTGGTACAGGTAAAATGACCGCTGAACATCTACTGAAAAATTGTTCGACATACGAGGACCAGAGAAAGCACATGTGGCCATCACCAATGCCAACACTTGACAAACTCTATGGCAGTGTCGACAGCCTCAGGATGACAGCTGCTTTCTTCGAACAAATTCAAGTTGACGTCTGACAGAGTACGAAGAAGAAGAAAAAGAATGGGCCACTAACAAGATTCTCTACAAATCTGTCCAATGTGAATGCTACCACTCACCGGCTTGTTGGAAGTGCAGGATAACACGCGGCCGGACACCATGACTTCAGCAGTTCGCTGACGTGCCCTCAACTCTAGAAGGAGTTTGGCAACGTGCTGATTAGACAGGCCATTAATCGACCGACATAACGGGATTCAGTCCTCTAACCGAACTATACTATTATAGTGAAGGTGTACCTAGGTATCTGCTGGTTGTGAAGCAGTAGACGGATTCATGGTAGGCACACCACTATTAATATAACCTATCCCCACCTCATTGACCAAGCTGCTGTAATGCCGCATATTTCCAGGATCTCTGCGTGAGAACGAGGTCTTTCGTTGGTCAGTATGTTTCCCATGACTATGACATGAGATGGGGTCTTGGTCAAATGTTTCACCTAATCCTGACAAGGAGGTAAGGTCTTGGTCGATATGTTTCACCTGACCCTGTCGTGAGGTAAGGTATTGGACTATTTGTTACATTTGACCTTGTCATGGGGGTTAGGTCTTCGTCGATATGTGAAATCTGACCCTGACCTGAGGTTAGGTCTTGGTCAATATGCGTCGCCTGACCCTGACAGAGGTAAGGTCCTGGCCGATATGTTTATTCTAGCCCTGACGTGAGGTGGAGGTCTTTGTCAAATGGTCAACCTAACCCATACATGAGGTGGAGGTTTTTGTCAAATGTTTAACCTAACCATTACGGGAGGTGGGGATCTTTGGCAAATGTTTAACCTAACCCTGACATGAGGTTGGAGTCTTTGTCAATATGTTACACTTGCCCCTGAGGTGAGGTAAGGTCTTGGTTAATATGTTTCACCTAACCCTGCCGTAGATTAACGTCTTGGTCACATGTTTCCCCTGAATCTGACCTGAGGTAATGTCTTGGTCGATATGTGACACCAGACTTTGACGTGAGGTAATGTCTTGGTCGATATGTGACACCTGACCCTGACGTAAAGGTAAGGTCTTGGTCAATATGTTGCATATGACCTTGACGCGAGGTTAGGTCTTGGTAAAATGTTTTATCTGAGCCTGATAACTCTTGTTTTTATCAACAATTAATATCTTTGAAGTCATATTAACTGTCTTCAGTTTTTTCCTCCATGTTGTTATCACTTGCACCTGATAAATGTCGTAGCCGGCTCCTGACCTGCCCTTCAGAGATATCAGACCTTTCTTAGTCACCTGGATACCAGTGTGTAGTTAATGAGTTAATAAACCTTGTTATCCGGATATTATTCTTGTTAAATCTAATCACATTGCAACCACGGGGAATGGTCTGATCTCTGGACGTTCTGTCTTGTTTCATGATCTGATCTCTGGACGTTCTGTCTTGTTTCATGATCTGATCTCTGGACGTTCTGTCTTGTTTCATGATCTGTCTACTGTCTGCTTGCCCCGCGTGGTGTCAGAATGGGACATTGCTAGCTACCAATAAAGTCGTTAAACGACGACTGAAAAGGGTTGCTCATGTAGTTAGCAAATTCATCAAAGCGAATTGCTACAGAAAACCATCACTGCAATGGTGATCGTAAAGGAAAGGGTACTTGTTTCCTGTTGTGGAGCAGCGGGGAGTGAAGAAGTTAAGGCTTCGATCTCTCAACCTAAAGTACTCTTTTTCGAAACCTTGGCAGAACCTAGGCTATATTTCTATAAGGTATTGTAGCAGGTTACGTCTTCTCTTCGACCACTTTGTATTACCGTGTCGTATAGTCGTATAGTCCCAATTTCGTTAATTATTTCCACTATTCGCATGTTGTTTGTTGTTGCTTAGATGTTTGCCTCACTGATTTCTACTGGTGGAGGCGCTCCCATTCCACCCCAGACCGTAGTCCATTGGGCGATATCAGGACGCATAAACCAGTGATTGGATGCATGTGTGCGTCTGTATGTACCTATGCTAGGTTTGTGCGCCATCAGAAGCCAGCTCAACCAAAGTGCAATGGAAGGGCCTCACCCTGAGGGCGCGTGTGAAAGTTATCCACTTTTCGCATGAAAATAGAAGAAAACACATAAACGGATTCTTTCATTATAAAATACATGGTCAATCATTGATTGCATTAGCTAACCCTTCACATAATTTATCTACTTATCTATCTATGACTAATTTCTGCTTATCAGAGAATTTCAGAAATAATTAGATGTAACCTCTAGATCTAATACCCAGTTTGAAATCTGTTATCCTTTACCTCCCGAACAATTGCAACTAATACTTAATTAATCATCTTGCTATATTGTGGTCCTCGTATCTAGAAACGTTGTACTACCTGTCAAATGTCGTTCCCCATTTCTGGAGCCCCTACCAACCTTGCATTGGATATCTTGCCATCGAAACATCGGCAGCTCAACCCCCTACCGTCATGCATTATCTAAATATTACGACAAATGCAAATCAAAAATCAATCTAATTCCCCCCCCCCCCCCCCCCCCCGCTTCCCACCCCAACACACTCGATGAAACAACCGTCGTACAACGTGTTAAATCTCCACAACTATTCAACCAAAATGAATAATAGCTAAAGTAAAACTGACCATCTAACATTCCAGCGACCTAATAGTTAAACAAAGGAAATCATCGCCGGCTTTGCCAAAGAATCCCCGATGTAAGTAAACTGTCTGAACTATCTCATCTGCTTGCTCGGTGCCCAGCTAAAAATTAGCTTCCGCCCTTCCAAGTTACCGCTAGCTTTCAGTGGCCAAGTGGGGTGAGACATTATCTTGTCCAGCTCCTTTGAGAAACCCCATCCTGGGACTACTACCGCTGAACCTCACAACCTGACATTGTCATATGTGTGAAACTGTCACATTATGATATAAAAAACCTATCGTGCGCAGTGTTTGGTGATCAACATACCCGGTCCGAAATCACTTCTTGTTGACTTCGCCTGTACATGTCGAGGATTTATATGGGTATAGCCACTTCTCCACATACAGAAAGGATTGTAAAAATTATTGTATCGCAAGTCTGCAATAGTAGAACACTAACAATCACAAATTACAAATATATACTCACATGCATCCACACACTGGCCAATACCACTTCTTATAACATAAAAGACCCCCAGTCTGCCGGTGAAAGGATAGTGTCTTCTCCAGTGAAATCTAGAGAGAAAAATCCTAATCAATAATGTGACAACTGATAAAGTAAATGACTTTTATTTCCCGGACACAGAAATAGCTTAATAGGTCACACAATGGAAATTGGGATGGTCGATCTCTTCTTGTCACACTCTCTTTGTTTCATTTGAGTCTGTCCAACAATCACTCTCTTTGTTTCATTTGAGTCTGCCCAACAATCACACTCTTTGTTTCATTTGAGTCTGCCCAACAATCACTCTCTTTGTTTCATTTGAATCTGCCCAACAATCACACTCTCTTTGTTTCATTTGAGTCTGTCCAACAATCACTCTCTTTGTTTCATTTGAGTCTGTCCAACAATCACTCTCTTTGTTTCATTTGAGTCTGTCCAACAATCACTCTCTTTGTTTCATTTGAATCTGCCCAACAATCACACTCTTGCACAACTTTCACGGTCAGGCCCTTCCATTGCACTTTGGCTGAGCTGGCTTCTAAGAGCGCACAAAGCTAGCATAGTTACATACAGACGCACACATACATCCAAGCACTGGGATATGCTTCTTAATATCGCCCAATTGACTACGGTCTGTGGTGGAATAGGTTGAAACTAGTGAGGCAAACACGTAAAAAAAAAAAAAAAAACCCATTCGAAATTAACACTAAAATGTATTCTCATGGCGCCCCCGCTACAATCGTCAATCTATGTCGCAAATTTTAGAGAAGAAGAGACGTTGTCTGTTTGTAATGTCGCCAAGTATGTTGTCCTGCCCGTCCTTAACATAAAAAGTGCATGGAAATCTGAGACCAGTGAATCGCAAGGAGTATCTATCTTTCTGGAACAACTCGGTAACAGTGTACATCAATATTTCAACAATGTTGTTAGCATTACAAGCAAACGATGCCGCAATTACAGGCATCAGTGTTACATTTTAATGGATCTGCTTTGTTCTGTTAGGAATCGACATCACTGCATTCCGGGCAGAGCCAAAGGTGTTCAGTACCTGTTAATAAATGGTGAAAGGTGTAGATCCTGTCGTCAGCTGTAGCTGACTGATTGTACACACTCCTGTTCTGTCCTTTCAGGTGGATTTCTCTGCTGGACCTCAGCCTACAGGCCTTCACACTCACGAAAAAAAACCACCTTGAAATGTTACATTTCACGGCTGACTAAATTACGGAACTTGCATGTGTAAACCATCAGTCTAAATATAATAGCTTGTTTGGGAAAACAAATATGGATACGTAGTTGGTTTCAGGGCAGGATTCTTTGAAAGGATCGCTCTCAACAATGATTTGCTGTGTTTTGTACCGGGGAATAGTTTGATTTCTCTGTGTGGAGCATGGATTGATTATACACATTGAGACAATATGAGCTCCGTTATTTAATCAGCGGTGGGATGTGACGTTTCAAAGAATTTTTCCGGTAAGTCAGACGGCCTTTCTAAAGTAGGCCATGCATGAAGCCATGTATGATTACCCAACTTTGCAATCTGTAGATTGCATTGTAAGCACGGGGCAATGGATACAAAAACAACGCGATATAACACGATATTCTTACTCATATTGTGGCAACAGTGCCAGAATTATACATTAACAAACACAATTAAAAGGAACATCGAAACAACAGAGCTGAAATGCTTGAACAAAGTAACTGAAGTAACAAGAATGGATAGAATCAGAAACGGATTTATTAGGAGACGAGTAGGTACAACACCAGTGCTAGATCTAATCAAGCGACAAGTAGGTACAACACCAGTGCTAGATCTCACCAAAAGACAAGTAGGTACAACACCAGTGCTATATCTCACCAAGAGACAAGTAGGTACAACACCAGTGCTATATCTCACCAAGAGACAAGTAGGTACAACACCAGTGCTATATCTCACCAAGAGACAAGTAGGTACAACACCAGTGCTATATCTCACCAAGAGACAAGTAGGTACAACACCAGTGCTATATCTCACCAAGAGACAAGTAGGTACAACACCAGTGCTATATCTCACCAAAATACAAGTAGGTAAAACACCAGTGCTAGATCTAATCAAGCGACAAGTAGGTACAACACCAGTGCTAGATCTAATCAGGCGACAAGTAGGTACAACACCAGTGCTAGATCTCACCAAAAGACAAGTAGGTACAACACCAGTGCTAGATCTCACCAAAAGACAAGTAGGTACAACACCAGTGCTAGATCTCACCAAAAGACAAGTAGGTACAACACCAGTGCTAGATCTAATCAGGCGACAAGTAGGTACAACACCAGTGCTAGATCTCACCAAAAGACAAGTAGGTACAACACCAGTGCTAGATCTCACCAAAAGACAAGTAGGTACAACACCAGTGCTAGATCTCACCAAAAGACAAGTAGGTACAACACCAGTGCTATATCTCACCAAGAGACAAGTAGGTACAACACCAGTGCTAAATCTCACCAAAAGACAAGTAGGTACAACACCAGTGCTAGATCTCATCAAAAGACAAGTAGGTACAACACCAGTGCTAGATCTCATCAAAAGACAAGTAGGTACAACACCAGTGCTAAATCTCACCAAAAGACAAGTAGGTACAACACCAGTGCTAGATCTCATCAAAAGACAAGTAGGTACAACACCAGTGCTAGATCTCACCAAGAGACAAGTAGGTACAACACCAGTGCTAGATCTCACCAAAAGACAAGTAGGTACAACACCAGCGCTAGATCTCACCAAGAGACAAGTAGGTACAACACCAGTGCTAGATCTAATCAAGCGACGAGTTGATGCACCAGAAATAACAGAAGCAGTGAAGGTCCCCGTGTACGAATCATATACAAAGGTCCGGTCAAGAAACCTCCTCATTAGCTGACGCTGAAAGCCATACGCAGGACAACGGAAAGGGAAAGAACAATATAAAAATATGGAATAAAAAAAAACTTCAACGAAAGAAACAAATTGCAGCCCAACAGCACAAACAGATGACAACCCCAATAGGTTGATACATTACCTACTCTGGCGAATAGAATTAATTAACAACCATAACAAAAGGAAAAATGAAACTCTTAACTTACTTAGTCGCTCCTCTTCTACCGTAAGGTGTAGAGGTTTGCCAAAGAGAACGCCACATTGCTCTATTCGCCGTCTTTTCCCTGGCCTCTTTCCAATCCAGCCCTCTATCACTTAGGGACTGTCGTATGTTGTCTTCCCAACGTACTTTGGGACGTCCTCGGGGTCTGCGTCCTTGACTTTTGATCTCACATGACCGCTTTGGTATCCGATCTTCTTCCATTCTACAGACATGGCCAAACCACTGTAGTTGGGACTGCTCCACTCGTGTCTGCAGGGGTTGAACTTCAAGACTGCTACGAATTGTCTGGTTACGGATCTTGTCCCTTTTCGTCACCTGAACCGCCTTTCTTAGGTACCTCATTTCTGAAGTTTGTAATTGCCTTTCTTGGGCTGTAGTCATTGCCCATGACTCACATCCATATGTCAGGACAGGCACATAGGTCGAGCAGTATAGATCCATCTTTGTTTTCCTGCTTGTTTCTCTTCTGCTGAGGAAACCTCTGTTTATTACATGGAACAGTCTAGCTGCTGCTGCCCTTCGTGCAGTTAACTCCTCTTTGATTCCTCCCATGCTGTCTATTACCACTCCTAGATATTTAAAGTTGCTGACCTGCTCCAGTGCTCGTGTTCCCAGGGTTATCTGATGTCTCTTTTCATCTCTGGCGATCACCATGGTTTTTGTTTTGGAGTTGCTGATGTGCATTCCTCTCTTCTTCAACTTGAAGAAACTCTTAACGAAAGGAATAATTGACACTCTTAACAAAAGGAATAATTTACACTCTTAACAAAAGGAATAATTTACACTCTTAACAAAAGGAATAATTTACACCCTTAACAAAAAGAATAATTGACACTCTTAAGAAAATGAATAATCGACACTCTTAAGAAAAGGAATAATTGACACTCTTAACAAAAGGAATAAGTGACACTCTTAACAAAAGTAATAGTTGACACTCTTAACAAAAGGAATAATTGACACTCTTAACAAAAGGAATAGTTGACACTCTTAACAAAAGGAATAATTGACACTCTTAACAAAAGGAATAATTGACACTCTTAACAAAAGGAATAATTGACACTCTAAACAAAAGGAATAATTGACATTCTTAAGAAAAGGACTAATTGTTATCATCAATATCATCATCAGTCCCGAAACCTAGAAGGTCGTTGAGGAACCGTTATTGCAGTTTGTCGAACCAATTCCCGCCTTACGTCTCGATTTTTCGCCAGGGTATTAGTTTCAGCTATAGACCTTCCCGTCCACTCTTTTATATTGTCCTCCCATCACTTTTTTGGTCTCCCTCCCCCATGCTTTCCAGGCACAGTGCCTTGCAGGACTGTCTTGGTCAGCCTCATCGATCGTGATATATGTCCATACCATGTAAATTATCATGTTTTTACTATAGTCAATAGGTTTTCATACTCGCCTAACTCCTTCCTAACAATTTCATGAACACTTTTGTTTGTAACGCGATCTAAATATGAAATGCCAAGAATTCTTCGCAAGCATTTCATTCCCATTACGCAAATGTAATATTCTAGAACAGCCGCCAGAGTCCAGGTCTCACACGCGTAGAGGTATACAGAAGTGACAACTGCATACATTACCGTCAGCTTCGATTTAAGGCTAATCTTCTTGTCTTTCCAATAATTGTCAACTTTAACAAAAAATACATTTTCTTTCGCTCTCCTTAAATTTCTACAGTGCGTTGCACTATGTTTTTTATTTTACGCCTGTTGACCCAGTGCTTCCGACTTCGGCATGCATTTTATGTAAGTGTCTACTTCCTCCTTCATGTTCTAAGGCTTTGCTTCCCCGGGGTAACGGCCTGTGCTGGCATTGGCGAGCGAAACCCGCACCTTCGGGTTGTCAGCCCTGTCACTTAATCACTAGCGCCCGCCATCTCCTTATCAAAAGGAATAATTGTCAACCTTAAGAAATGGAATAATTGTCAACCTTAAGAAATGGAATAATTGACAACCTTAACAAAAGGAATAATTGACAACCTTAACAAAAGGAATAATTGATTACCTTAACAAAAGGAATAATTGATTACCTTAACAAAAGGAATAATTGTCAACCTTAACAAAACGAATAATTGACAACCTTAACAAAAGGAATAATTGACAACCTTAACAAAAGGAATAATGGACAACCTTAAGAAATGGAATAATGGACAACCTTTAGAAATGGAATAATGGACAACCTTAACAAAAGGAATAATGGACAACCTTAACAATATGAGCGAACGTTGTAATGAAGATCGTTTATGCGTGCCTGTTGTAACTAGTTCACTCAGCACACTCCATATATCGGCTCCTAAACTTTATAACAATACTGCAGAGCTGATAATTGGGCTTGAACTATTCAAGTACTTATGTTTGACGTCTTGTCATTAACAGCTGTTCCTGAATTTATAAAGGCAGCAATATTTCCTACGCGGAGTTTTACATTAACCAATAAATGTGTGGCCAGAAGCTACAATATTCCGGAGTGAATGGGTTAAAAACAAAAGTGACCACAATATATGCATGTTGACCAGGCAAGCTGTATTCATACAGGCGCTCCTCAGTGCGGACTATAACAACACACATCTGCTTGTTACTTGTATAGTTTCAGTTACTGCTTATGAAAACAACTGAGCTCCAATGCTTCAATATAGCGAAATACGTACAACAGTCTGGCGTTCACAGCGAGGGTGATTCCCCTAGACACCCGTTGACGGTAATGTGATGGTAATATCAATGATTCCAGGAAATGTAAGGTCGCGTTCGTTCACACTAGGGGAGGCTGATGTTTCCAGATTACCAAGACTGGGAATTCCCCATTTTTGTTTCAGTTGGTTGTTCGATTTATGTTTATTGCTGTGTGTCTCGAAAACAGAAATCATGAATTGTGGTAGTAAGAGTGGCATCCCATAATTGTTGCTCTCCAATGTCTGGAAGGAAGTCTGTGGTTATGTAAGAAAATATCTGGGTGACTGGAGCGTATAGAGTGTGGCAGTTTAACATATCATCATCATTATTGGTGTCCGAGTCTCTGTAGACCATGGGCGTGGCGCCCTGTGAGTTTTGTCCAGCTCTGTCTCCTGTATTTCGACATTGTCTGCTATGGCTGTAAGGGCCACCCCTGTCACAGATCGTACAATCATGCAGAAGAGACTGACTTTCCGGGGTGTCCCCTGATCTCGTCCTTCCTTCTCTGTCTCTGCAGTCAGAAGGCCTCTACCCCCAACGGCAGCTACTATGCCCCCTCTGACTGTCTCCAAACAGTTCGATCCTGAACAATCGTTTTCCTGCACTCGGATGGGATATCGCATGACTTCATGACCCTCTTGCATACGTTCTTGAAACGCAATGTTGGATGGCCGATTCTTCTAGCCCCAATGGCCAGCTGTCCAGAAATGGGGCCTGAACAATACACTAGCCATTTACCACATCCACGTCACACCGAAACAATGCAAATAGTTAACTTGATGATGTAATGTTTTTTTTGGGAATTTTTTTGGCGTTCGCCTTATTTATCTATTCCCCAAGGCGATGTGCGTTGCACTGTGGGTTTTATTTTGTGCCTGTCGGTCCAGTGCATCCTACTTCAGCATGCATTTTATGTAAGGGTCTGCTTTCTCCTGCATTTTCTAAGGGTTTGCTTCCCCGAGGTAACGGCCGGTGCTGTGATGGGGATCGAACCCTGCACCTTCGGCTGTGAGTCGTGTCACTTAACTACTAGGCCATGCCGTCTCCTAATGTAATGTAACAACATACATGCCATGGGCTTAATCACGAAGACAGAGTGGCAAAACAGAACCCAACTCCGTCGTTTCAGAAAATGAAAACAATGGAGCACAGGGAACCATCTGTCAACTTTTATCTTGAGACGTTTAATGCAACTCCAGATTTCCTTTTAACAGTAAGTAAGAGGCCATGCTGGACAGCAAGAAAACAGAGCGAAACAACAATTCATCAATTTAGAAACAAAATAACTAGAATTATACAACTTCTGAAGCCAACAAAAGACCAACTCCTAGGAGGTGTGTTCAAAAAGTATCCAACCTTTGGGCAGAAAAATCCAATTACTCACCTGGAGGTTTGAACCCTATTCCAATTACTGACTTGGACGTTTAAACACTAATCCAATTACTGACCTGGACGTTTAAACCCTAATCCAATTACTGACCTGGACGTTTAAACCCTAATCCAATTACTGACCCGGACGTTTAAACCCTAATCCAATTACTCACTTGGACGTTTGAACCCTATTCCAATTACTGACTTGGACGTTTAAACACTAATCCAATTACTGACCTGGACGTTTAAACCCTAATCCAATTACTGACCTGGACGTTTAAACCCTAATCCAATTACTGACCTGGACGTTTAAACCCTAATGCAATTACTGACCCGGACGTTTAAACCCTAATCCAATTACTCACCTGGATATTTGAACCACTAATCCCATTGGAAGTACTCTCCTTGGAACTTAATACATTTCTCACAGCTGTACTGCCATTGTTGGAAGCATTTCAGAAAGGTCTCTTTTGGGAACAGCTCGGTCATCGCATTCCGAGTAATGTCTTCTCGTTACTCGAGTCGGGTCTCTTTCAGCGGAATCTTGTGACTCGAATCGGGTCTCTTTCGGCGGAATCTCGTGACTCGAATCGGGTCTCGTTCAGGAGAATCTCGTGACTCGAATCGAGTCTCTTTCAGCGGAATATCGTGACTGGAATCGGGTATCTTTCAGCGGAATATCGTGACTCGAATCGGGTCTCTTTCAGCGGAATATCATGACTGGAAACGGGTCTGTTTCAGCGGAATCTCGTGATTCGAATCGGGTCTCTTTCTGAGGAATATTGTGACTCGAATCTGGTCTCTTTCAGGAGAATCTCGGGACTCGAATCGGGTCTCTTTCAACGGAATTTTCAGCTTCTGGAACAGTCAAAAATCACAAGGAGCCAAATCGGGAGAATAGGAAGTCTGAACGAACCTGATGAATGTTGTGTTTGGCCAAAAAAGTTTGAATCATATGCGCAAAATTGGCAGATACGTTGTCATGGAGAAGCTGCTACGTTCCCATTGTCCACAGGTCGGGTAGTTTGTATCGTACAGTATCCCGCCAAATACAACATTCTTCAGGTTCGTCAGGCCCCGTACTCCCCCCACGGCTCCTAGTGTGTTTGGCTGTTTCCTAAGCTCAAAATTTCTCTGACAAGGGCCCAGATTGGAGTCACAAGAAGACATGATGCGGAATGCGTCTCTCCAGCTGTACTCCATTTCCAAAAAAGGATTACCCGAAATGCTTCCAACAATGGCATGACAGCTGTGAAAAATATGTGTAGTTCCAAGGAGAGTGCTTTGAGTGGGATTAGAGTTCAAACCTCCAGGTGACTAAATGGATTAATCCCGCCTAAAGTCCGGATACTTTTTGAACACACCTCGTATTTCGACCAACTCACACGACTGGAGAATCGGGTCTCTGTAACCGTCGAAGCTGTGACCCAATATCATAAATATACAAAGGCAAAGGCCGCCGTCCATCGCAGACGATGATGGCATAATTAATTTTGCTAGCGCTATTTTTAGTAAAGATTAACTGCGCTACTTTTTATCCTCACTCTCTCGTCTCGAGCTGCCCGACCCCAGTGGCAAGTCAAGGAAAAGACGACTAGGGGGCGACTACGAGATGCAGGGGACTCCGCATCAAGCATCCGTGAAAAAGACGGTGGAGTCCGGAGTCGAACCCACACCACCTGATCACAAGGCCGACGGCTTAACCACTTCGCCACGGAATCATAAATATGAGACGTATAATATATATGTTGATAACTAATTTCTTGTGGATCTTTGAAACTGAAATAACTTTTTAACAAAACTATATGAGCCACATAAGAGAATGGTCGTGCCCTGACAGTGATCACACAACATTTAAGTAGAAGAATTAGTTGAAGAAGAAAAAGGAAGTAGTATTTGATGAAGAAATTAACGAAGAAGGAACGGTAGAAGATAAAGTAGAGAACAAGAATGAGAAAGAGAAACGTAAGACATAAAAGAAGAAGAAGTAGAAATAGAAGAAAAAAACAGAAATAGAATAAAAAGAAATAGACGGGGAATAAGAAAGAGGAGAACTAGAAAAACAAGACGTAGAAAAAAAGAATTAGAAGAAGAAGACATAGGAGGAGCAGAAATATAAGTAGTAGCAGCAGAAGTAACAATTGGAAAACTAGAGCGAGAAGAACAAAGAAAACGAACAGAAGGCGAAGAAGAAGAAGAAGAAGACGATTTCGCGAAAGAAGAAAAAGAAGAAGAAGACCTCAGTTTTCTGTATATCTTTCACAATACATGACGATTAAGTCAGGTTCAGGTGTATTGAAATTAAGCTATTTAAGGATTACTTTCAGTCCAGATATTGCTCATTTAGAAGCGAGGTTAAGCCAAAACTCGGGTTAATTTTAGCATGACCTGACCGTATCGGATGGAACGTGCCATGACACAGCTACATCGGTGGTGATGGCATTTAGAATGTAGTACTTGTGGAAACAACACAGCACAATGACAACCAATAATATTGCTACTCTAATGATTATAATAACATGTAAAGACAATAAGGGATTAGTTATCACACACGGACAGAAATAAAACAACACCTACGTTAACTAGATATTCCTCAGGGAGAAAGAAAGACGCAAAGGAAAATATCTAACAAATCATAGCAGCAAAGAATAGAAAAAGCATATATGGATAATGGTTCAGTGACCCTCCTAAGACAAAAACACATATAGGTAATGGTTCAATTACTACATAAAGAAAAAACAACATATAGTTAATGGCTCATTTACAGCGCCAACAAATATAATTACTGGCTCAGTGACATTCCCCAGGGTGGAGGACGACTAACGTTTGGTTAGGCAAAACATACTGATCAGACATATTAGTCAAGGTCAGGCAAAACATACTGATCAGATATGTTAGTCAGGGTCAGGCAAAACATACTGATCAAACATGTTAGTCAGGGTTAGGCAAAACATACTGATCAAACATGTTAGTCAGGGTCAGGAAAAACATACTGATCAGACATGTTAGTTAGGGTCAGGCATAACATACTGATCAAACATGTTAGTCAAGGTCAGGCAAAACATACTGATCAGACATGTTAGTCAGGGTTAGGCAAAACATACTGATCAAACATGTTAGTCAGGGTCAGGAAAAACATACTGATCAGACATGTTAGTTAGGGTCAGGCATAACATACTGATCAAACATGTTAGTCAGGGTCAGGCAAAACATACTGATCAGACATATTAGTCACGGTCAGGCAAAACATACGGATCAGACATGTTAGTCAGGGTCAGGCAAAACATACTCTCACCTCGGCTTCCTCGTAGCCCTTCCTGGAAACGGGCTGTTTTCATGGCAGCCTGGCTAATGAAGTGAGTAATCAACGTGATTCCCGTAGTAGTGAGCGACAAGCAGGTTAAGCCAAGCATATCACAACCGCCTGTAGGACCCCGGTCTCCCTTCATCAGCACGCTCGTAATGTCAGGAAAACTATTACAAACCGCTACTAAACGCCCTTTTTAGGACCCACAAAACGGTTAACCTACCCATTGTGGGCATCCTTTCAACAACAACAACAACAACAACAACAACAACAACAACAACCGTCCCAAGACAAAAGCAAATATTAGTAAGGACTCGATCACCCACTACGACATTAACAAATCTACACCAACCTTACGGCTCCAATATCTTCGCCAGTGACATAAAACGAAGGGAAATAACTAACTTCTTTTTATTCGTTCGTTCTCAATCTCCCTTTACCAAGACCTGAACGTTCTCTATCTCCCTCTACCAAGCCCTGAATGTTCTCAATCTCCCGCTACCAAGCCCCGAAAAGGGCTTTGCAAGTAGCTGATTGAAGTGTAGAGAACAGAATGCGTTGTGTTGTAGTTTACATCTTGACTGCGAAATTTTACTGCATCTTTCAGTCCGAAAAATCCGATGTCAGCAGGCGTTTTATGTTGTCTTCCCCTTCGATCCCTCTTCCTTAGCCAGTCTGCCCTGCTGCAGCCTGTTTTCCAGGATCACCGCGTGGATGTGTAGAAGGGTCTTGGCAGCTCTAGTTCGCTGGCCCTGAAGCTAGCAGTCAGCTATGGGTCGCTGACCTCGGCAACTCATGAGCGGCTCTTCGTCTTCGAAACATGTAATAAATACCAACATACATGAAAAGATTATACATTATGAATGAATCTGGCAGAGGCGTTTTCCAATAAAGGGGGCAAACGGAACCAACAATAGGTGAGACATATGATTAAAAATGTGTCTCTTTGCACGAATGTTGTCGGGGCACGAAAAATGGTGCAAAGAATAGTACACGGTTAACCTGTCAAGAGAGACTACAAAAGAGATTTGATCATAGGACCATCTACCTAATCTTGAAGAGATTTGTTGACAAAAACGTTTTTAAAAATTGGCAAGTCGATTAAATTAAAACTATAAATCAACCGTTTAAGACAGAAGATGGTTCTAGGCCGAGAAAGGTGATGAGAATAGGCAGAGAACGTCTTCTTCTAGGAAAACTGCCAGATTTGTTCAGGATTGTTCATTCAAAGTACGACCGATAAAAGGATGTACAGGTGGCAGTATAGATGAGAAATTACAACACTGATATCCTTGGCATGGCTCAAATTACTACCACCACCACTATTACTGCTACTTTTGCTATTATTATTACTACTACTATTACTACTACTACTACTACTACTACTACTACTACCACTATTACTGCTACTTTTGCTATTATTATTACTACTACTACTATTACTACTACTACTACTACTACCACCACTATTACTGCTACTTTTGCTATTTATAATTATTACTACTACTATTACTACTACTACTACTACTACTACTACTACTACTACTACTATTCCTTATACTACTACTACTACTATTACTATTATTACTACTACCACTACCACTGTTACTACTACTATTACTATTGTTACTACTACTACAACTATTATTACTACTACTGCTGCTATTGGTACTACTACATCTATTACTTCTTCTTCTACTTCTTTTTTCATCTTCTCATCTTCTTCTTTTTCTTTTTTGTCGAGGAAAGAACTTTGTGTCGTAGTTGACAGTAAGGCTGCGATATCTACGCCTTTCCTGTCCGACACATCCGATTTCAGCTTTTTGTTTTGTTTATGATACAGGCTTTGCCTCCCCACTGCTATCGCTGTTCTTTTGGCCAGACTAGACTAGAGCAGCCTGTTTCTAGGGCCGTCGTTTGAATACTGAATATGATCTTGGTCAGATCTGGATCACAGACTCCGATGCAAGCATCCATCTTTTGAGTTGATATTTTAAGATAGCTTATTGACTGTCCCGCTTCTTCGGACACCGACTGGAACAAGGGGGATCGGAGTTGAGAGAATGAAAATGAACACAAGGGAAATCCTGCTGGAATCCTACAATGAGAAGAAAAGCCGAGGCAGACTTGAACCGTGACAAACTTTAGGATGTGTATGAACACACGTGGAGAAGACAGCTGGAGACAACACAAAAGAAAGAGGCCAGGCATGAAGAGTTTTGGAACGCACAGTCCAAGACCTGGTGTGTATTTGTTTAAGACTTGTTCTCAACAGGGAGCTGATCGGTTTCGTTTGATTGATTGATGGCTCTGTTGTTATTGTTGTTGTTGTGAATATCCACAATGAGTGGGATTACGTTTTTGTGAAGTGGAACTGAGACGCTAGTAAGATCAGACACAATATCTTATCTCTCTTCCATGTAGTGTTCCCTGGAAACAGGCTGTTTTTAAGGCAATTTGGCTGATGCGATGTGGATCAAAGTGATCTCCAAAGTAATGAGCGCCACTCAGATGAAGCTAAGCATAGCAGAACTGCCTGGAGGATCTTGGTCCACTTTTATCAGCATGCTCGGGATGTGAGGAAAACTACTGCAACCCGCCATTTAACGCCATTTTTCAGGGCGCACATTAGAGAAGACTTTCTCATAATGAGCATTAAACAACAACAGCGTTTAGTGGCGGGTTACAGTGGCTTTCCTCACATCCCGAGTGAGCTGATGAAAATGGTCGGCGTCCTCCAGGCGGTTGTACTATGCTTAGTTCCTCTGCGTGTCGCTCACTACTACGGGACTCACGTAGATCCACCCCCCCACCCAACCCCGTTATCTAGACCGCAAAAAAGGTTTCCAGGGATGACTACGGGGGAAGTCGTGGCCAGTATATTTTGCCTGGTAAGACGTAAGTCTTCCTCCCCTAATGTATCTAATGTTTAACTTTTTTTATGTATAAGCCTTTCAGCTACGTGTAATGTTAGGACTCACTGGGCGTGTTAAATAATGTAGTAGTAGCCCCTTTCAGTCATGACTGACTATACCAGCCCCTCGCAGTCATGAATGGCTATAGTAGCCCCTCTCAGTCATGATTGGATATAGTAGCCCCTCTCAGACATGACTTACAGTAGCCCCTTTCAGACATGACTGACTATAGTAGCCCCTCTCAGACATGACTGACTATAGTAGCCCCTCTCAGACATGACTTACAGTAGCCCCTTTCAGACATGACTGACTATAGTAGCCCCTCTCAGACATGACTTACAGTAGCCCCTTTCAGTCATGACTGGCTATATTAACCCCTCTCAGTCATGACTGACTATAGTAGCCCCTTTCAGACATGACTGACTATAGTAGCCCTTTCAGTCGTGACTTACAGTAGCTCCTCTCAGTCATGACTGGCTATAGTAGCCCCTCTCAGTCATGACTGGCTATAGTAGCAACTCTCAGTCATGACTGACTATAGTAGCCCCTCGCAGTTATGACTGACTATAGTAGCCCCTCACAGTCATGACTGGCTATAGTAGCCCCTTGCAGTCATGACTGGCTATAGTAGCCCCTCGCAGTCATGAGTGGCTATAGCAGCCCCTCGCAGTCATGACTGGCTCTAGTAGCCCCTCGCAGTCATGACTGGCTATAGCAGCCCCTCGCAGTCATGACTGGTTATAGTAGCCCCTCTCAGTCATGACTGGCTATAGCAACCCCTCACAGTCATGACTGGCTATAGGACGATTTGACTTGAAGAAAACTGCCCGCCCCCCCCCCCCTCCCCACACACAACAAATAAATAAATTTAACTAATTAAATAAATTGAAAAATTAATACCAAAAAATAAAAAAATAATATTAAAATAATAACATGGTTTAAATAATGTAACACCTCAAAAATTAGCAAATAACAAATAGTACCGTAGCAGAGATGGTTGGCGTTGATGAAATGTTAGTGACTTCCCTTGTACTGGGCCTTAGTTTTTTTCTGAGGTGATGTCACCAGTTTCCTTACTTGCTATCGTTCTATTCCAGACTGTAAATTAGGTACCATTTACTCCAGAGATCCTCAAGAATAGCGCTCCAGTGGCTACCCTCCCATTACGGAATCACGGAAAACGGGAGAGCTGATGTTCTGGCAAAATATGGCAGCAAAAAGGCACAATTTAATCATCGAATACCATACAGAGAAATCAAGAGCATTGTCAGAAATCAGTATACACACCAATGGAGAGAAGACAGAAACATAAGCAGTACACCAGACCCAATTCACCACCTCAAAAGAAATCAACAAACTACCTTATTTCGTCTGAGAACTGGACTCTGCAGACTACTAGAACATCTATACCGACTGAAGATCTCACACACAGATGAGTGCCCATGTGGAACGGGATGCCAGAGCCCTGAGGATATTCTACAAGAATGCCCAATCTATAGAGAAATGATATGCCAGACCTGGCCAGAGGGCGCGGAGGTGAGACACAAGCTGAGGGGCAGCTGCTCCGACCTGGTGAAGACTACAGACTTCATCATGGCGACTGGCCTGCAGATACAGCATGACCAAAAGATCGTGAACGCAAAGAAGAAGAAGGTACCATTTAAAAGTGGGTAGACTGAAGCATATCAATGTTGTGAATTTGAACCATTTTGGGTGAGAAATGACCCCTTCTGACTTTCATAGGTGTATTTTATATTTGCATCACCACTGTTATCGTTTACATAATTATCTGTTATAGTCTGCTCGGAGCTAAACTCTGTGTAGGGCTAAGTGAGTTTAACGCTCAAGTCGTATGTCTCGTATGTTTTTGCCAAAGGAAACAACAGAGTACAACAGCTCCAGCTGTTCAATAGCAGTTATGTAACAAGTCACTTTTTCGCGCTGTCGGAGGCTGTCGTTTCTGTAGTGATTAATTTAACACGAAGAGTTTGCTAGAACAATACAGGACCTGCTTTAGTTGTTGATATGTCGGGGATGTTACATGGTCTCTATTCTTTCCTCCCCAGTTAGAAGAGTATGTTCATGTGCAATTAGTGAGCACATTTTTTCTTGGACGGAAAGGGTTCCTGGAAGTGTGTACAGGTAATTTCTGGCAGCCTTGACCTCAATCTGGTTAAGTAGACTAGGTCACAGGCATGTTTATTAACTTTAACGAGGCTCTTCAGAACTAGCGGTTCTCAAGCTTCTCCGAATAGGGAAAGTTTGACCTCAAGTGGAATAAAACGCGTAATTATGTGGTTTTGGAAGGAAAATCAGAACCGACACATGTAAGTCTAGCACAAATGTCAATCATCACATATAAGCTAGCACAAACGACAAACTACACATATAAGCTAGCACAAACGACAAACTACACATATAAGCTAGCACAAATGACAAACTACACATATAAGCTAGCACCGTTGGAGTAGAACTCTTGTGTCAGCTATGAGACGACTGACACCTTTTGTGTTGTTTCATGCGACCGTTACAGTAGAACTCTTGTGTCAGCTATGAGACGACTGACACCTTTTGTGTTGTTTCATGCGACCGTCAGAGTAGAACTCTTGTGTCAGCTATGAGACGACTGACACCTTTTGTGTTGTTTCATGCAACCGTTAGAGTAGAACTCTTGTGTCAGCTATGAGACGACTGACACCTTTTGTGTTGTTTCATGCAACCGTTAGAGTAGAACTCTTGTGTCAGCTATGAGACGACTGACACCTTTTGTGTTGTTTCATGCAACCGTTAGAGTAGAACTCTTGTGTCAGCTATGAGACGACTGACACCTTTTGTGTTGTTTCATTCAACCGTTAGAGTAGAACTCTTGTGTCAGCTATGAGACGACTGACACCTTTTGTGTTGTTTCATGCGACCGTTAGAGTAGAACTCTTGTGTCAGCTATGAGACGACTGACACCTTTTGTGTTGTTTCATGCGACCGTTAGAGTAGAACTCTTGTGTCAGCTATTTTTTTTTTTTTTTTGCGTTCGCCTTATTTTCTCTAATCCCCAAGGCGGTGTGCGTTGCACTGTGTTTTTATTTTGCGCCTGTCGGCCCAGTGTATCCGACTTCAGCACGCATTTTATGTAAGGGTCTGCTTCCTCCTGCATTTTCTAAGGGTTTGCTTCCCCGGGGTAACGGCCGGTGCTGTGATGGGGATCGAACCCAGCACCTTCGGGTCGTGAGCCGTGCCACTTAACCACTAGGCCACGCCGTCCCCCTTGTGTCAGCTATGAGACGACTGATTCTCATGCCGTTCTATAGTTGGGAATGTTAGCTCTAGACTCTTGTGCATTTGGATCGAAGATAAAGCACAGTGAATGAGCTGTCAGCAGTCAGTATTTACTTACTTCCCCTAAGCACCACGTCATACATTATGCATACAGTAACCAGCGACATGGATCGCCTTGTCATTTGTCTCCAGTATGTCACACCAATTGCATGTTTCCTAGAGGTTGGAACAGGTCATCAGGTTTTCTGGGTCTTGTATTGCGCCGCAGTAACATGTGTCATCATCTGTGTATCCCCATCGCTTCATATTGCTCTTGTAGTCTGCTCAGCGACTTCCATGTTGTGTATGGAAGATGATGTCTTGGGGCAGGTTCCTCCCGAAGTTCCATCTCTGGGGCCTGCACCAATTCGTCGATACGGCGACATTTCAGGGCTTATATTATAGACTGTTGATTTTAGGAAGATGTTTCTGGATTTGAGTCTTGTGCTCTGTACCTGATGTCCAAACATTAGGTGCCTTGGGTCGTGCTCCTGTTTTTCTCGTTCGATTTCTGCTGCGACGTTTCGTCGCACCTCGGGTGGGGCTATGCCAATTATGGGGTATATTTTATCAATGGGGGTGGGTTTTATGCACCCTGATATTATCCGACCCGCCTCATTTATTGCTGTATCAACTAGTTTCACATGGGCAGAGTTTATCCAGACAGCGCAGCGTATTCAGCTACGGAGAAACACAAGGCAAGTGCAGATGTCCGAAGGACTGATAACTGTGCCTTCCATGTTGTGCCGGTCAGTTTTCGGATGATATTATTTCATGCGTGTATCATTCGTTTTGTTTCCTGGCAGTTCGTTATGTGGGACAATGTACGGTCTAACTCCACACCTAGATATTTGGGAGCCGTGCAGTGTTCAAGCTCTTGCCCTGCCACCTAATCTGAAGTTTTCTCTTTGCCTCTCTGTTTCTGATGTGGTAGGCACATACCTGGGTTTGACTGGGATTTGGTTTAATGTGATTCTTGTAGTAGGTACATACCTGGGTTTTACTGGGATTTGGTTTAAGGTGATTCTTATAGAAGGCACACACCTGGGTTTTTCTGGGATTTGGTTTAAGATGATTCGTGTGGTAATATTCTGCAAGGACATTGATAGAACTTGGAAGTTTGTTTTCAACCTCTTCAAACCTTTTTTCCCCGGACAGAGATTGCTGTGTTTTCAGCATAGATGAATGTCCTGCTGTCCGTGTCAATAATTGGTCATTAGTATAAATGTTATATAGCATGGGTGCTATATAGCAGTAAACATATATGACTGCTTGCATCAGGGAAAGCGAACCCCAGCTGACCAAGAACCTATTCGGCCATCCATTTTGCCGCCGATGGAAGTAAGCTGCGCTAGTCTAGTCCGGCTAAGAAAAAATATCGATCGCAGTGGAAATGCAAACACGGTTTACTAAAACAAAAGCAGCTGAAATCGGATGTGACGGACAGAAAGGCGCAGCAATCTTCAGATAATATGACATTAATCATGTATGTATGTATGTATGTACGTACGTATGTATGTATGTGTGTGTGTGTGTGTGTGTGTGTATGTGTGTGTGTGTGTATGTATGTATGTATGTGCGTATGTACGTACGTACGTATGTGCGTATGTACGTACGTACGTATGTGCGTATGTATGTATGTATGAATGCATGCATGTAAGTAGACGAATTAAAGCATGCTAAGCAAAAGAAGAAAAAGAAGAAGAAGAAGAAAAAGAAGAAGAAGAAGAAGAAGAAGAAGAAGAAGAAGAAGAAGAAGAAGAAGAAGAAGAAGAAACGAACATCAATAGGGCGAATCATCTCGCGGTCCATCGAAACAGACTTGAGCACCCCGTACCACAGTTTCAGAACCACTGTGCCAGGGGAAGTAACTGAATATCAAAGGCATGTGGGTATCAGGGCATGGGGAGGCACCTACATTATAATTATCAAATCATGTCCCTTGTCTAAGGTGATATTACATTTTATAACATCGGATATCTTGTATTCTGTTGTGCATTACAGATAATCACGATGATTGTGCAACAACGCGGACATGCCACGGAGAACGGATCATTTACTTGTAA